>CP106710.1:112721261-113321261 GCA_025503065.1 Gossypium bickii | reverse complement strand
CTTTTGAGATGTTTTCTTTTATTATTATGAACCAAACCTTCAGATACTTGAGGGGGATGAAACCTAAGATGAATCTTGTTATCGTTTGCTGAACTATATGATAAATATTTGACTTGTTCTTAATTATGTGTTCTTAATTCTTGTGTTGATATTTCCGGGATATTAATTCAAGTGTGATGTGCTTAGATGGAGGAGCAAAAGTCCCTACCTAAGAGTAGATCTAGCATAATTAAGCAGAGTTTATTGCACACCTAGAGATAGGGTGACGAGATTTTGTCGGATTAGGGTGAAACCTAATATAGGAGTCCATAGATCGAGTTAATGCAATTCTATGGGTTTTAATTAGAAAGAGATTTCAATTAATCAACCTAGGGTTAGACGTTAGCTGCCTCGAGAGAGGGATTAATATAACTTAGGGAATCTTACGGATCAAGTCAAATGAATAAATTGTCTGGTTCAGAGTTAGATAACAAGTGAAGTCTAGGTGGATTCTTCCTTGGTTGTCGTCTTAATCAATTGGTTTTTCCTAAAAGTTATTCTCCAAATTCATTCTTCTTTGTCTTAGAGTCTTTAGCTTAGTTAGTTGATTTTAGTTTAGATAAATAATTCCCTTAATTCTTAGGCTAAATAATAAAAAGATAGTTAGTATTAGTATGTTTGGTTCCTTTGGGTTCGATATTCCGGTCTTGCCTTAACTATACTATTGTTTGATAGGTGCGCTTGCCTCAAATCATTGTCATAGTTAGTTTCCAGGTTCGATCATTCTTTATATAAATTTTAAGACTTTGACATCGCATAAAATAATGATCATTGTTTTTCAAGTTTTGTTTCTATATTTTGGAAACGTGTTTCTGTGACTGCTATGAATTTTGTCAGTATCTCCTCGAGGTTCGGCTTCTTTTCCTGTGGGTAGGGCTGTTGCTGGGAGTTTTGGGATGGTTGTTGCCTTTGATTTCCTTGACCACCCCATGAGAAATTGGGATGGTTCTTCCAACCTGGATTATAAGTATTCCTATGAGGGTTATTGTTAGATCGGAAATTGTTACCCATATAGTTCATTTGTTTGCTCTTATGCCTTATTCGTAGGGTGGGTACTCAGGATTCATCACGCCTCCACGTGTCTCGCATTGTATAACTAGATGTACCTGCGAGGAACACAAATCATCAATCTTTTTAGTTAGCATCTCTACCAGATTTGATTGTGAGGTTACTGCGTCGAGGTTGAAAACTCTGGTTGCTTTTGGTGGCCTTGTCCTTGTAACTTGACACAGATAGTTATTCAATGACATCTCCTCTATAAACTTGTATGCTGCTTCAGGAGTTTTGTTATTCAGAGTTTCGCCGGCGGCTGAATCGATTAATTGTCTTGTTGAAGGGTTCACACTGTTGTAGAAAGTTTGGACCTGTAGCCACAAAGGTAATCCGAGGTATGGGAACCTCCTCAACAAATCTTTGTATCTCTCCCATGCATCATAAAGTGTCTCTAAATCCATCTGTACAAAAGAAAAGATATCATTACTTAACTTGGCCGTTTTGGCCAGCAAAAAATATTTTAATAAAAAATTTTCGGTCATTTGATCCCATGTAGTGATTGATCCTCGTGGAAGAGAATGCAACCATTGTTTGGCTTTATTCCTCAAAGAAAAGGGAAATAACCGAAGACAGATGGCATCATCAGAAACGCCATTTATTTTGAAGGTATCATAGAATTCTAGAAAATTCACTAAGTGTGTGTTAGGATCCTCATCCTGCAAACCATCAAACCGAACAAATCGTTGTATCATCGTATAGTGTTGGTTTTAGTTCAAAATTATTTGCAGCAATAGTAGGTCTAACAATACTTGACTCAGTTCCTGTTAAATTAGGTTTAGCATAATCATACATAGTTTGAGGAGCATGATGTTCGGCTGCCTCTGGAGGTAGCGGATTATTCTCAGCCATCTCTTCGGTGGTATTGATTTCGGCTTCTTGCTCTTCTGCTATGTAGTTTAAGCTTCTCCTTATTTCTCTACGATTTCTACGGCAGTACCTTCAATATCTTCAATATCATCGTCAAATCGTGGAGTCTGTCGGGTTCCTTCTAGTCATAAACTAGAGGTACTTGAAAGGAACAAAATAAAGAAAATTAGCAAAGTTAAAAACAGACTAAGAAATAAAAGTAAATTTCAAAAAATAAAAATGGCTAAAGTAATAAAAATCGAGCTTTCTTAATATTTCAGTTCCCCGGCAACGGCGCCAAAAACTTGATCGTTGTTTTATGCGATGTCAAAGTTTCAAAATTTATATAAAGAATGATCGAACCTGGAAACTAACTATGATAACGATTTGAGGCAAGTGCACCTATCGAACAGTAGTATAGTTAAGGCAAGACCAGATTGTCGAACCCAAAGGAACCAAAAGTATTAATACTAACTTTCTTTTTATTATTTAGCCTAAAAATTAAAGGAATTTATATGTAATCTAAAATTAACTAACAATTAAGCTAAAGATACAAAGACAAAGAGAAGGAATTTAGGAAAAATACTTTGGGAAAAACCAATTGATTAAGACAATACCCGAGGAAGAATCCACCTAGACTTCACTTGTTATCTAACTCTGAACCAGACGATTTATTCATTTGACTTGATCCATCGGATTCCCTAACATATATTAATCCCTCTCTCGAGGCGACTAACGTCTAACCCTAGGTTGATTAATTGAAATCTCTTTCTAATTAAAACCCCTAGAATTGCATTAATTCGATCTATAGACTCCCATATTAGGTTTGACCCTAATCCAGCAGATTTTCGTCACCCTATCTATAGGCGCGCGAGCAACTCTGCTTAATTATGCTAGATCTACTCTTAGGCAGGGACTTTTGCTCCTCCATCTAAGCACATCACACTTGAATTAATATCCCGAAAATATCAACACAAGAATTAAGAACACATAATTAAGAACAAGTTAAATATTTATCATATAGTTCAGCAAACGATAACAAGATTCATCTTAGGTTTCATCCCCCTCAAGTATCTGAGGGTTTAGTTCATAATAATAAAAGAAAACATCTCAGAAGAAAAGATAAAACAAAACATAAGAAATCCCTAAAACCCCCTGAAGGAATTGAAGGAGAGATCCTCCGTCTTGAGTATGATTCCGGCTTCTTGAGATGGATCAACTGGCTCTCTTCGAGTAAATCCCCACAAATCTGCCCTCTTTGGCCTAGCTGGATGCTCTTAACTAAAGCCCTGGGTTCCCCTCCTTTTAGGTCATACTTAAGGTGTTTATATAGGCTTCTGAATGTGTTTCTTTGCCCCTAAGTATCCTAATCTGAGTGAAATTTCTCTTTGTCACGGCAGGGACATGCACGTGGCACACGCCCGTGTGAATCGTGGCCAGGCCATGTTCGAGACTATTGAATGAGGCACGGTCGTGTGGTCTTGGGCCCAGGCCGTGTTGATTTCATGATATGGCCTATTTACTCTGTTTTGAGCCCGTTTCTCGTTCTTTTCATCATCCAGTGCTCTTCTGAGTATAAAACATGAAAACAAAGGATTAAGAGCACCAAATTACACAATTCAAGGAATAAATTATCCAAAAATATGCTAAATGTGGGCTTAAAATATGTTACTATTACGGTTTATCAGTAAGTGTAGGTATAAGTAAATACTTTTGGTGTTGCTTCAAAGCTTACCTATTTTCGTTTGGTTCAACTGTCATAACGAATAGTGGTTAATAAATGTTTGGTTGGATTGTAGGAATTAGTGGTCATTCGGTTTCGACAGTTTAAGTGGGTAGGCCTCGATTGTTCAACGTGGTAAGTGAATGACGGCGAAGTGATTAAGTATTTTGATTAAGGTCGTGTTAATTTCGGTGGACATGTGACTAATAGAATGTTTGTGGTGAACTTAGATTTGGTTGCTCAAGAACGGTGTGCGCGTTTCCATAACTAGGTGTGTAATACAATTCCAACTATGGGAATCGACAGAAGCCAGAATAAGGGAACGTTGACGCCACACGAGCGTGCGCTCGCCCGTATGGGAGGCCGTGTGACTAAACATGGGTGTATGATCGACGAGGCCGGCCATAAACAATGGGCATGTGGGCCCTACACGAGCAAACCATACGGGCCTGTGGAAATCATAATTCACATGGCCAATGCCATTTTGAGTCGTATAGACCACACGGGTGTGTGGGCCCATATGGGCCAGCAACATGGGCTCAAGAGCCCATTTTCACTGTTTGACTATTAAGGTTGCACGGGTCGCCCAAGATGAATGTGGACCTACTGTTGGGTCGGTGAGCTTACCTAGACCCCTAATTGACTGAATGACTATTATGCCCCTGTGTGATGTATATAGACTTATGTACATGCATGACTATACTTTAGCGTGCTATTTTGACTACTCTGAATACATGTATGATATCCTGATATGACCTGACATGATTACGTGATGCATTGCATGGGGGTGGGTTTTATATTGATCGGATGAAGTGTACTAAAAGGCTTCAAGCCTAAATTATTGGCAGCCCAGCTGCATATTACTGTATAGTGCCTCATTTGGTACTCTCCGGAGTGTAAGGATGGGTGGGTTGATTATATCCCCACATTGAGTGCAGGGTTGGACGGAGATGGAGTGTAGAGGCTGGATGGGTAGGATCTGTATACTGATTTATCTATTTTTGCACTGATTAATAATACTGTAATGGGCCAAGGCCCAAGCACATGACTATTCTGCACTGAGATAGGCTAAAGCCCAGTCTGACATTGTTAGAGATACTGAAAAGGGCTTAGCCCCAAACTGAGACTGTCTGATTGTTTGCATGGGCTTTACGCACTGAGTTTACGTAAACTCACCCCTTCTGTTTAATCTGTATAAGTAATCCCCAAACATAGGCAGATTGATGCGGCGGAGGACTCTGCGGTGGCCACACAACTCCTTTATTTGTTTGATATTTATTTATGTTTTTAAGTATTATTATTTGGGGTATTTTTACTGTAAATGGCCTTTATGGGTTTTACTTTAATTTAGGATTTTTATTTTGATTTATAACTGCTAGTAGTAGAGACAACCGAGTTTTCAAAAATTAAACCTTTTTAACAAATTACACACGAAAACGTAAATTATTTTAAAAGCTTCCTTGATACGTGACATTTGAAATCTAATAACATTTTTTTAAAAGTGATAACTTTTCAATGATTCATGCTTTGGAAATGAACAACTCGTTTTTAGACTCATCATTGAATAACACAAAGTGATTGAATAGAAATGAGGATTTCAACGACAACATATTTTACGAAAAACACTTCAATGTAACATTACCAGATTCGGTCATAGCATCCAGGTCGAGTTTGGGGTGTTACATTTAGTGGTATCAGAGCCAGGTTATAAAACTCGACTGTGGATTTGGGTTTTAAACTTGGATTTTTAAGCACCGATTTTTAGATGATTGAAATGTCTTATTGAATGTGTGGTACACCGAGTCTCCAACGCCGATCCTGTAAGTCTTCTGAAACTATTATTTGTTTTAAACTGAAATGCTTTAAATAGAGAATACTAAGACTACTGTAGGTAGAAAACTATACTGAAACACTCTAGTTAGTGTGAATTGAAAACTGTAGTAAGACTGCAATCTACGAAAACGAACTCTGAATTATTGATAATGATTTGCATAAAACTTTGCTAATAAATAACTTAAACTGTAAACTGATCTGCTTAAAACTGTTAATTTAGATAAAACATAATTCAATAATGAGCACGAGAGGTACTCACGGACGGGGTACAAGAAGCCATGGTAGAGGCCGTAGAGGTGGTCGAGCTGGGTCATCGTCGTCTGACCATATACATAATTTGGAGACTAGTTAGACACCGGCTTCACCTGTGACTGAGACTGGGTCGCCTGATCGAGCGGCTGGGAACAACGCAGTGTTCCAAGCCATGTTAAGAATTCTAGAGAGGATCGCTGGGATCAATACTGGTACTGGGGGATGAGGGTCAGTTATAGAATGACTCCAGTCCAATGGAGCCGAGATTTTTAGGGGTATTGTTGGAGTTGCCCCTAACGTGGCTGAGAACTGGATAGAGGCCACCGAGAGGATAATGGACGACCTAGACAGCACCTCCGAGCAAGAATTAAAGGGTGCTATTTCACTACTACGAGATGAGGCATATCAGTGGTGGTTCACGGTAAAAGAGGGCACTCAGGCCGATCGACTGTCTTAGGAGTTTTTCAAGACTGCCTTTCAGGGAAAGTATGTGGGGGCCAGTAATATGGATGCCCGGAAGAGAGAGTTTCTGAATTTGACTCAGGGAGATAAATCAGTAGCCGAGTATGATGCTAAATTTCTATGACTGAGTCGCTATGTGAGAGGTATGGTGGCTATTGAGTACGAGCGATATGTTCGCTTCGAGGATGGCCTTAGGGACAGCCTAAGGGTTCTGATAGCTCCACAAAGGGAGTGAGACCTTGCTACACTGGTAGATAAGGCGAAGATCACCAAGGAAGTGAAGCGCACTGAGTGTCAAAATAGAGAGAGTGGTAGGAACAAGAGGGATTCAGAGCCATCGAGTTCCACTCAAAGGCCTAAGACAAAGGCCAGGGTTGATGGGCCAATCAGAGTTGGGGCCCCTATTGCTGCAACTGGACAGCCGCCGTGTAATGACTGTGGTAGACGCCATCAGGGCAACTGCTGGAAAAGAACTGAGGCATGTTTGAGGTGCGGTTCATTGGAGCACCGTATCAGAGAGTGTCCATGGAAGCCTGATCAGATACAAGCTCTCGGTGCAGGTCCCCCGCATGCCTATCGAGGTGTTCAAGCAGCCCGCGAGAGAGGCGCGGTCAGGCTCGAGGTGGTAATGGGTTGGGTCGTGGAAAAAGAGCACCGAGCAGAGGTGCTAATCAGACTGAGGTGAGGCAGCCGGCTCTGGTATATATGGTACATCGCCGAGAGGAAGGAGATGCTCCGGATGTCATCACGGGTACATTCATAATTTTTAATGTACCTTATACTACATTGATAGATATAGGATCCACTTATTCCTATGTTGCCTGCTCTGTCACTGAAAACTTGAAGATTCTGGTTGAGAGTACTCCGAGTGAAATTACGGTATTAAGTCCATTGAGGCAATCCGTCTAACACCTCATACCCGAGTCCAGGGCTAAGACCGGATACGAGACATTACTGTGCTTGAACTTTTTTAAACATGTACTTACGGGCTGTAAAATTTTGTTCCGAATTAAAAACTTCTCTTTCTTAGTCTAATCATACATTTCATGGGCCTACGAGGCCTTAAACACATATCTGGAAACTTTCAGAACTTAATCGAAAACTTTTCCTTAAAACAGGGGCCACACGCCCATGTGGCTTGAGACATGCCCATGTACCCCTAAGACACGCCCATGTCTTCCAACCGTGGTTGACACTAACTAATTTCACACGGCCTTGACACGCTCGTGGACTTAGACCGTGTGCTATACCTTAATATACTGACTTATTCACACGGCCTGGGGCACACGCCACGTTCTAACCGTGTGTCACACACAACCTAAACAAACGGCCATGGGATTAGCCCGTAGTCTATTCTGACTCAAGGTACTAAGGTGCAGGGAACGCAGGGCCTAGACACACACCCGTGTGTCTATCCGTGTGGGCACCTGAAGGCTATTTACCAAGCCAATTGCCACCCTAAAATCAAGATCAATCTCATACTCAATTCAGCAACTCAAATTACTATATCCTTCATGAACATTGCTACATGCTTCATTGATATCAATAAACATACATACTTAGTCAATCTTGGCCAATCACTTAGCCATATACAAAAGAATAATAAACTTGATAGCCCATACTTTTGCCCTTTTTAAGACATTCTCAAAATGAAATGTTTCCTATACATGCCATACTTAATATAAACAACTTGGCTATACCAAAAATAGTGATTGATAGTGTGCTTCGAGCTCCGATGACAATGATCCACGATATTAGCTTGGCGGGACTACATGGAAAGAAAGAATAAAAGATGTAAGCATTTAGCTTAGTAAGTTTGCATATAATGCACATAACAACATACTTGTTTAATATAAACCATTTGGCATAAACAATGGCATCCTAAATTTCAGCTATTTAAGCTTACTTACTCTTACTGATTCTTACATATCTCATGATACTTACTAGTCTCATGCTTGTGTGGTAAACAAGGTACCTATATCACTTGATCACATAGATTAGCATACTTTACTATAACAATCATAATCTCTAATTCATCATTCATAACATGAATAATACTCATTTCTAACTTAATAATAGCTTTGCGTATTTAACTTTCTTACTATCTCATTTAAGCTCTACTCATTTGCCCGATGAATTTCTATGAATAACTGAGGATACTGAATCTCATCCCACATATAACTTGATGCCAAAGCCATATCCTAGATATGGTCTTATATGGGATCTCTCATCTTGGTATCGATGCCATGTCTTGACATGAACTTACACAAAGTCTTCCTTGTGTGTTCCCTTGGGAACTTACCATTGCCACGTCTTGACATGGTCTTATTTGGTATCTTTACTCATCAACTGGTCAATGCCAAGCTTTGGCTTGGACTTACGTGAAATCTTCCTTGTTACTCACCAATGCCATGCCTTGGCTTGGACTTACATGAGATCTCTATCTCATGATAACTTTTCAATGTCAAGACTTGTCTTGGACTTACATGACATCTTTACTCAGAGACTCACCAATGCCATGCCTTGGCTTGGGCTTATATGGGTATTCATCTCAAAATAACTCTTCAATGCCAAGACTTGTCTTGGTCTTACATGATAACTTGCTTGATTACCGATGCCATGCCTTGGCTTGGTCTTATACAGACTTTCTCATTTCATGTGATAGATTGAGTATCCTAAGTAATTCAACTTCAATCGGGACTTTCTCATGCTTAATCTCATTGATTTCTTTATTTAACATGGAATTAAGCATTTCCATCGTAATAATGTACATTATACTAAACAATTCAATGATAGTAATCATAAAGCTTACAAATCATACAAACTTACCTCGATATACAAAATGTATGTAGATATGCAATTTAGTCATCGACTTTGTTCTTGCCTCGGTTTCAATCCGGGCTTCGTTTTTCTTAATCTATAATAATTGTTTAGATCATTTAATACTCACATTGACTAAATTGATTCTTAACACATAAATTGGCAAAATTACAATTTTCTCCCTAAACTTTCTCATAATTACACTTTTGCCCCAAGGCTCGTAAAGTGATTTTTATTCAACTTTTATGAACTTCATGCTTAGCTGATTCATTATATCAACTATAGAAATAACAATTTCTCACTATTTCTACCATGTATGAAAAATTTCATAATAATTACAAACTAGTCCTTACTAGCATTTCTCATGAAATTCACTTAGAAAAAGATTTTTATCTAACATCAAACTCTCATAATCTTCCATAAAATATCATTTAACATGCATGTCATTCATGGATAGATTTTTAAACATGAATTCTAGCTCAACTTATAGCTATAATTAGCTAATTCATAATACGAGGACTCTAAAAATACGAAGAATATTAAAAACGGGCTAAGATGCACTTACTAGCAAGCTTCAAAAATTTGAAGAACCCTAGCTATGGGGTCTCTCCAATTTTTGGCACAAGGAAGAAGATGAATAAGAATTTTTATCATATTTTTTTCCCTTTTTAATCATTTAATTGATAAATGACCAAAATGCCCTTCTTTATAAAATTTCACCATTTCCTAACTCATGTCCATTTTTGTCCGAAAATTATAATTTGGGAAAATTGCTATTTAAGAACTTCTAATTAATATTCTAAATTTATTTCATACAACAAGCTTCTAGAAACTCATATTTTGCAGCTTTTGCAATTTAGTCCTAATGAACCCTTTAATGGAAATTTCCATAAATTTTCTACATGAAACTATCATAATATCATGCAAACATCTCAATACCTTAAAAACTCATATTACTACTTCGGATTTGTGGTCTCACACCACTGTTCCGACTAGGCCCTAAATCGAGCTGTTACAATTCTCCCCCTTAGGGATTTTCGTCCTCGAAAATCTTACCAGCAAAAAGATTTGGGTACTGGTTTCTCATGCTCTCTTCTGGTTGCCATGTAGCTTCTTCTATCCCATGCCTTTGCCACAATACTTTCACTAGGGCAACACTTTTATTTCTTAGTTGCTTGACTTCTCGAGCTAAAATCTTAACTGGTTCTTCACCATAAGTCATGTCGGGATGAATATCTATTTCTGACGGGGTAATTACATGGGAAGGATCTGATCGGTAGCGTCGCAACATAGACACGTGAAACACATCATAATGACATTTATCAATTACAAGCCAATACTTTTGGCCAAATCATAATGACACATATGCCCAAAATGACCAAGTCCCTATACATGCCATATATTTAAAATGCTAAATTTCATCAATACCCAAAATGATTGTTTTGATAGTGTGAAGCAAATCTCCGATGATCCCAATTCGAGCTAGTTGGCGACACTATAAATAAAACATGGAAAATAAACAGAGTAAGCTAGATAGCTTAGTAAGCTCATATGAAAGTAATAAGCAAACATTACCATACATTAACATGCAAGTAATGTAACATAAGATAATCTAATTTACCATAATCTCATGATCATATCTCACTTCCATCACAAACTTACCTTGAAATCATCATTTCACGAGTTAATAATCATAAGCTTTGAGTACATACCTGTACCATCTCGAAATGAATTTACATATATTCGCGTCCTTGACATACCCGTGAACCACTCAGAATAATAATGTCGGATACTCAGGAATCTTGCACACTAAGTGCCACATATGTAGCTAAAGCTACCTAAATCTCATATCACATAGTTGTTCGCTGTCAAGCTAACAATAAGCCTACTCACACAAGCTGTCGGTCAAGACGTAACTACGCGGTGCTGCTCACACAAGTATCAAGTAATTGCAACATATGTCGGTATACTCAGCCACCGGTAGGACATATAGGACCAACACCCGGATCACATAATCACATAACACATGGTAACCCTAGTGATATGTCACTTGTATCCTAACCTATTCCTAAGGTTCAAACGAGATTCTTATTTGTCGAATCATCGTTGGACTCGTCCATAGAATTAAACTCGTCCGCATAATCAATCATACAGTTCATGCAATATTAAAGCATTTAAATACAATTATATTAAAGCTTATTTAACATACGAACTTACTTCGGTTACAAAAACGGCCAAACGGGTATATTCGTCAATTACTTTGGTTTTCCCCCGATCTAGACACGAACTTCATTTTTCTTGATCTATAGTGATAAATCTATCTCATTTAATCATCACATTATTCAAGTCAACCCAAACACACACTATGGCAAAAATTATAATTTTGCCCCTAAACTTTTAACATTTTACATTTTAGTCCGTAGGCTCGTAAAATGATTTTCATCCAATTTATTCATTACCCAAGCCTAGCCAAATCTTTTTCATGCTCATAACAGCCCACATTTTCCATTTATTCACATTTTAACACACATTTTTATAGCTTTTTACAAATAAGTCCCTATTTGGCATTTTCATCAAAAATCACTTTGTAAATGTTGTTTATCTAACATCAAACATACATTCTCTACCATTAAACATCAAAATACACACATATTCAACATGGGTAAAATTTTAAACCTTAATCCTTTTTCAAATTAGTCCTTGGAAAGGCTAGATTAGGTTGAGACAACTTCAAAAACATAAAAATCATTAAAAATGGGGCAAGAACGGACTTACAATAGAGCTTGAAAGTGGCCAAAACCCTAGCTATGTCATCCTTCAATTTTACGGCACAAAGGGGGACTAATTTGAAAAGATGGACACTTTTATTTCACTTAATTTTGTCTTTATTTACTAGATTACCAAAATGCCTTTCACTTAAACTTTGAAAATTTTCCCTAACCATACCTATTTTTGTCCATACTAAAGTATAATGTTCTAATTACCATTTAAGGACCTCCAATTTAATAATTCATTTCAATTAAACACCCTCAGCTTCTAGAACACACATTTTGTACCTATTACAGTTTAGTCCTATTAGTCAAATTGGACACTTTATCAATAAAATTTCTTAACGAAATTTTCACACAGTCATTCAATTATACTGTAGACCATGAGGAAATAATAAAATAAATATTTCTACTTCAGATTTGTGGTCCCAAAACCACTATTCTGATTTGACCCAAAAACGGGCTGTTACAACTCTCCCCCTTTTAGGGATTTTCGTCCCCAGAAATCTTACCAGAAAAGAGGTTTGGGTACTATTTTCTCATAGCTTCCTCACGTTCCCACGTAGCCTCTTCGACCCCATGTCTTTGCTACAAAACTTTCACTAGGGCTATGCTTTTATTTCTCAACTATTTAACCTCCGAGCCAAAATCTTGATCAGTTCTTCACCATAAGTCATATTAGGTCGCATCTCAATCTTTGATATTAGGCGTGATTGATCTGATCGATAACGGAACAACATCGATACATAAAACACATTGTGGATCCTTTCTAACTCTGTTGGTAAAGCTAACCAATATGCCACGGGCCATATTCTTTCAATAACCTCATACGGACCAATAAAACGTGGACTCAGTTTACCCTTGCGACCGAATCTAAGGATCTTCTTCCATGGAAACACTTTCAAAAATACCTTATCATTAAATTGAAATTCAATTTCCTTTCATTTTAGATTCGCATACTGTAACAGCCTAATTTTGAGTCTAGTCGGAAATGTGGTTTCGGGACCACAAATTTGACGCAGTAAAATTTATTTTTATCATATTTTTATGGTCTACAGTTTTATAGAATGATTTCATGAAATTTTTATTTTAAAAATTTTGATGTTTGGGCACTCAATTTAGTTAAAAGGACTAAATTGCAAAAGGTGCAAAATGTGTGTTCTAGAAGCTAGAGGTGTCTAATTGCTTTGAAATTTTAAATTGGAGGTCCTTAAATGGTAATTAGACCATTATACCTTACTATGGACAAAAATGGATATGGCTAGGTGAAATTTTAAAGTTTGGCATTAAGGGCATTTTGGTCATTTAGTAAATAAAGACAAATAAAACTAAAATAAAATAAAAGTGTTCATCTTCTCAAATTAGTCCCCCCATAGCCAAAAATTTCAAGGTCTCCATAGCTAGGGTTTGGCCAACTTCCAAGCTCGATTGTAAATCCATTATTGCCCCGTTTTTAATGATTTTTACATTTTTGAAGTTGTTTCAACCTAATCTAGCTATTTCAAGGACTAATTTGAAGAGATGTCAAAGTTTAAAATTTTACCCATGTTAGATATTTGTGTATTTTGATGTTTGATGGTAGAAAATGTATGTTTGATGTTAGATAAACGACATTTACCAAGTGATTTTTGATGAAAATGCCTAAAAGGATCTATTTGTAAAAAGTTGTAAAATATGTGTAAAAATTTGAAAAAAATAGAAAATGTGGGCTGTTATGAGCATGTAAAAGATTTGGCTAGGCTTGGGTGTAATAAAATTGAATGAAAATTATTTTACGAGCCTAAGGACTAAAATGTAAAAATTTGAAAAGATAGGGTAAAAATGTAATTTTTTCCATAAGGTGTTTTTGGTATTAAATTGAATATGGTGATAATTGAATAAGCTAAAATTGATATTATAGATCAAGAAATACGAGGTTCTAGCCTAGACCGGGGAAAGAATAAGATTGTGGACTAAATTGAATAATTATCCATTTTGTACCGAGGTAAGTTCGTATGTTAAAAATAAGCTTTAGAATAATTGTATTTAAATGCTTTAATATTGCATGAATTGTGTGTTTGCTTTTGTGAATAAGTACAATCCTACGAATGAGTCCGAAGATGAATCGACAAGCAAGGAATCCCGTTTGAACCTTAGGAATAGGTTAGGATACAAGTGACATGTCACTAGGGTCATTATGTGTTATGTGACTATGTGATCTGGGTGCTGGTCTCGTATGTCCTACTGGTGGCTGAGTATACCGGCATATGTTGTGGATACTTGATAGCTTGTGTAAGCAGCACCATGTAGCTACTTCTTAACTGACATCTTGTGTGAGCAGGCCCGACGATAGCTCGAGAGCGAGCGATTATGTGATATGAGACTTAGGTAGCTTTGGCTACATATGTGGCACTTAGTGCACAAATTTTCCTGAGTATCTGACATTTTTATTCTGAGTGGGTCACAGGCATGTCAAAGATGAGAATATGTGTCAGTTCATTTCGAAATGTTTAATAAATATGTGAAATGATGAATATGAGGTAAGTTTTTATGATGGAATAGATGATGATCGTGAGACCATAGTAAGTCTATATTTAATTATGTTATAGTAATTGAATGTTATATGCACTGTAAGGTCGCTTATTTCTTGCATACGAGCTTACTAAGCTATATAGCTTACTTTGTTTATTTTCCATGTTTTTATAGTGTTGCCAAGCTAACTCAGAATCGGAGATCGTCAGAGATTCAGATCACATAATCAAACTCTCATCTTGGGTATTAATGGTCTTAGCATTTCCAATGTATGGCATGTATAGGGACTTGGTCATTTTGTTATATGTGTCATTGGTAATGTGGCCAAATGTATTGGCTTATAATGGTTAATGATTTCATTTTGTATATGGCTATGTAAGTTGGCTAATGTTGGTTATGAGTATATTCATATGTTGATATCATTCATGATATGGAAACTTACATGAATTGTGTCGATAAATTATAATGTTGAAGCATGTTAGATGTTAGCATGTGGATATGATGTTAATACCTTGGTTGTGGATGTTTTGGTTGCCTAAGTAAACTATGACTTGTGTTTTTGAATTTATGTAACAGTAGGCGTAAATGAGGGTGGCAAATGGCTTGATAAATAGCCTTATTTTTGTCCACACGGGTAGACACACGGGCGTGTGTCTAGGCTGAGTGTGACACATGGTCTACCCCATGGGCATGTGTTTCAGCCGTGTGTCCCTTACACCTTAATTGTTGCAAAACAGAATGTCCAAAATTGAGCATACGGCAGAGACACGGGCGTGTGTCTCAGCAGTGTATGCTACACGACCTCGAACATGGGAGTGCGTCTTGGTTGTCTGAAACCTGCACTTAATTCAAATTAAATTAATTTACCACATGGCCTAGCACACGGGCGTGTGGCACACCCATGTGAGAGCACCCTAAATTAAACTCGGTCTGAAGCACGAGTGTGTCCCACGGTCACACGGGCGTGTCCCTTGGACCACACGGGGCGTGTGAGCCCTGTAGTTAGCAAGAGACTGAGTTTTTCTGGGAACACGGATGACACTAGTGCGTGTTGCACGAGTTTTTCTCCCTGGGGTGCACCAGTGTTCTCCCTGGGGTCACACGGACGTGTCCTTGGGACACGGCCAAGTCACACGTCTGTGTGCTGGGCCGTCTGCCAATTAGGGGGTATATTGACTTGTGCCACACGGCCAATCACATGCCCGTGTGTGAGGCCATGTGGAGCATACTGACTTCATTTCAATTTCAACACTAAGGGACACACGGCTGAGACACATGCCCATGTTTCTGCCCGTGTGGACAAAAATAGGCTATTTACCAAGCCAATTTGCCACCCAAATTTGCATATACCTATACAACCAAAATGGCACCAATTCAAAGCATAAATAAACATCCACTTTAGCCAAAATTAAGGCTAATTCATACCATATCCAATACCAACATTCCAACATGCTTATTACTTCAATTCTTACTCAATCAAAACATGCCAAATTACATATACCAAACAACTACTTAAACCTTTACTTAGCATACATCATTTTTACACCAATTCACAAATATGATACCAATTCCACAAATCATCCATTTCGCTCTCATAATACCTATTACCAACAATCATCACAACCAACTCAATATACACAAGACATAAGCATATATATTTGCACATGATTCAAACATACCAAATATACCAAATTTATGCCATCACCAATGGCTATATATATACAAACCAAAATATAAACATTTACAATGCCAATTAATTTGGCCAACATCGTTACTGAAACGTAATCAACATGACTCAAAATACCTATGCATGCCATATACTTAATATACCAAAGTTCAAAGGTACGAAATGATATGTGGTAGTGTGAAACGATCTCCGACAATCCCTGAATCTGAGCTAGCTTCGATTTCACTATAAAACACAGAAAAATACACAAAGTAAGCTATAAAGACTAGTAAGATCATATGTCAACAATGAGCAAATAACACCATTCATTAATCATTAAAATAATTGAAAACAATATACAAAAAATCTATTAAATCTCAAAGCTATCAAATGATCATTCACATAACTTACCAAAGACTCATCAATTCCATAGTTTCAATACTCAACTCATTACCGTATGTACTTGTAGCGTCTCGTACCAATCTCATACTCAACTACATCCTTCATTTACTCGTTGAACCATTTGGAATAGAATTCGGATAGCCAAGGTCTCACTTGATAAGTACCTATACCATGGCCCAAAGCCAAATCAAGGTAACTTATATGGAATTTTAGTACATGGCCCAAAGCCAAATTAGTCGATATGCATGGCCTGAAGCCAAATCGATATATCTCCCACCCGAAGTGCTAATAACATGGCCCAAAGCCAACTCAAAGTATAGCTAATGACATGTCACTAGCATCCTAAACTATTCCTAAGGTTCAACCGGGATTCCAACTGTCGAATCTTCATTGAATCATTTTCAAACTCATCTGTAATTCCATAATCACAATTCATGTTATATCAAAGCATATAAAATACATTTGAAATGAAATTATAACATACGAACTTACCTCGGATGTTAAAATAATGAATCTAGTTGATTAGTCGATAACTTTATCTTCTCCCCGATCCAAGTCCGTATTTCACTTTTCTTTATCTAAATATATTCAAAATTAACTTATTTAATCATCTATTCATTCAGTTTACTCCAAATCACACTTTAAAACACATTTACACTTTTGCCACTAAACTTTCACATTTTTTACAATTTAGTCTTTATTGCATAAAATCACAAATTAGTGAAATTCCAAATATACCCATGCTAGTCGAATTGCCATAATTCCTCTAACAGCCTATAATTTTCATTTATTTCACATTTTAACCACTAACTTTACACATTTCTCAATTTAACCCCTATTTTGTATTTTCACTCAAAATCACTTAACAAAACTTGTTTAACTATCAACAACTAATCAATATATATCATCAAACATTAAAACTCATACATATTCATCAATGAAACATTCACAATATTAAATAGTTTTGCAAATTAGTCCCTGGGCTAGCTAGAGCCAGACGTACGATCACAAAAACATAGAAATCATAAAAAATGGATCAAAAACACATACCTAATTGATGAAAATAAGAGTGCCGAATGAAGAACCCTAGTATCTTGTTTTTCTTCTTCAGTTTTAAGTGAAAGATGTTGAATTAAAAGATGAAAAAATTGTTTTCTTTATTTTCCTTAAGTTATTTTATAATTACTATATTAACCTTAACATTAAACGATTTAAAACACTTAATATTTGTCCATATATGTCCACTCAAGATATTTATGGTCTAATTACAACATAAGGACCTTTACTTTAAGGTTCTATAGCTATTAGATACTTTAGCTAATAGAACTTCACTTTTACACTTTACGCATTCAGTCCTTATTCTCAAATTGACCATTTAAACGATAAAATTTCTTCACGAAACTTTCATACATACATGCTATCATATTGTAAACACTTAAAATAATATTAATACAATTTTTTCAACCTCAAAATTTTTATCCTGAAACCACTGTTCTGATTTGACTAAAAACAGGCTGTTACAACCGATATAGATTCGATCTTTAATTCAGACACTTTCGTATTTAGTACATACGCAAGAAATGCTTTACAACCCTTTCTTACATACCTCTAACCCAGCATCGACGAAATCATAATAGGAAACTCACCTGACTCATTCGATTCAATTCGAAGAATTTCATTATTTTGACATTTCAATTCAATAATCTTTCGTCTACAATTCGTTGCGACATCATGTAGAGCCAACCAATCCATTCCAAGAATTACATCGAACTCATCAAAGGGAAAAAGCATTAAGGCAGCTAAAAACTAGTGACCCCGAATCATTAAATGACACCTCTTGCAAATTTTATCAACTAAAACATACTTGCCTAAAGGGTTCGACACTTTAATCACAAACTCAGTAGACTCAACGGGTAAATTCTTACTAGATACCAAATTCAAGCAAATATAAGAATGAGTTGATCCAGGATCAACTAATGCAACTACATTAGTATCATAAAGAGAAAATGTACTAGTGATCACATCAGGAGATGATGCATCTTCGCGAGCGCGAATAGCGTAGGCTCTGGCAGGTGCTCTAACCACTAACCTCGCAGTTAATTCTTTCGTCACACCTCTGCTACTGTTCCAACTTCTAGTGTTTCTTGATGGCCTCCCTCTAGTGGCAGTGTTACTCGACCTTGCATTCTGGAAACTATCATTCTCAGTCACTTTAGGGCAATCTCGAATAAAGTGATCTTGGGAGCCAAATTTAAAAGCAAGCCTGATTATTCATCCTACATTCACTGGGATGTCGTCTACCACAGTGCTGTCATTCAGGTCTATTAGACTTGGCATTACCAATGCTCGCCATTGACATAGTTTGGGCCTTAGAACCGAATATTGCTTCACACTTTGGGATACCCAGCTGAAGCATTTGAACGAGTATACAAATCCCTCGATTTCTTTGACAAAGATTGAAATGACTTATTCATCGGTCTATTTCTTGCATCTTTAGTATCAAGCTCAGCTTTTCTCTTTTTTTTGCTCAACTCTTTGGCTTTACAAGCTCGTTCGACTAGCACAACAAATTCTTTCAGCTTCAAAATCCCAACTAATAGTCTGATATCCTCATTCAATCCATCCTCGAATCTCTTGCACATGATAGCATTAGTGGAAACACATTCCCGAGCATACTTACTGAGCCTAACAAACTCTCGCTCATATTCAGTCACTGTCATATGGCCTTGTTTCAGCTCTAGGAACTCTTTGCATTTCTGATCAATGAACCGATGACTGATATATTTCTTTTTGAGCTCATCTTGGAAGAAAACCCAAGTAACTCTTTCTCTCGGTACCATAGATATAAAAGTATTCCACCATTGATATGCTGAGTCTCTTAGAAGTGATATAGCACATTTCAAACATGTAACACCCTTAACCCGTATCCGCTACAAAAATAGGATTTTAGAGCGTTACCGGAACATTCAGAACATTTATTGATTAATTTAGGAAAATTACTATTCATTCACTGAGGTCATTTATAATATCCCTTAAATGGACCCTCGAGGCCCAATAAGAGCATTATAAATCAAGTCGGGACTAAATCAGGAACTTAGGAAATTTTTCTCGAAATTCTAAAATTTTCCAAGGTGCAAGGCTCTCACGCTCGTTTGGTCCAAGGGACTCGCCCGTGTGACCCTAGGACATGCCCGTGCTACAGGCTGTGTTCAAAACTAGGTAGCTCTTTGACTTGCGCCACATGGCCATGCCACACGCCTATGTACTAGGCCGTGTGGTTAATTAATTCAACTCGAATTAGGTGCATGTAACAGCCTGATTTTGGGTCTAGTTGGAAAAGTGGTTTCGGGACCACGAATCTGATGTAGAAAGATTTATTTTTATTATATTTTTATGGTCTGCATTTTCATGGAATTATTTCGTGAAAATTTCATTCAAAAATTGTATCGATTGGACACTTAATTTAGTTAAAAGGACTAAATTTCAATAGTGCAAAATGTGTGTTCTAGAAGCTAGAGGTGTCTAATTGTTATGAAATTTTAAATTGGAGGTCCTTAGATGGCAATTAGACCATTATGCTTTAGTATGAACAACAATGGGCATGGTTAGTGAAAATTTTCAAAGTTTAGGTGAAGGGCATTTTGGTGATCTAGTAAATAAAGCCAAAATAACTAAATAAAAGTCTTCATCAATTTAGTCCCCCATGGACAAATATTGCAAGAGAAGACATAGCTAGGGTTTTGGTCACTTTCAACCTCAATTGTAAGTCCGTTCTAGCCCCGTTTTTAATGATTTTTATGTTTTTGAGATCCTTGTAAACTAATCTTGCTTTCCTTGAAGTATTGTCAAGGTCTAAAATTTTACCCATGATAGATATTTGTGTATTTTGATGTATAATGGTAGAAAATGTATGTTTGGTGTTTATAGGTGATTTTTTATGAAAATGTCAAAAAGGACTTATTTGTAAAAGTTATAAAATGAGTAGTAAAAGTGTGATTAAATGGAAAATGTGGGCTAGTATGATTATGAAAATGGTTCAGATAGGCTTGGGTTTTGAAGAAATGGAATACATTTCAATTTACGAGCCTAAGGACTAAATTGTAAAAATGTGAAACATTAGGGGCAAAAATATAAATTTTCCATAATATGATTTTTGGGCTAAATTGAATAATGTGAGTATTAAATGAGTAAAATTTGTTATTATAGATCAAGAAAAACGAGGTTCAGATCTAGATCGGGGGAAAAACAAATTTGTTTGACGATTAGGTCCAATTCTACTATTTTTGTATCGAGGTAAGTTCATATGTAAATAATGCATTGTTATATTTATGTTTTAAAATTATTTAATATTGTATGAATTGTGATTGACTCTTTGGACGTATTCGACAATGTTTCGACAAACGAGAAATCTCGGTTGAACTTTAGGAATAGAATAGGATACGGGTGACATGTCACTAGGAAACCATGTGTATATGCGATTATGTAAGTCGAGTGCTGGTCTTGTACGTCCTACCAATGGCTGGGTAGTCCGACATGTGTTACGGATACCTAACAGCTTGTGTGACCAACATTAGCTACGTCCTAACTGACATCTTGTGTGAGAAGGCCCGTGAATAGCTAGAAAGTGAGCCTATATGTATTACGAGATATGAGGTAGATTTAGCTACATATATGGCACTTATGTGTAAGATTTTTGAGTATCCGTTAATATTCCGATTGTTCGACGGGAATGTCAAAGTTGTGAAAGAATATGGCTATGATGCGAGTTGGTACAGGTATGTACGTAAAACTCATAAGTAAAGAGCTCGATGTGTGATGAACCCTTGGTAAAGTGGTGATTGAGTAAGTTATGATTATAAGATTTTAATAACATTCATGCTAATTTTTATAATGTTAATTGTATGTTAAATGTGTGGTTATGATGCTTATTATTTGCATAGGAACTTACTAAGCTATATAGCTTACTCCTCTTTCTTTTCCTTGTCTTATAGTGTCACCAAGCTGGCTCGGGGTTCAGATATCATAGAAGATCCATACACACTATCAACAATTATTTTGGTATCAATGAATTCAACATTTTAAGTTATGGCATGTATAGGGGACTTGGTCATTTTGTTATTTGTCATAAGTGATTTGGCCAAATGTGTTAGCTTATGTTGGTTAGAAGTTCATTTTGTATAAGGCCATTTGAAATTGGCTAATATTGGTATAAGCATATTCATATGATAGATGTTAGCATGTGAATGATGTGCTGATGTCTTGGTTGTGGATGATTTGGTTGTATGTATAAGTTTGAATTGGTTCTATGTTATGTTATATAGGTGTGCGCATTAAAGGGGTGGCAAATGACTTTGGTAAATAGCCTTATTTTGTCCACACGGGCGGACACACGGGTATGTGTCTAGGCCGTGTGCGACACATAAGTTGCCCCGTGAGCGTGTGTATCGGTCATGTGTCCCCTGCACCTTAAATTTGAAAAATAGAATGTCCATAATATAACACACGGGCAGAGATTTTGGCGTGTGTCTCAGCCATGTGTGCTACACGGCCTAGAACACGGGCGTGTGTCTTGGCCGTATGAAACCTGCACTTAATTCGAATTAAATTAATTAACCACACAGCTTAGTACACTGGTGTGTGGCATGACTGTGTGGCACAAGTCAGAGAGCACCCTAAATTGAACACGGTTTGAAGCACGAGCGTGTCCCAGGGTCACACTCGCGTGTCCCTTGGACCACATAGGCGTGTGAGC
The DNA here is from genome assembly GCA_025503065.1 of Gossypium bickii. Classification (NCBI taxonomy): domain Eukaryota; kingdom Viridiplantae; phylum Streptophyta; class Magnoliopsida; order Malvales; family Malvaceae; genus Gossypium; species Gossypium bickii. The sequence continues at coordinate 113,299,134 of CP106710.1, read as the reverse complement.
CCTGCAGTTAGCAAAAATTTTCTAAGTTTGTAAAAATTTCTTGAGTTATCAGTTTAGTCCCAAACCACTTCTAATGTCGTTTTGGGCCTCATAGGCTCGTATTAGGGACTATATGATTGAATGTGGATGGTTTTAATTTGGACACAAATTTTATGATTCGATTTGTATGAATGTTTGTGTTGTATGTTTGGTAATGCCTCGTACTCTGTTCCAGCTTTCAATACAAGTAAGGGGTTTTACAGTGCAGGTTTCACACGGCCAAGACACATGCCCGTGTCTCTGCCGTATGCTCAATTTTGAGCATTCTATTTCTCAAAATTAAGATGCAGGGGACATACGGCCTAACTACATGCTCGTGTTACCAGGCCGTGTGTCACACATGGCCTAGACACATGCCCTTGTATCTGCCTATATAAAGCCATTCCTAGCTTCATTTCTCACCCCAATCTTTGCCATAATCTTACACCATATCTTGCATTCATAACCTAAAAAATCCAAGCATTTTATTCAAGTTAATTATATCATTTAACATAATATATTATCACATATGATTACTAACCATTTCAAGCATTCTAATGAAGCATATTCCATCCATCATCATGGCATATAATTTCACGCATACATGTTTACAATCTTACCTTGGTTATGTCCTCATGTTAGACATAATTTGATCAACTACTTAACATATATGTGGCTAACATAATATGACATTACAAGTATATCAAAACAATCATTACTAGCCATTCCAATGGCTAGATTACAAGCATCGTTTATGCTTACATGCCAATATACTAAATGTAACACCCTTTACTCGTGTTCGATGCTGGAACAGAGTATGAGGCATTACCGAAGAGTACGAAACACTTACAAATTATTTAAACCATTTATCACTCAAATATCAAATTTGATTATAAAAGTTCCTTTAACAGACCTTTGAAGTCCAAATCATGCATTGGGATTGGGTCGGGACTAAATCAAAATCGTATAAAATTTTTCGCAAAATCCTTAAGTTTATCTCATTTACAGAGAGTTATACGCCCTAGAGGCTCGGCATGGCCAACATATCCTATAAATACCATTACAACCGCAATTGAATTACCATACTATACCAACATGGGCCGATAGATAGTGTGAGTGATCTCCGCCAAGCTTCCAATCCAATGAGCTTCCAATTACTCTAAAATAGGGGAAAATAAAATAGAGTGAGCATAAAATGCTTAGTAAGTTCGTATAACACGGTACTTAACTCAAAATTCATCCTATCTAAGGTAACTAAGTAAGGTATAATCAACCACTTTGATCTCAAGCCCTACACACATCCTCATTGCCCTTGTTAGTCATATATTCCATAGTAATATCAAGACATGTATGGGCTCAACAATAATCAAGTTTCCAAGCACATATGCTTTCCACATCATGTATTCATTCAACATACATAATTCATCTCATTATTTCGAGTTAATTTCATAATAGTTCATTTCGAGTTCAGATCATTTCGCATCAGAACTTTACACATATTACTCGGAATATCAAAGTCACGATTAGTACACTCTAGGTGTGCAAGTTTATAATCAAGAATGAACATTCTCATCAAATAGTTTCCATATACAAATATCATCATCTCATATTTCATATATCACTTGTCATGTATCGTCATTTTCTTGCATTTCATGTAATATTATTTCATGTCATATTTCCATATCATATACACCATTCCATGTCAATTTGTCTTAGATTTGTATTTGCCCCTGTCAAAACCTTACCCGTTGAATTTATTTGAATTATCGATGGATACATAAGTAGTACACTCGAGGAGTATGAATCAGGATCTACCAATTCATATTCAATGGTACCCATAAGGTACTATTTCAGAGAGTATACTCTCGAGCCACATATATATACTACAGGATTACCAGTCCAGGCTAAATCCTTTGTATGACATATGCTCTAAAGAGCTTGATCAGGATTATCTGTCCGGGCTAAATCCATTCCATAATATATGCTCGATAGGACTTATATCAGGATTACCCGTTCGGGCTAAATCTTATCAGAATTGAGGTTGAAGGACTACTCATCTGAGCTAAATCCTATCCGCAACAAATGTAGGACCTCTTTCGTTTCAAGAAATCACATATCCATCGATTTTCCATTTATTCAATCGGGATTTAAACACTTTTCAAGCATTATCTGGCATTTGATTATTTCATACCTCCGTAACATTTATGTAATTCGAGTAAAACACATTCCACATTTATGTCAAATATACAAGTAACATTTTATTCATTTACCATTTTATCAGGCATTTTCATTTATCGGGCTATATCGAGTAAGTGATCATTTCACATAATTATGACATTGATAAAATTCACAAACACAACATTTAAATCAAGCATAAAAACATATATAATTTATTTACACGAACTTATCTCGACAAAGGTTCGTGTACGTAAAATCTACTAATTTGACATGTTCCTCTTTCCTCGTTCTAGCTCCAAATTTGGTCTATCTAGATCTCTACGAGTAAATTTAACATTAATTTACCACATTTCACATTCAAGTGGACTCAATTTTCATCCTAGGCAAAATTACCATTTTGCCCCTAACTTTTCCATAAATTCCATTTTCGTCCTGAAGCTCGGAAATTGAAATTTGTGCAAATTACTCCCTATTCCAAGCCTAACCAAAGCCCCATTAAAAATTTTTCAGCACATGTATTCATAAAATTTTAGAATTTTTCCTTCAATTTCAAAAGTTTACATTTTAGTCCCTAAATAATGTTTTCATCAATAATCACTTTGTAAAAGTTGTTTATCTATCAATAATATTTCATTTTCTACCATAAATTTCTAATTTCCAGCATATACATTTTTCATATCTTGATAACTTTTCAATTCAATCCCCCAAATAGATAGTTTAGACTATCCCGGTTCCAAAAATATCAAAATTACTAAAAACGAGATAAGGAAACTTACCCAATTTGGCCATGAAAGTTTCTTCTCTCTCTCCTAGGGTTTCCATGTTTTATTTTGGGGAAGAAGATTAGAAAATAAGATGATATCTATTTTATCATCTTTTAAGTAATTAAAATTTTCACTTTCCAATTTAGTCCTTACCCTTTTTCTATATTTCCATGGATGAGTCACCAAGAAAAATCTACGTACTTTTCTTAATTGTCTAATTACCATATAAGGACCTTAATTTTTTAATTCCATAGCTATTTAATCCTTATAACTACTAGAATTCAACTTTCGCATTTTATGCGATTTAGTCCTTCTCGTAATTAAGCACTCAATCGATAAAATTTTCGTACCAAAATTTTCACATGTCATATCTATCATAATATGAACCATATAATAAAATAAAAATAAATTTTATTTTTGGCTCGGATTTGTGGTCCCAAAACCACTGTTCTGATTTCATCGAAATCCGGGCTGTTACAACTCTCCCCGCTTAAAAAACTTTTGTCCTCAAAACTTTTACCAGTAAAGAGATTCAGACATTACTCTCTCTCATAGTTTCCTCCAGTTCCTAGGCAACTCCCTCTATATCATGTCACTGTCAGAAACTTTTACGAAAGCTACCTTTTTATTTCTCAGCTCTTCTCCCCAAGCACCAGAATTTCAATCAATCCCTTACTGTAAATCGTGTCAGGCTGAGCTTAACATTTATCAAAGCAATAACAGATGATGAGTTTGATCAATACTGTCGTAACACATATACTCATAAAAACATTGTGAATTTTGTAAATCTCTGATAATAATACTAATCAGTACGCAACAGGTCTAATTCTTTTCAATGATCTCATATGACTCAGTAAGTTGCAGCCTTAATTTTTCCTAAACAGCCAATGTGAATAACTTTCCTTCATGGTAATTTTTTAGAAATACTTTGTTACCATCAGAAACTCTATTTCTTTTCATTTCAAATCCACATCAGATTTCTAACGATCAAATACTGCTTTTAAACTGTTTCAGATCATTTTCATCTTTCTTCGGTCTCAAAGAATCAAACCTATTACATGTATCCTTTCTCATTGAACTCAATCCAAAGCATCAAAGTTTTACATTTGTGACCATAAAAAACCTCGTACAGTATAATTTTGTACTTGACTGTCAACCATTATAATAAGCAAATTCAACCCAAGACAAATACTTTTCTCAGTTACCTTCAAATTAAAGTGCACAACATTAAAGTATATCTTCCAAAATCTCAATTATATGTTCAGATTGATCAACCATCTGAAAATGAAATACAGTACTAAAATGTAACCGTATACCCAGAGTTTCCCGTAAGTGATTTCAGAATTGGAATATGAACTATAAATCTCTATCAGAAATAACAGAAGCTAGCACATTATGTAATCTGACAATTTCAAAAACAAGTTATTTAAGCAATCTATCAGGTGAGAAAGCCATTCATACCATAATAAGATGTGCAGGCTTCATCAAACAATCTACAATTACTCAATTCGTATCTTTCTTTTTCATGGTCAGGGAGAATCCTAATATAAAATCCTAATAAACCGTAAAAGTAACATATTTTAATCCCACATTTAGTATGCTTTTGGATGATTTATCCCTCAATTTATGTAAAAAGGTGCTCTTAATCCTTTCTTTTCATTTCTTATGCCGAGGAAAGCACCCAAGGATAAAAAGAATGAGAAACGGGCCCAAAACGGAGTAAATTGGGCTAAGAAAGAAAACAAAACGGCCTGGACTTAAGAACACATGGCCGTGCCTTACTAATAATCTAGAACATGGCCTGACACCTGATTTACACGACCGTGTCTCATCAAAGAAATCCGAACACGACTTGAAGATCGTCCACACGGGCGTGTGCCATGCTCGTGTCCCTATCGTGGCAAAGAGCAATTTCATTTGGATTTGGATACTTTGGGGCAAAGAAACCTATTTCAAAAGGCTATATAAACCCCCTAAGTTTTAGCTGAAAGGGGGCAGTTAGCTAGGCCAAGGAGCCAAGCCGAAAAGGTCAGATTTGTGGGAATCACTTGAAGATAGCCAGTTGATCCATCTCAAGAAGCCGAAATTCTACTCAAGACGGCGAATCTCTCCTTCAATTCCTTCAGGGAGTTTTAGGGATTTCTTATGTTTTGTTTTATCTTTTCTCTTGAGATGTTTTCTTATTTCGTTATGAAATAAATCCTTCAAATACCTGAAGGGGATGAAACCTAGATGAATCTTGTTATTGTTTTCTGAATTATATGATAAATACTTAATTTGTTCTTAATTATGTGAGCTTAGTCCAAATTTAATGTGCTTAGGTGGAGGAGGAATAGACCCTGCCTAAGAGTAGATTAGCATAATTAAGCGGAGTTGATCGCACGCCTAGAGATAGGGTGACGAGATTTTGCCAGATTAGGGTGAAACCTAATATGAGAGTCCACAGATCGATTTACTGCTATTCTAGGGGGTTATTAAGAGAGAAAGAGATTTCCATTAATTAACCTAGGGTTAGACATTATTCGCTTCGAGAGAAGGTTTAATATACGTTAGGGAGTCTTACGGATCAAACTAAGTGAATGAATCGTATAGTTCAGGATTAGATAACAAGTGAACTCTAGGTGGATTATTCCTTAGGGTATCGTCTCAATCAACTGAGTTTTTCCTAAAGTTATTTCCCAATTCATCCTTTTTGTCTTTGTGTTTTTAGCTTAGTAGTTAATTTAGATTAGATTAAATCAACTTCACTCTATTTTAGGCTAAATAATAAAAAGAAAGTTATTATTAGTACTTTTAGTTCCTTTGGGTTCGATAATCTGGTCTTGCCTTAACTATACTACTGTTCGATAGATACACTTGCCCTTAATCTTTGTCAGAGTTAGTTTTTAGGTTCGATCATTCTTTTATAAATTTTAAAGCTGTGATTCACAGAGATCAAGTTTTTGGCGTCGTTGCCGGGGAACTAAAATATTAAGAAAGCTCTATTTTTATTACTTTAGGCATTTTTTTATTTACTGCAATTTATTTTCATTATTATTTTTTATTTTTATTTTTATTTTTACTTTACTAATTTTTCCTCTATTTGCTTTTGGCAGTTAATTTTAGTTTATAAAGAAGATGGCACTGAATAATTATCAGTGGCAAGTCATAAGGACAATTCCTACTAAAGCAGCTAGTGCCTTCAACCTTGACGTGTTCATTAGGTTACCTAACCAGCTAGAAATGGTGAATAAAAAGATCAATGGCTTGTGTAGTCTCTCATAGGTACACCCAGTAATGCAATATGACTCGAATCCAGGAGGCGTGGCGAATCCTGAGTACCCACCCTACGGATATGGCATGGAAAACTAACAAGTCCACTATATGGGTAACTACTCTAGACCTCAAAATAATTTTTATAATGACATTTATAATGCAGGTTGGAGGTACCATCCAAATTTCACGTGGAATGATCAAAGTAGCCAAAGACAGGAACTTCGTCCAAATTTTCAACAACCACCTCACCAATAGGGAGATAAGTCGAACCTTGAAGAGATGCTGGCAAAATTCGTAGTAAACATAGAAACACGCTGCCAAAATATAGAAACAAAACAAGAAGCATCAATTCAAGGGATCGAGGATCAGTGAGGTCAACCTGCTAAGCTGATCTTAGAACAGCCACAAGAAAGCTTGCCAAGCAACACTAAAACAAACCAACAAACATCAATTGAAGAGATCAAGAGCCAAGTTGGAGAAATCACTAAGTCAGTGGGACAACTTGCAAAGTTAATTTTCGAACGACCGCAAGGGCGTCTACCAAGAAACACCGAGATTAATGAAAAGGAGCAAATCCAAGCCATACAAGCTTATAACAGTGAAAGGTTAGTGGAATCTGACCCAAGGAAAGAACTTGTGGTAAGTGAAGGTAAGGTTGAGGTAAGCCATGATTTACCAAACCCGGTAAATACAGAGTACCAAGCTCATCTGCCATATCCCAATGCAATAAAGAAATATCACACAGAGGAAGAATTCGGTGAACTCACACTTCGTGTAGACGATGAAACAATCACTCTTCAAGCTCTTGACTTAGCTAGGACATCAAGTAATAAAGGTACGAATGTTAATTCTATTGATAACCATTTGGTTCAACCTTCTTTATAGGAAGTTTCACGAAATCACCTAGCTGAGCTAGATCTTAGACCTCGTACCCATAAAGAAATAATTGATGAAGAACTAAGGCTTCAGGTCCATGAACTAGATGAGTGGAAAACACACTTTAAAGAGAAACTAGGAATACACGAAGTGAAACTAAAGGAAACCCCAGACGAGCTGATAGGAACAACAAATCACTTCAAAATAGGGGATCAGGTATTGTTGAATAAGGAAGACCCTCGAATCAACAATTCAGACCTCAAGGCAAATGAAGAAATCACTTTTGAGGTACTTAATGTCTTCATATATGGCACAGTCGAGGTAAGCAATCCTAGATTCAACACTTTTGAGGTAAACACTACTCGACTTGAACTATATATCCATAACCGAATTGATCACATGATAAAGGATTTTCACCTCCTTAAACCACCATGACCATATGAATGGGAGGTAAAGTCTTGAAACACCCCAAACCCGGCCCACAAGCCCTGACCGGATGGCATGTTCCTTGAGTAAAACTTAGCTAAATCTCATTTTATCATCTTGAGAAATATGGTGGTTTTCAAAATCAGATTTGTGGTTTGTCAAGTTGAAAATCGTGTTGTCGTTCCAGTTTGTATATCTAAAAAAAAAACGTTTCTTTCATATTTCACGAATTAAAAGATTTGCCGAATTTAAAAGCTTATTAAGTTGGAAAACCGTGAATTGATTAGGTGACAAAACGTTTGAAGTTGTTAAGGATAATATTTAGTTATTTGTTTGCCGATTTTCGAATGGAAATAAAACTTAGAACATAAGACTTAAACAATTAAATAGTGGCCTTATTACAAATTTAAAATAACAAATAAATCCCGAAAGAAATATATGCTAAAGTAAACAAAAAATTCAACCGTTTAAAAAAACCCGAAACCGCTGAGCATGGCCACCACATAGTCCTCGCTGACCCGGTCCATATCGCTAAGTATTACCTGCAAAATTTAGCCCACGAAGGGTGTAACACCCGAATTTAGGGGCTATGCATGTTGGGTATAATTCAAGTTCTAGTAGGTTTTGGGTATGTTTGGATGGGTTTTAGGGGTCTTGAGAACTTTTAAGGGTAGTAGTGAATGCCTTAGAAAAATTTTAGTTTTAGGGGTTAAAAGGGATCTTGAATGAAGGGGCTTTAAGAGTTTTATTTGGGAAAATAAAACACAAGGAATGGCTTGGCAAAGTGGCAAGGAAGGCGCCACTTAGAGCTTGGAGAGATGACGCCATTTGCAAGGGAAGGGATTGAGTTCGATTCAAAGAGAGCGTGCAGATGGGGCTTTATTTTTGCGTTAACTTGGTAGGGTGTTGGATTCGGTTTGGGCACTTAAAAGATGGAGAAAGACTTGGTCTTTCCTTTTAAAATCGGCTAGGATATAGTTTGACTCATTCAAACTTTTGAATGGATGATAGGGAGATAATTTAGGAGTGAATAATGGGATTTGAAGGGGAGTTGAGTGTTTGGCGAATTTTGTTTCTTTAGGGGAGCTTGGCCGAATGTTATAAATAGGGGAGGGTGCTCACCTTTTTATTTTTTTGCTCCCTTGCTTGTTTCCCATTTTCTTTGGTTTGTTAAACCTTCATTGCTAGCATCCCTTTTTCCTTCTCTTTTAAACTCTTAGTGAACCACCCACACTTTTCTTTCCCTCCTCTCAAACCTTTTGGCCGAAATCCTTACTCCCTTTCCATTGATTTTCTTTCATTGTTAGACCGAACCTACACCTTATCCCTTTGCCGAAATCCCTTCCTATTATTAAACTCACCTTGGCCGAATATTAGAGGTAGTATAGACTTCTCCGGGCTTTTGTTTGTGTCGATTGAGTGAAGGTACTTTGGGTTTTGAAGTAGCAGATCAAGCCTCCTTTTTTGTTAGCAATCGAAGTTGGTAAGGATATTGTTTTAATAAGTTGTATATTTAGTATTCGTTTAAGCCTAAGGTTTTGATGCTAAGGCCGTTTGTAGGGGGAGAAGAGCCTATCGCAGGAAACTTTTCGAGAGTCGGTTAGTCAGCATTGAGTAGCGTTTCGAGAGTAGGACCGTGGTGCTATTGAGGTGCGTAATCATCGCACTATTTTCTCGGTTTGCTTGTTAACTTTTAAACGTATGTAATATGTGTGGAGGCTGATTATAAAGGCCTAAGTGATGTGAACCGATGATGGTAAGATTGATTGTGATATACATATTTTATATATGTTTGATGTGGTATTGATAAATAATAAATACTCACTCTATATGATGTTCTTGCATGATATATTGACACATGGGCATGGGATTAGGATTGAAGAAGGAGGAAGTGTACATAAGTTGTACGTGGTCTAATGATAGCTCCGGCTACATTAGCGCTTGAGGGTTAGCTGTGTGCTACCTCAAGGGAGGTGTGGCTCGGTGCCCATCTCGGCGGTTGATGGCTATGTGCATCACCAGAGGCGATTATTGATGTTGAGATCACTTGGGTTGATCGGTGGCTCACCACGGCCTTGTGCAGTGAGTAGCCAAGGTAAGATTCTGGATCACGATGTGATCAGTGGTGGTTTATCCACGGCCTTGGGCAGGGAGTCTACTAAGGTTGGTGTTACGGTTGGAGTGGGTTGGGCTAAGATGCATATGTGCATGACTTGCTATGTGAACGGTTTGGTATGGGGCCAAGCCCATACGCGGGAAATCTGTGTTTTGATTATGCATCGAGTCGGTGGACTCACTCTTTCATTAACCATTTCGGGGTGACGCATAGTTGGACCGGGATCGGAGAAGACACATGGTGGCCCATGCAGGAAGAGAAGTTTAAATATTTTACGTCGTTTTATTAAGTATTTGGTCTTTTAAATATTGTGTAATAAGGGCCTTTTATTTATTTACTTTGGAAATTACTTAATTATTACTTTTACTATTTTATTTTAAATTGATTATGACTTGGAAAAGATTTAATTATAAGTTTGTGTAAATAATTTTACTCGAATTTACTTAATCAAAGTATTCATGAGTTAATAAAGTGCTTTAAAATGGACGCTTTTATTTAATTTCAAAGTCCAAAAGTATAGTTTTAAAAGTACACGGGTTTTACCGAGAAAGATAGTAAACTTTCGTGTTTTAAATTCCGAGTAAAGAAAAATATTTTCACTAACATAACCAGATTCGGTCGTAGTGAATGGGCCGGGTTTGGGGATGTTACAAATTGGTATCAGAGCCCGGTTCAAAACTCGGCTTTGAGGGTTTTGGGCCCGAAACAGTTTTCAAAATGGGCTTTTGAAATGTTGGCTCTTATAAACAATATTTTTCAGGTTATTCTGGCATGGCACTGTGAGCTCAATTCAAGTCCACGGTGTAAGTACTTGGACTTTCTCTTTCTTGAAGTGAATTGCTTACATGAATTGATTTGGGCTTAGTTTGGGCTCGTAGATTAGAAAGTTAGGACTATTGGACCCTAGGACTAGACTACTCAAACATGTGCATAAAACTTAAATCTCTTAAACAAACTGTGAAGTAAGTCGCCGAGTTAAGGTGTGGTAACCCCACATGACGCATGTCTCAGGAGTGGGAAGGAAGAGCACGGTATTTAAGCGATCGTGTGACTCACCTCCTCTTCGCGCAGTATCCTACAGTGCGTAGCTACTGGTTCACCTTAACCAAGAGGACTTGTTCATGTAGGCTAAACCGATTATTAAAACCCGAAAGGGATTTGGCACGATTGTTTTAAAACCCCTATTTTAAAATTTTCAACTTTACCCTTTTGGTTTGTGAAATCTTAAATTTGATTCGGAAGAACGTTTTGATTTACAAAATTACAAAAATGCCCTGTATTGTAAAATTACCGTACTACCTCAACTTTTGATAAAATGATTTTTACTTTACAAACTACCACAATTTTGCGGTTTCGAAATATTCAGATACCCTGGTTTGTGAAAATTTACGAAAATACCCCTGGTCCATAAAATTACCAAAATGCCCCTGGTTTCTAAATCTTCATATTTCTCTCGATCTTTTACGGAAATATTCCTATTTCACTAAATATCAGAAAATTCTATTTTATGTTGTGATATTTCGATTTTGAGAATTTACGAAAATGCCCATGATTTCCAAAATTACTGAAATAACCCCGATTTCTGAAATTTGTGCAACACATTTTGTTCGAAAAACAAAATTTTCAAGATGAACCCTGAGATTTTGTGAATTTTGGAGATATCTTTAAGTTGGAATTTTATTTTCAAAATTTACCCTGAGTTATTACCAATATACCCCTATAGGAAAATGACGAAATTACCACAGGTAGGAAGTGGAACTTGATTGTTGAAAGAACTACTCGGAAACTTTATTGCATAAAATTGCTCGTGGATAAAACAGTGGAACAAGAATTTCTAATCCATAAAACTTTCTAAACAGACTAAATCAAGGCGCTAGATATGAGTTCTAGGGGGCGTGGTCGCAATACTCGTGGGCGTGGTAGAGGCGGGATGTCGATGATTCGAACCGGTTGGGTCACGCCATGGGTCAGAGAGCGATGCACCGCCACCAGTTGTTGAGGTTGAACAGCAGGACCAGAGTGGGGGAGACGATGTAGTGTCACAAGCTGTGTTGCGAGTGCTCGAACGAGTGGCAGGAGCCAATGTGGGCAATAGGAATCGAAAGTCGGTGCGAAAGGCTTAGGCGAATGGAGCCGAGGTTTTTAGAGGAGTGTCCGGGGTAGCTCCAAAGCGTGGCGAGTATTGGCTTGAGGTGTTGAAAGGATTATGGACGACTTAGACTTAGCTGCGCCGAGGAGAAGCTTAAGGGTGTTGTTTTTTCGTTGCTACGGGATGAAGCCTACCGGTGGTGGCTCATCATTGTTAAGGAAAGTACCCTGCGGATCGAGTGGATCGGGTTACTTTAAGATCAAGTTTGAGGGGAAGTATGTCGGAGCGAGCTATGTGGATGCTCAGAGGAAGGCATTCCTCAACTTGGTGCAAGGTGACAAGTCAATAGCGGAGTACGAAGCTGAGTTTCTGCGTTTAAGCCGATATGCTCGGGGCATCGTGGCAACGGATTATGAGAGATGTGTCAGATTTGAAGATGGTCTGCGGGATGAGTTACGAGTTTTGATTGCTCCGCATCAGGAAAGAGACTTCGCAGTTTTAGTGGAGAAAGCTCGAATAGCTGAGGAGGTCAAGAAGGCTGAGAGGCACAATAGAGAAAGGAACCGTGATAAGAGAAGTGTTGGACCGTCAGAATTGTTTGAGAGGGTTCAGAAAAGACCTAGGGTTGAGACTCCTGTTAATATTGCTAAGCCAGCCGCCGGAAATCCAGATCGTCCGTGTGCTCAATGTGGAAGGTACCATGTTGGCGAGTGCTGGAATCGTGTTCGGGAGTGCTTTAGATGCAAGTCCAAGTTCCACCTGATTAAGGATTGTCCCCAGAATCCGAGTAGGACTCGGATGAAGGCCAAGGTTATGTGCAACCAGAGCGAGTTGGTCGCCAGCGGCGAGAGGTCGTGGTCCGAGCCATGGAGGAAATGGTTCGCCGAGGTCGTGGGAGCGATGAGACCGCGGTAATGGTGGCACTGAGGCAAGGCAGCCAGGACTGGTTTATGCAGTTTGTCGGAGAGAGGATAATGATGTGCGTGATGGGTCAATGGTAAGTTCCTTAAGTCTAGAATATTCTTTGTTGTTTTGTTCGCTTTGGTGATTGTTTGATTTGTTGCTCGTAAAGTAGTTGGAACCTTGAGTATGAACTTGGAACAGTCTTGAGAAGGTATGTTAGCTCTTTAAGATCAGTCTTGTGACTATAGCATAGTGAGGTGAATTAAGGTGTACGATCGTTAGTCTAACCAAGTAATTTCGAGGACGAAATTATTCTTAAGGGGGTAGAATTGTAACACCCGAATTTAGGGGCTATGCATGTTGGGTATAATTCAAGTTCTAGTAGGTTTTGGGTATGTTTGGATGGGTTTTAGGGGTCTTGAGAACTTTTAAGGGTAGTGGAATGCCTTAGAAAAATTTTAGTTTTAGGGTTAAAAGGGATCTTGAATGAAGGGGCTTTAAGAGTTTTATTTGGGAAAATAAAACACAAGGAATGGCTTGGCAAAGTGGCAAGGAAGGCGCCACTTAGAGCTTGGAGAGATGACGCCATTTGCAAGGGAAGGGATTGAGTTCGATTCGCAAGAGCGTGAGATGGGGCTTTATTTTTGCGTTAACTTGGTAGGGTGTTGGATTCGGTTTGGGCACTTAAAAGATGGAGAAAGACTTGGTCTTTCCTTTTAAATCGGCTAGGATATAGTTTGACTCATTCAAACTTTTTGAATGGATGATAGGGAGATAATTTAGGAGTGAATAATGGGATTTGAAGGGGGAGTTGAGTGTTTGGCCGAATTTTGTTTCTTTAGGGGGGGAGCTTGGCCGAATGTTATAAATAGGGGGAGGGGTGCTCACCTTTTTATTTTTTTGCTCCCTTGCTTGTTTCCCATTTTCTTTGGTTGCCGAAACCTTCATTGCTAGCATCCCTTTTTCCTTCTCTTTTAAACTCTTAGCCGAACCACCCACACTTTTCTTTCCCTCCTCTCAAACCTTTTGGCCGAAATCCTTACTCCCTTTCCATTGATTTTCTTTCATTGTTAGACCGAACCTACACCTTATCCCTTTGCCGAAATCCCTTCCTATTATTAAACTCACCTTGGCCGAATATTAGAGGTAGTATAGACTTCTCCAGGCTTTTGTTTGTAATCGATTGAGTGAAGGTACTTTGGGTTTTGAAGTAGCTGATCAAGCCTCCTTTTGTTAGCAAATGAAGTTGGTAAGGATATTGTTTTAATAAGTTGTATATTTAGTATTCGTTTAAGCCTAAGGTTTTGATGCTAAGGCCGTTTGTAGGGGAGAAGAGCCTATCGCAGAAACTTTTCGAGAGTCGGTTAGTCGGCATTGAGTAGCGTTTCGAGAGTAGGACCGTGGTGCTATTGAGGTGCGTAATCATCGCACTATTTTCTCGGTTTGCTTGTTAACTTTTAAACGTATGTAATATGTGTGGAGGCTGATTATAAAGGCCTAAGTGATGTGAACCGATGATGGTAAGATTGATTGTGATATACATATTTTATATATGTTTGATGTGGTATTGATAAATAATAAATACTCACTCTATATGATGTTCTTGCATGATATATTGACACATGGGCATGGGATTGGGATTGAAGAAGGAGGAAGTGTACACAAGTTGTACGTGGTCTAATGATAGCTCCGGCTACATTAGCGCTTAAGGGTTAGCTGTGTGCTACCTCAAGGGAGGTGTGGCTCGGTGCCCATCTCGGCGGTTGATGGCTATGTGCATCACCGAGAGCGATTATTGATGTTGAGATCACTTGGGTTGATCGGTGGCTCACCCCACGGCCTTGTGCGATGAGTAGCCAAGGTAAGATTACGGATCACGATGTGATCGGTGGTGGTTTATCCACGGCCTTGGGCAGGAGTCCGCTAAGGTTGGTGTTACGGTTGGCGTGGGTTGGGCTAAGATGCATATGTGCATGACTTGCTATGTGAATGGTTTGGTATGGGGCCAAGCCCATGCGCGCGGAAATCTGTGTTTTGATTATGCATCGAGTCGGTGGACTCACTCTTTCATTAACCAATTCGGTGACGCATAGTTGGACCGGGATCGGAGAAGACACATGGTGGCCCATGCAGAAGAGAAGTTTAAATATTTTACGTCGTTTTATTAAGTATTTGGTCTTTTAAATATTGTGTAATAAGGGCCTTTTATTTATTTACTTTGGAAATTACTTAATTATTACTTTTACTATTTTATTTTAAATTGATTATGACTTGGAAAAGATTTAATTATAAGTTTGTGTAAATAATTTTACTCGAATTTACTTAATCAAAGTATTCATGAGTTAATAAAGTGCTTTAAAATGGACGCTTTTATTTAATTTCAAAGTCCAAAAGTATAGTTTTAAAAGTACACGGGTTTTACCAGAACGATAGTAAACTTTCGTGTTTTAAATTCCGAGTAAAGAAAAATATTTTCACTAACATAACCAGATTCGGTCGTAATGAATGGGCCGGGTTTGGGGATGTTACAAAGGGTGAGTCAACAGACTCAATGTGTAACGGCTACACCAAAAACCCAACCGATCAAAGCCTTAATCTTAACATTTCGGCAAAACCCATTTTATTCATATTCGGCCATAAGCCCATAATGTAACATATCGAATCATAACATATTGAATCATATTTATACATAAAATGAAATGAAATCCTGAGCCCACCTAGATATCCATCCTCTACACACCACCTGTACCTGCCAATCACACCGTGGGGATTACTAAATCGACCCTCCATCCGCTACACACCCTCAAAGGCAGTCACTGCAGTCAACTGCACATCGCCCTTATAACGTGGCATAGCCACTAGATAATGTGACGGAGTCACCGGATTCATAATATGTGACATAAGTCACAGGATAATGTGGTAAAACCACCGGAACACTTCCCCTTTTCATTATCACACTTATGCCCATGCAACATACATATTATTCAGATATCATGCAACATACCTTATCCCATAGTCATAAGGAAATCACATATGTTTCATATCAAATGTTTATACACCTTATTAACGTAGTGTTAAGGGGTAACGTACCTGAATACACTGTACCACTGAATGGTACTCGTAGCCATGATCATTCATATTTCTTATTAACACATGCTTAACATTAATACTATTAATCTATCAGAAAATTAGTGTAGGGCTACACACCTGATAACAGTGAGAATGACACTCTCGATACCGACACTCTCGCTAGCAGGGATAACAAGGATCTGCTTATCCCTTTCTGATGCTGGCCCACACCCCGTTGGCCAATCATGTACTGCAGAAACCGAGCATTTCTTGAATCTAGGGGTAGGAACTACCCCTTTTTCTCCTCGACTGGTCCGCATCCATCGAATAACACTTAATCAGAATATTTAGTTAATCGATAACGTTACAGTCTAAACATAACAAATCTAGAACTCACTGAGTACCCTTACCAAAATGAACCTGAATCCGGAAGGCTTCTGCTTAACTTTCCAACTTGTCGAAATCCCTATACAACCCAAGTCAGATTCGGCTTCAACGCATAAATACTTATGAAAGTGGCCTTTGGCCGAATATTAACCCTTACCCTGAGTAGTCAAACCCAAGAGATCCTTAACGCTCCCTTACTCTGGCTACACACGAAAGAAGCATAAGATTATGGTCTTATCAAGATTCGGCCATCCCTAAAAACCAAAGCTAACCATTCGGTTTTGGCACACGAAAAGAAAAAGAGATGAAATCGATTGCTAAGAGGAAGATACTTACCACCAAATCACGTTTGAAGAGACTAGGAGAAGATAGTCGACGGCACTACCCTTAGAGATTCGGCTCTTGAGAAACGACAGAAAAAGAGAAAGATTTCAGGAAAGGTGAATGTAATACCCAATTTCTGCCCGGGCCCATTTAGTCAAAATAAAACCAAATTAAAAACCCAAAATATTTTAGAGTGTCCAAACGTCCAGTTACAAGCCCAAAATTTAGGCCCAATTACAAAAGCCAATTAAACAAAGCCCAATACCCGAGGCCCATTAAAAACCAACGATAATAAAAAACCAGTCCATTTGAATTACAAAACCAATAGCCAAAATAAAAGCCATCAAAACTTTCGAATATTATTTACTAAATCATTTTACCACATATATATATATTATTTATTCTAAATTGCTTTACTTTATTTTAAGTTGATTTGTATATTAATTATTTTAAATTTTATATCCCACTTACTTTAGATCGCTTTCATAGTATCAATTCTATTCTTTTATGTTTTTATTTATTCGAAATGGTCTTATTATTCATTTAAAATTGACCTATGTTATTTATTTCATTGTTTGACTATTAATGTTGATTTTTAAATATTGTAAGCTATGTGATTAGTTTTGCATGTATTATGATTTGTTTATTCTTATTTCTATACCTTTGACATTATCATCGTCATTATTATTGTTCATATTATTGTCATCATTACTATCATCCATCTTATTGATCTATTATTGTTGTTACTATTATTATTCACGCACGTTGATATTTTGTGTTAATAATCCCAATGTTATGTATCATGTACATTATGTTATTGTTACGCCAAATTCGTGTTACATTGCGGTTTTCCCGTCGCATAATCCCATCCACGTTTTGAATAATGCTTGTAAAACATGACCTAATTCTTTATAAATTTCATCCCAAAATAAAAGTCTTCAAAATGATGCAATACTCCTCTCGGGTTCGAGGATTTAAATTATCGTGTCCTACGTATTGGATGTGATCTTTTATTCCTTCGAATCGGGAAAGTTTTGACATTCAATTTAAAAAAAATTTTTAAGATGACCTTGGATTCGAAGATTTAAATTATCATGTCCTACGTATTGGATGTGATATTTTGTCCCTTCAAAACAAGGAAATTTTGATATTCAATTCGAGAAAACCAAAACATTTCCAAAAAAGATCGATTTTCTATTTTTTTTTAAATTTCCAACTTTCGACATTGTGACATAAAATAATCAATTTGGTACCAATTTTGGGCGTGACGAGGGTGCTAACCCTTCCTCGCACGTAACCGACTCCCGAACCTATTTTCTCAAATTTTCGTAGACCAAAAACATTGTTTTAGTAAATCAAAATGTTTTATTAAAACAAAGGTGATCCTATCACACCTAATAAAAGATCGGTGGCAACTCCCGTTTTTATTTTCAAAACCAAGTCGGTTCCCGTTTTTCAAAAAATGGTTACGACAGCTTGGCGACTCCACTAGGGAACAAAATAAGAGAGTCAGGCCGTAAAAATTGATTATTTTTTTGTCCCTTTGTCAAAATTTGGAAATTTACTTTGAAAAAAATCACGTTTCTTTCAATGCACTTGCTGATGTTATGGTTCCAATAATGTTGAGTCTTATAAAATACTTTGGCATTGCACTGCATGACCATTGTGGTCACACCCTTAAGTGGGAGTGAGAAGCTACTCTTTCGTGAGGTTTTTACCTCTGTGTAAGATAGTGGATCGCTTTCGGTATACATCCGTACCTATGTCTTTGTGAGATTTTTATCTCCGTGCAGCCATAGGAAAATGAATTCCCCTGAACTGAACTTGGTCCATATGAGCCTATATTGGGTGAGGACCGAGGAATCTGCTGGTTCAGGTACCCTTGCTTTAGAACCGAACCACATATAGAGAGACCTAAGAGCCCGTTGTAGGTAGAGCCGTGCAAACCCTAGTTGTTACCTTAAATAGGAGTTTGATTATTTCCCGTTTATTTTAAGTTCTTTTTGTACCTGATACTAACTTGTTGTGTTTTGCTTTTATTGCATGGTATTTCATTATAAAATGGTGTTGATTTACATTCGGTTACTAGATAGAAAAGCTTGACATGGAAAAGGAGTTTCTAGATAGAGTGGAGGATAATGCGGTCGTCCAAGTGTGGTCCGAAAGAGTACAGCAAGAAAAAGGAGATAGCCTGACAGTAGGGCATGAATCAGAGTTATGGGATTTCACCTGCATTAGTGTGGCTCAAAATGACCTGCGAGAATTGAAGGAAATATGGGACTAATGGGGGAATGAGGGCAAACAACTGTTCTACCATAATTACGGTGATTTACACTATCTGCTGGATATCAGGGTAGACGAGTACCTACTTCGAGCCATTACCCAGTTTTTGAACCCCGCTTACAGTTGCTTCACTTTTGGGAAGGTGGATTTGGTGCCTACCATAGAGGAGTACACAGCTTTGTTTCGATGCCCGAGAATTCAAACTGATAAGGTGTATTCAAGGTTTGCTAATGTGCCGGCATTCTCAAAAAGGCTAATGAACATCACAGGAATGAGCAAGCAATGGATTACGGCCCGGATCAAGCAAAAGGGAGATTGTAAGTGCATTCCTTGGAAACACTTGAGGGACTTGATCTTAGCGCATCTTGACAAGAAGAAGAGGGTCGACGTCTTCACTCAAGCATCTATGGTTTGGTCATCTTCCCCAAAGCGTTAGGGCATATAGAGGATGCAGTCTCGGATCTGTTTGATAAACTTGATAAAGGAGTTACACCCATCCCTGCAATTTTAGCCGAAACCTTCAAATCATTGAACGCTTGCCGAAGAGCGGGGGAAGGGAGGTTCGTAGGATGCGCACAGCTGTTGTTATCTTGGTTTCATTGCCATTTTTGGAAGATAGAAAAGGTCTCATGCAAAGTCTTTTTCGAAAACTATTCTCCATTAGCGGAATTAGCAAGAACACCAAGGCGAGACGACCTATCGGCAGAAAAATGGATAGCAATTCTCCAAAATCTGCAAGTTAAAGATGTAGAATAGAAGGCTCCATGGATGATCACTGACGAGATCTTGTATCGGTGTGGAGGGTTCGACTGGGTTCCTTTACTCGGAATATGGGGAGCTATTGGATATACCCCGTTACTAGTGATGAGGCAATATCGATCGAGGCAGTTCATACCTGCGACACACGGATTAGCCCAATCTGAGTTCTCATACAAGGATGACAACTATAAGAAGAGAGTTCGCGAAATATCGGATGCATGGACCCAAACCCGGAAAATGAAGAGACTCGTCATAGGGCCTATAGTGACCCCCGAGTATGAACAATGGTGGGGCAAAAGAATCAACGACAATGTCCCAAAGCCAATCCAAGGAAATGCTCGACCAATAGAAAAACAGCTGCAAGTAATCCCGTCTAAATTAGAGATTATCAAGCAAGATTTCGAGAGAAAAAGCCAGGAATTGGGTAAGAGGATAGAGCAGCTAGAAGGGGAAAAGATGCAGTTGGGGTTAGATGTTGACATCCACAAGTTCGAGGCCGAGAGATTGAAAAAAGGGAAGAACAAAGTCGAAGAGGATTTGGATAGTTTAAAGACGGACTATAAGAAGCTACGCATGTCCATCAGAACTGCTGGTTTGGGCAAAACGTCAGAGCAATGGTGACAGAAAATTAAAGAAGAAAAGTCCAGAGCCGACCAGTGGGAGAGGAAGTTTCGAGATGCTTAAGTACGAGAGGATGCTTTGAAAAAGAGCCTGTTGGAAAGCCAAAGCGAAAAGGAGAGGTTACGCACCCAAGTAGCGGAATTAGAAAGGTCACTGCATCTGCGTCGTGGTCGCAATTCGGTAGTCGAACTAAGGGCCAGTCAGAACAAAATCGAGGAGATAAGAGGAAGGATAGGGGAGCTCGAGACTGCATTACAGGATAGCAAAATTCGGGTTGAGCTCCTTGAAGCAAACAATGAACATTGGAGGGAGCAGCTCCATCATTCCCAAGAACAGATCAAAAACAGAGACTATGTAATGGGCGAAGCCGTGGCTCAAGTCCGAGAGGTGGCTGATCATTTGCAAACCTTGGCGGTTCGAGCTGATGCGTTGAGTCTGATGTACGAGTCAAGATCGGAGCGAGGCCAAGGTTTAGCTTGGCTTCTTAGGAAAGTCAAGGATTTAGGCATTAGGGCAAAAGTTATATATGTAATCATCCGTTCTATGAAAAGAAATTTGTTTTCTAGTAAAGTTTATCTAATGGAATTGAATCAAATCAACACCTTTTTGCATTCATATCATACATTGGCATTTCATTGCATCATACATATCGAATCTCACAAAGGGACCCTAAAATTATGGCAGTTACCCTAGAACATCACTATGGTACAAGAGGCAAAACGAGGGTAATGGATCAAAAAATGGAAAGACTAGAACAGATGCAAAAAGAAATCCAGGATCAAATGAAAGGACAAGTGCAATTACAAGAGCAACTAGCCAAAAACCAACAAGACATGATGGAGCGGATGCAAGAATCCCAGAATAACATGATAAGCCAGCTAATGCAACTGATGTCTAAAGAGCGCGAAAAAGAGTGGGGCGTTGCTACCAGCTTAGGGAACGACAGTGATAACCCCTCTCTTACCCCGCTGAACACCCAAACGCCACCAGACACGTACCCCCAAAGGGCATCTGTCACTATCAGGTCACAATATCAGGCCGATACCGCAATACCGACACACCTCTCGACGGGTTCGGGTACCAACCCAGGAGAAAGTCTGATCAATCCCAACGTCCCTGACTTGGATGAGATGGCCGAAAAGGCAAAATTAGAACTACCAAAACAGCTAGAGGATAAATATAAGTGGTTGGAGGAGAAATTCAAAGCTCTAGAAAATGCCGGTAAACGTCGGGGAATAAAAGCCAATGACTTAAGTTTGGTCCCCGACTTGGTACTTTCGTACAACTTTAAGACACCTGAGTTCGAAAAGTACAATGGGACAAGCTGCCCAGAGGCCCATATTACCATGTTTTGTAGAAGGATGACGGGCTACAGCAATAATGACCCACTACTGACCCATTGTTTCCAAGACAGCCTGGTGAGAGCTGTAGCCATATGGTACAATCAATTGAGTAGTGCCAAAATTTGTTCATGGGATGATTTGGCTCAAGCATTCTTGGAGTAGCACAGTCACGTAACGGACATGAACCCCGATAGGATCACTCTTCAAAACATGGAAAAGAAGGGGAACGAAAACTTTAGGCAATATGTACAGAGGTGGAGGGAGGTTGCCTCCAAGTCCAGCCACCTCTTCTGGAGAAAGAAACCACAATGCTCTTCATCCACACACTGAAGGCCCCATTCCTCATGCATATGATAGGAAGTGCAACCTGGAGCTTTTCAGACATCGTAACGACCGGAGAAATGATCGAGAACATTATAAAAAGCGGAGGGATCGAGACGGGGGAAGGTGCCAAAAGAATGCCCCCAAGGAAGAAAGAAAATGAGGTCAATAACGCAAGCATAGGACACCCGAAGTCAATCACTATTAATCAGCCAAAAGCGACGACCACGGGGCAGCAAGGGCTACCCAAGAAAGAACCTAGTACCTCAAGACAAGACAATGAGAAGCCCCAATTCACACCGATTCCGATGACGTACAAGGAGATGTATCAAACCCTGTTCGATGCGCATATTGTGTCCCCTTACCACCTAAAACCAATGCAACCCCCGTATCCCAAGTGGTATGACTCGAACGCACAGTGTGAATATCATGCGGGAATCACAGGACACTCAATAGAGAATTGCCTTACTTTTAAGAAATTAGTAGAGAAATTTATCAACATGGGTGCGGTGGAGTTAGATGACATGCAAAATGTAACAAATCTTTTACCCAATCACGCGAGAGGCGGAGTCAATGCAATTAGTGAAAGTTCAGAAAAAAGGATCAAAACAAATATTGCAGAGGTCAAAACTCCTTAAGACGGGTCTAGAAAGAAATGGTCAAACATGGACTAATTATTGCAAAAGAAAGTCAAGGAGAGCTGACAAATTATTGTGAGCACCATCAGGAGTTGGGACATGAGATTCAGACTTGTGGAGAATTTAGAGCTCTGGTGCAAAACTTAATGAACAATAAAGAAGTCGAATTTTACAATGAAGGCACAGAAGATAAGAACATATGCGCGTCTGAACCAACAGTAAAAGGTTCGAAAGTTAGCCTTCCGATGATCATTATTTCACGTCCCAAAAGTGATAAAGCAGGGACACAGGTAGCGCCGAGAGTGGTCATACGGAGGCCTGCTATCGTTGAAAATAATAGGGAGGCTCCTCAGAATCACGAATGTGATGTAATTGTCCCCGAAAAGGAAAATTCAGCTAGCAATGAGACGGGAACACAGGTAACACCGAAAGTAATAATACGGAGACCCACTGCCTTCGCTTACAAAGATAGTAAGGAAGTTCCCTGGAACTATGAGTGTAATGTGGCAGTCTCAAAGAGCTCGACAAATGTGACGAAGGAGGATTCAGATGAAGGCTTTCATACTCAAAGTGGGAGACACTACGACTTAATAAAGGGGAAAGCTCCAATGGTAGGACAGGAGAAAGGAAAGCCAGCCGAGCCCGAGCTGAGGACCAAGGAGCCGGTGACTGAGGAAGCGGCTAAAGAGTTCCTGAAATTTCTAAAACATAGTGAACATTGTGTGGTAGAACAGCTACACAAACAGCCAGCACGCATATCCATATTGGCTTTGCTTCAATGCTCAAAAGTACACAGGAACGCACTGATGAAAGCTTTAAATGAAACCTACGTCGCTAGTGACATTTCAGTTAACAAATTAGATCGATTGATCGGCCATATAAGTGCAGATAACTTCATTCATTTTAATGATGATTAAATACCACTAGGTGGTAGAGGATCAACCAAGGCTTTGCACATTACCGCTAGATGCAAAGGGCACATACTACCAGGGGTCTTGATAGACAACGGGTCTGCATTGAATGTGTTGCCCTTGCCCACCCTCAACAGATTACCGGTGGACAGTTCGCACATGAAGGAATGCCAGAGTGTGGTAAAGGCCTTTGACGGCACCCAAAGAAGAGTCATGGGGAGGATTGAGGTACCCTTACTAATTGGCCCAACCACCTACGAAATAGATTTTCTGGTTATGGACATCGAACCTTCCTACAACTGCCTATTGGGGAGACCATGGATACATTCGTCCGGAGCAGTACCTTCATCATTATATCAGAACGTAAAGTTAATAGCGGATGGCCGACTGGTAAAAATAAAAGCTGAGGAGGACACTATTGCCACCGTGACCAGTGACATGCCCTACGTAGAGACAAACGACGAGGCAATCGAATGTTCTTTCCGATCTCTCGAGTTCGTGGATGCAACTTTTGTTATAGAAGGAAACAAAATCTTGAAGCCAAGAATCTCTGAGACTACAAGGATAGGATTGAAAATGACCTTGGGAAAAGGCGCTTTACTGGGAAGAGGGCTTGGAAAGTACCTTCAAGGGAAAATGGCAGCCCCGATACTGAGAGAAAAACAAGATCGCTTTGGCCTGGGATTTAGACCAGATGCAAGACAAAAGAAGAAGGAGCTAGAAAGGAGACAGGAAAGAAGACGCGCTCGATTGAGTGGGAAGGAAACCAAGTGGGAACCCATGATAATCCCGCACATATCCAAGACCTTTGTGTCGGGAGGGGTAATCCACTCTGAGCTGAAGACACCGAAGGGAGAGGACATCGCAGCAATGTTAGGCAATGTCTACATTAGTGCCATATCTGAGGAGGCGATTGATGGAAAAACCTTGCTAAATATTCAGCCTGATGAACTGGGAAGCATCTTGAACAATTGGACTGCGGAAGACATCCTGTAGTATTTAGGGCTCATTCAGAGTAATGTTCAGGACGCACTTGTTGCTCTAAGCCTAAGAGCGGCAAGATTTCTTTTGTGAAATAGGCGCATGTTCAAGTATCGTTATATCAATAAAATGCATTTTCATCATCGTTTGAAGCAAACATCTCATTTCTTTGTTTTCCGATCATTCTTTCAGCATTATCATACATACAATTGTTCATTTACAAATTCATTCATTCTGCCCATATTTTCTTAAACTGCAACAGGTCCCTAGATATCAATGACTTGAGCAACGCTGCCTTGGATTCGAAATATCCTTTTGAGCAAGACATATGCTTAGAAAGATTGCAGAATTTTGAAGATGACACAGACGATGACCTGTCCCCTGATCTGTTAAGAATGGTAGACCAGGAGGAGAGACAAATCCGGCCTCATAAGGAAGCAGTAGAGACTGTGACGTTGGAAAAAGGGAAAGTGTTAAATATTGGAACAGGGATAGCCGAGGAAACAAGGCAGAATCTTATCAAACTGTTGAAGGAATTCAAGGATGTCTTCGCATGGTCTTGTGAAGACATGCCCGGCTTAAGCACCAATATAGCAAAGATACCGCTTACCCATAGGAGAGAGGATTACAAGCCGATTCAAAGCAGAAACTTGAAGGATGAGGACAGGATATCGTCTTTGAAAATAAAGGAGGAGGTCCAAAAGCAGTTCGACGCGGGATTCTTGCAGGAGATCAAATACTCAGAATGGGTAGCCAATATCGTGCCTGTCCCTAAAAAAGACAGAAAGGTGCGAATGTGTGTGGATTATAGAGACCTAAATAAGGCTAGCCCAAAGGATAATTTTCCTTTGCCTCATATTGATACCCTAGTAGACAACACAGCGGGCTTTTCACTATTTTCCTTCATGGATGGCTTCTCCGGATACAATCAGATAAAGATGCACCTTGAAGATATGGGAAAGACTACCTTCATAACATTGTGGGGCACATTCTGTTATAAGGTAATGCCTTTTGGGCTGAAAAACGCAGGAGCCACATACCAAAGGGCCATGGTGACCTTGTTCCACGATATGATGCATAATGAGATCGAGGTTTACGTGGATGACATGATCGCAAAGTCTAGAACAGAAGGAGAACATATCCAAGTATTGCAGAAGTTGTTTCTGAGGTTAAGGATATTCCAATTGAGACTCAATCCCACTAAATGCACTTTTGAGGCTAGGTCGGGCAAATTGTTGGGCTTCATAGTCAGCAAGAAAGGGATCGAGATCGATTCAGACAAGGTCTGGGCTATACAAGAATTGCCTCCACCGCGTACTCAAAAAGAAGTTCGAGGTTTCTTAGGAAGACTAAACTACATTGCTTGGTTTATTTCACAGTTAACTGAGAAATGCGATCCCATATTTCGTCTTTTGAAGAAACATAACCCAGGCGTGTGGAATGATGAATGTCAAGGAGCTTTCGATAGGGTCAAACAGTACTTGTCAAACCCTCCAGTACTGTCACCTCTACACCCCAACAAGCCTTTAATCCTATATCTGACAGTGCTTAGTCACTCTATGGGATGTGTGCTAGGTCAACATGATGATTCAGGAAGAAAAGAGAAGGTGATATACTACCTCAGTAAGAAATTCACTGAGTGTGAAATGAGATATTCGCCAATTGAAAAACTGTGTTGTGCGCTGATTTGGACAACTCAGAGATTAAGACAATATATGCTGTATCACACAACCTGGCTAATCTCAAAGTTAGACCCCCTAAAGTATATGATGGAGCCGACTGCTTTGAATGGGAGGATGGCCAGATGGCAAATTCTACTGTCCGAATTTGATATTGTATATGTGAGCTAGAAAGCTATAAAAGGGAGCGCGATAGCAGACTTCCTAGCTAGTAGAGCTTTAGAAGATTATGAGCCGTTGAACTTCGATTTCCCCAATGAGAATCTAATGTACGCGGTAGCTACGAAAGAGGACACTGCAAAAGAAAACCTTTGGAAATTGAATTTTGATGGAGCATCAAAAGCTATTGGAAATGGGATTAGGGCAGTCTTGGTATCCCCAAATGGAGATCACTACCCGTTCACATGCAAGTTGGGTTTTGATTGTACAAATAATATGGTAGAATACGAAGCCTGTATCATGGGACTCCACGCTGCTATAGAACGTATAGTTAAAACGCTGGAAGTATATGGAGATTCCGCATTAGTGATCTACCAACTAAGGGGTGAATGGGAGACAAGAGACCCCAAATTGATCAACAATCGAAGGGTAGTCATGGGATTAATCGAGGAGTTTGACGATATCACCTTCAATTATCTTCTACGAGAAGAAAACCAGATGGCGGATGCTTTAGCTACTTTAGCTTCCATGATTAAGGCAAGTAAGCAAGAAGATGTAAAGCCCATTCAAATGAGTATTTACGAGGCCCCAGCTTATTATTGTAATGTAGAAGAAGAAGAAAGGGACGATCACCCTTCGTACCAAGATATATTGCGATATGTGAGAAATCGCGAATACCCAAATCATGCAACTGAGAATGAGAAAAGGACACTCAGAAGATTGGCCCTCGAATATGTTTTGGACGGGGACATCCTATACAAAAAGGGAAAAGATCAAGTATAGTTGAGATGCATCGATGCTTTAGAAGCCAAGATGATCTTAGAGGAAGTTCATGAGGGCTTTGTGGAACGCATGCTAGCGGATTCACGATGGCCAAGCAAATAATGAGATTTGGGTATTACTGGTCCACGATGGAAGGAGATTGTATCAGCCACGCTAAGAGATGTCATAAATGCCAGATCTATGGAGATAAGATTCACGTACCTCCATCCCTCCTACACGTTATGACTTCCCCATGGCCCTTTTCCATGTGGGGCATGGATGTTATTGGACTGATCTCCCTGAAAGTGTCAAACGGACACCGATTTATCTTCGTAGTCATTGACTACTTCACGAAATGGGTAGAAGCTGCTTCATACGCTAACGTCACCAAATCAGCGGTTAGTCAAATTTTAAAGAAAGAAATCATTTACCGATATGGGATGCCCGAAATGATCATATCAGACAACGCGTTAAATTTGAACAATAGCACGATAGCAGATGTTTGCCGTTAGTTCAACATTAAACATCATAACTCATCTCTGTACCGTCCAAAAATGAATGGGGCAGTGGAAGCGGCAAATAAGAACATCAAGAAGATAGTGGGGAAGATGACAGAGACTTACAGGGATTGGCATGAGAAACTACCATTTGCACTTTATGCTTATCGAACGTCCGTCAAGACTTCCACCGGGGTAACACCTTTCTCACTGGTCTACGGGATGGAGGTAGTCCTACCCATTGAAGTGGAAATACCTTCTCTTCGGGTTTTGACCGAAGTAAAGCTGGATGAAGCCGAATGGATTCAGGCTCGATACGATCAATTGAACCTAATCGAAGAAAAGAGACTAAGGGCTATCCGATACGGTCAGATGTATCAAAAACGTATGATGCGAGCCTATAATAGAAAAGTTCACCCAAGAGAGTTTCACAAGGGAGACCTGGTACTAAAGAGATCCTACCCATACAGAAGGATTTTAGAGGAAAATGGATGCCGAATTGGGAAGGACCGTACGTGGTGAAGAAGGCTTTCTCCGGGGGTGCACTGGTTCTAACAGAAATGGATGGGAAAAGCTTGCCCAACCCTGTAAACTCAGATTCAGTCAAAAGATACTTCGCTTGAACAAGCTAAGACGAAAACCCGCCAAGGACACCTCGATTCCCCAAAAAAAAAAAGGAGAGGCCAAGGCAAAAACCCGCAAAGGGTGCTTTGAGACCAAAAGGGATTTAAGTCGAAAACCTGAAAATGAGGCTTGAACTGAGGAGGAAGAATTCGGCTGCACTCGAATGGACAAGGAAGAGGTATGTTGTATCTCGGTGCATCAACGAAATACTCAAGATCTCCAAAGCACATATCAAACTCAAAATGGTCTTCCGAGTGCTCAGGCAGAGAAGCTTAGGCTGTGATATCTGGGGCACCTAATTTCCATTCTACCCATTTTAAGTTTGTAATTTGTGATTATCTTATTCAGTGGATTTCTTTCTTGATTGCATTTGCCAGTTTGGATTAACCTGTTTCGTTTCGAGCTATACTCCCAATCAATTTCCTCCCTACAATCCTTTCTAGGCATTTTACATTGAAATAACGATTATGGAACTAATAATACTTTCATAAAAGGAGTCCTATATATCATTCTGAAAGTCTTTGAATAATGCAAGGACCTGAAACATGACTATTGTTCAAAATTCATTCCACTTAAGGTTTGGAAATGTTGAAAAAAAATGATTGTCTATTTGAACAAAGACCAAATGCCTCGTCGGCGATACAACCTTGACAAGTAACGAGCAATGTCGATCCAAGTCCATAATGAAGTCATGATACCATTATACCCAGTAAGCAGTGATTGATCCTATATCTCAGGGTCACAGCCAGAAGGTTAGAAGAAAACACGTGTTACTCTCCTGAGGTTGCGATGAGAGGTACGGACTTTATGTCTTAGAGGGTACAATGGAGGGGACAATGAAATTACAGCGGGGCAAGCTTGCTAATAGAATATGATCGTCTCTTTGGGTTTCCTGTTAAAAATATCTGCTGAGCAAGAGAGTAATCGTAGTGCATCGGTGATAGAACCTTGCTGAACTGTGAGCAATGACAACCCAAACCATAAAAAAGACCTTTCTCATGTATTCATGCGCATCCAGTTAAGAACATTTGATTTATTGCGATCATTACATCCTAGCTATTTTTACAGTGTGAAAAGTCTTCATTCTCATGACATCCAGCATTCATGTAAATATCACCCATAGCGCAAGTAGTTAGGAGTATTTAAGTCATCTCGATCATAACATCCTCATCATTTGCATGAACATAAGCATATTATACGGGACAGGTCCCTCAAAAGGGGTACCACAGCATCGAAATGCAGATTTTGCTCTAGTGGAGCAAACTGAAGATTGAAGTCTTCTTGAAGATAGTAAGGAAGCAAATTGAAAAGTTCAGATTTTGTTCCATAGAGATAATAGTGGAGCAGGCTGAAGATTGAAGTCTTCCTGAAGATAATAAGGAAGCAAATTGAAAAGTTCAGATTTCGTTCCCTCGAGATGGTAGTGGAACAAGCTGAAGATTGAAGTCTTCCTGAAGATAGTAAGGAAGCAAATTGAAAAGTTCAGATTTCGTTCCCTAGAGATGATTGTGGAGCAGACTGAAGATTGAAGTCTTCCCGAAGATTGTAAGGAAGCAAATTGAAAAGTTCAGATTTTGTTCCCTAGAGATGATAGTGGAGCAGACTGAAGATTGAAGTCTTCCTGAAGATGCTAAGGAAGCAAATTTGGAAGCTCAAGGTCACCTTGAAGTCCCAGTAGGGTAGATTTAAGACAGCAAATTCTCGAAGTTACAAAGAAGCAGATCGAAGTCAATCCAAGTTGTGGTGAGGTGGACTTGAGCAACAAGATGCAGTGGAACGGAATGAGGCCACATGAAGAATAGGGGCGCCAAAGAATCTAGACTTTATGGACCCAGGCAAATTTGGGCCTTCTTTATTGTCTTTGCTCTATTCTCGTTTCATGACAATGAGCAAAGAGGGGCAGCTGTAATATCCAATTTCTGCCCGGGCCCATTTAGTCAAAATAAAACCAAATTAAAAACCCAAAATATTATTAGAGTGTCCAAACGTCCAGTTACAAGCCCGAAATTAAGGCCCAATTACAAAAGCCAATTAAACAAAGCCCAATACCCGGGGCCTATTAAAAACCAACGATAATAAAAAACCAGTCCATTTGAATTACAAAACCAATAGCCAAAATAAAAGCCATCAAAAAACTAATAAAAAAAATAAAAACAGTCTACATTGATAACAATAGGCCAATGTCCAATATTACAGAACCCTTAATTAACCCAAATACAACCAAGCCCAAATTTAGTACAAGAGCCAATAATATCAGTCCATTAAATACACCCAAATCTAAACCCATTTACAGACCATCAACCCACTAAACCTAACCCAACTAAAACCCTAAAAGCCCAACATCACAACCCACTACAGAAAAAAGAGGTAGCAGGAACGCTAACCCCCCCAACGCCGCCAGCCTTTGGCCTCCCTCCATGGACACCACGCGCATCGCCAATAGCCACTGCCCACGTGCGCCTTTTCAGAACCTCGCGCGTGCCCACGCGTATCTCTCACAGTGCTTTTCCTCGTGCCTCATTCCGCACCCATGCGCCCTGACGACTGCAGCGCCACTACACACACCGACCAACGACCGTCGCACGCCTCTGCCTCGCCCATACCCTGCGAACATAAAAAGAAGACAAATGACAGAAAAAACGAGAAGAATAAAATAAAGTAAAACACAACAGCAAGAATCAGTTGTAAAAATCGGTTATAAAAAACCGAGACAAGCCCCTGTATTTCTTCTTCAGTTTTTACGAATACTATAAAAAAATTAAAAATACAAACACTGGAAATCGAAAGCAACGTTTTTGAAGGTTAATTTCTCTTGTTTTACTTACTGTCGATTTATTTTTCTTTCCCAGTTTTTGAACCTTTATAAACAAGATAATAGAAGGGACAAAGATATACAACCAAATCAGAAACCAAAAAGCAAAGTTTTAAAGGCTGATTTCATTCTATTTCCTATTATTCTACTGTCGTTTTTATTATTTCCAAACCTTTGCAAACAAAAATCAAAAAAGAAAGGGTGGAGATAGCCTTACACGAGAACGCCGAGGCGCAACGCCGAACCCCTCTTCGTCGTTGAAGTCGAGCGGAAGCCTAAAGCGAGAAACCATTTCTCTGCCCGGCACTGTGGTGGCCTTCGGGTAACGGCCTTTAAAGGGGCATCAAAGCCCACCTTCGTGTGCTGTCAACCCTCTCGCACGGTGGTGGCGCGACGGACTGTGGGGGCAGACCAATCGGTTGACCAAAAGAAGGGAAGGAGAGGGCCGCCTCTTGGGTTTCTCCGTCTGAGAGAACAAAAAAGGGGGGGTGCGGCTACTGAAGGAATAAAATGAAGGCTAAAGTGTTTTAAAACAAAATTAGGCTTTTTAATGTCTAATAAAACGGCGCCGTTTGGACACAAGGAGAGTTACGCATATCCCTTAAAAGGGATATTTGCACGATAGGTCCTTCCCCATTTGCGCTATTCAATTGACCCTCTTTTTTGTTCATTCATTTTTATAGATTTTACCCGTACATTTCTCCATGTTTTCAATTGGGCCCTTGACCATAAATGCGCGTAAGAAGCCTGGGAATATTGCCCCGATCCGCCCCCTTGTCTTAGCACGTTTTCGATTTAGGCCCATGATTTCGTTCTTATTCTAATTCGATCCTTAATCTGTTGTTTTTTTAACTCTTTTTGTTTGTTATTTTATTTATTTATTCTAATGCTTTACATATTATTTATTTTAAACTATCTGATTCATTCTAAACTTTCGAATATTATTTACTAAATCATTTTACCACATATATATATTATTTATTCTAAATTGCTTTACTTTATTTTAAGTTGATTTGTATATTAATTATTTGAAATTTTATATCCCACTTACTTTAGATCGCTTTCATAGTATCAATTCTATTCTTTTATGTTTTTATTTATTCGAAATGGTCTTATTATTCATTTGAAATTGACCTATGTTATTTATTTCATTGTTTGACTATTAATGTTGATTTTTAAATATTGTAAGCTATGTGATTAGTTTTGCATGTATTACGATTTGTTTATTCGTATTTCCATACCTTTGACATTATCATCGTCATTATTACTGTTCTTATTATTGTCATCATTACTATCATCCATCTTATTGATCTATTACTGTTGTTACTATTATTATTCACGCACGTTGATATTTTGTGTTAATAATCCCAATGTTATGTATCATGTACATTATGTTATTGTTACACCAAATTCGTGTTACATTGTCGTTTTCCCGTCGCATAATCCCATCCACGTTTTGAATAATGCTTGTAAAACATGATCTAATTCTTTATAAATTTCATCCCAAAATAAAAGTCTTCAAAATGATGCAATACTCCTCCCGGGTTCGAGGATTTAAATTATCGTGTCCTACGTATTGGATGTGATCTTTTATTCCTTCGAAACGGGAAAGTTTTGACATTCAATTTAAAAAAAAAAATTAAGATGACCTTGGATTCGAAGATTTAAATTATCATGTCCTACGTATTGGATGTGATATTTTGTCCCTTCGAAACAAGGAAATTTTGATATTCAATTCGAGAAAACCAAAACATTTCCAAAAAAGATCGATTTTCTATTTATTTTTAAATTTCCAACTTTTGACATTGAGACATAAAATAATCAATTTGGTACCAATTTTGGGCGTGACGAGGGTGCTAACCCTTCCTCGCACGTAACTGACTCCCGAACCTATTTTCTCAAATTTTCGTAGACCAAAAACATTGTTTTAGTAAATCAAAATGTTTTATTAAAACAAAGGTGATCTGATCATACCTAATAAAAGATCGGTGGCGACTCCCGTTTTTATTTTCAAAACCAAGTCGGTTCTCGTTTTTCAAAAAATGGTTATGACAGTGATGGTACAAAAGAGCAAAGAAAAGAAGAAGAATAGAATCAAAGTTATCACTTTCGGCTTTTGAATCCAAAGAGAAAAACTTCGGCTAATGACAAGGAGTGTTTCAGCTTTTGAAGGCAGTGAAATCGGTGGAAGAGAAAGATGAGAGTAAAGGGTTGCGGCTCTGGTGTTTCGGCTTTAGGGACTTATGAAAAGAAAAGGGAAGGAGGGGTTACACGATTCAGCTATGGCTCTCAATGAAGATGGAATATTCGGCCACAAGAGAAAAAGGTATAGGATTGAGGTTGAGAGAAAGAAAAGAAGAGTAGAAGGTGATTAGGAGATTTTGGCAACACTCCTTAAGTGCACTAAATGAACAAGTGACTCACATATGACACTGTCGACAGAGAACTTGGAGAAAATGAGCAGAATAACCTGAAAAGAAAGCCTACCAACTAAGAATTTCAGCACACACCCCCTACTACAACCCCAAAACTGATTATGCATCTCCTAGAGTCCCACATTCGGCCACCTTTTCCCCTCTTCTCAAATTCCTCCTTTTTCTCCTACGTTTCCTCTCCACCTCTCATTCAAAGAGTTTGAATGAGTCCACCTCTCATCCACTCTCTTAGCCGCCCATTCAAATGAATTTGACCAATTCTATCACTCATCTCTTTAGAGCCCTTGTGCCATCCAACTCTGCACTTCCTTGCCAAAAAATAAAAGCCCAAAACGCTACCTATGTTGCTCGAACCTAGGCCCCTTCACACTCCCTGAGGAGTCACTCTGCTGTGCTCCAAGTGGCGCCTCCCTTGCCACTTTACTAGCTCAGTACTTGCGTCTTAGTCCACATACTAAACTCCTTAAGGCCTAGCTCCCTTAGCTCTCCTTTAAGACTTAAAAATCATATATTTTTCTAAGGCACCTACCTACTCCCCAGGGTTCCTGAAGCCCCCAATACACATTCAAATCATACACAAGCATGCTACTGCACACATTTAAGTGAAAATGCATAACCCCTAAATCTCGGATATTACAAGTCTAGCTTAAGACTATAAACGAGCGCTTCTCGGGAGGCATCCCGAGCACTAACCCCATTTTTACATTTTTTATTTTTATTTTTACTTTTTTTCTTCTCTTCTTTTTAGCACCTAACCATAAACTAACCAAAGTGTAGATTTCCATACCACACGGCCATGTGGGCACCACAGAAAGGAACACAGGCGTGGGATGCATCTCTATTCAAACCCCATTCTTCCTTTCCTTTTCCCGATATCGTTCTTATTTTCATTATTCACTTTTATTTTTATTTTTATTTTTATTTTTACTTTTATTTTTTTATTTTCTTCTTATTCTTCATGCTATTTAGATTTAGCTTAGGATACAATAAAATCATACCAACTACTTTGAGGATTCAATTTCAAATGCTTCAAGGCGCTACCCCATAACCACCTCCAACGTATTTTCCACCTCCTCCAAGGATCTCATCCATAATTCAAGAAGTTTCACTTCTCTCCCTATCTCATGATTTTATGATTATTTTGATATTATCTATCTTTGTACATTGAGGGCAATGTACAACTTAAGTATGGGGGGTGAATAGTTATTTCGAGAAAAATGCCTAACTTTTTTCATTATTCTCAAATCCCTGAATTTAGACTTATTCTAATGTAATTTCCTCATATTACTAACTAGAGTGAAATTTCTGATGATTTATGGTTTTTATTGACATGTTTTAGAGTAAATCATTGATAATTGTGCATTGATGATTAAATTTAAAGAATACTAGAGAATCAAGCATGATAAGTCTATTTTTCCAAAATTTAAAATTTTTAGGGTGTTAACCTGAATCTGAATATTACTTGAAATTTGAAATCTATAAGGTTGATGTCAAAAACACCCATAAATTTTTTGTGAGATTTTGATATACAGAGATGATAAAGGCACCTAGGTTTTAACCCACTTACTCCACTAAAAGCCTACCTTCATAATTAACCCTTAGTGAACCCCGTTTAATCCTAACAATCCTTTTTATTGACTCACCCACTAATATTAACCCAAAACCCTTTGTATTTGTTATCACCATTCCTTTTTGACTACCCTTATATCGAGATTTGATTTGATTAGTTACATAATTATATTATTTTAGTAGTAGAATTTATCCTCTATTACTTAGTTTGTTACTAAAAAAAAAATTTAGTATTAGTATTATGAAAAAGAGCTTATACAATTAAAGTCCAATTATCAAAAGAAAAAGCTCGTATTATTAGTATTATAAATTTTTAGTTGATGTAATTATTAGTGTCTCGGTATTTCTAGATAGGTAACTTGTCAATTCAATCTCGATTCTAACCTTCTAATTCAGCCTTTATCCACACCTTTAACCCTAGCCCCTTTACAACCCTGACAAAGACCTTTTGATCTGTTTATCATCTCATTTTACAGTGGTGGAGATTTGATTTTAAGGCAAGCCTATGGGATTAACTTTTCAGGTTTGACTTATGAGTGATCTTTTAACCTTGAACCTTAAACACTTTTTGAGTGATTTGAGTGAATCTTTTGTGAGGATGTCAATCCTTAAAGGTTTTGAATTAAAGGTAATTATTCAGATAAGGGGGGACACCTATGTTTTTGTGATACAGATACATGACTTATCTTGTTTGAATCCTTAGGACTATTTGAGTTGAATTATCCATGTATAAATTATCTATGAATTATGATAAGACATTGTTGATAGGAATTATGAATCATGGAAAGTTTGTTTTAATTGTAAGTTGAGAATTTTGCTTGAGGACAAGCAAAAGCTTAAGTGTTGGGGTATTTGATAAACCATAAAAGTAACATATTTTAATCCCACATTTAGTATGCTTTTGGATGATTTATCCCTCAATTTATGTAAAAAAGTGCTCTTAATCCTTTCTTTTCAAGTCTTATGCCTAGGAAAGCACCCGAGGATAAAAAGAATAAGAAACGGGCCCAAAACAGAGTAAATTGGGCCAAGGAAGAAAACAACACGGCCTGGACTTAAGAACACACGGATGTGCCTCACTAAACATCTAAAACACAACCTGACTCCCGATTTACACGATCGCGTCTCATTAAAGAAATTCGAACATGGCTTGAAGATCGTCCACACGGGCCTGTGCTATGCCCGTGTCCTTATCGTGGCAAAGTGCAATTTCATTCGGATTTGGATACTTTAGGGCAAAGAAACCTATTTCAAAAGCTATATAAACCCCCTAAGTGTCAGCTGAAAGGGGGCGGTTAGCTAAGCCAAGGAGCCAAGCCAAAAAGGTAAGATTTGTGGGAATCACTCGAAGATAGCCAGTTAATCCATCACAAGAAGTCGGAATTCTAGTCAAGACGACGGATCTCTCCTTCAATTCCTTCAGGGAGTTTTAGGGATTTCTTATGTTTTGTTTTATCTTTTCTCTTGGGATGTTTTCTTATTTCGTTATGAACTAAATCCTTCAGATACCTGAAGGGGATGAAACCTAGATGAATCTTGTTATTGTTTTCTGAATTATATGATAAATACTTAGTTTGTTCTTAATTATGTGAGTTTAGTCCAAATTTAATGTGCTTAGGTGGAGGAGGAATAGACCCTGCCTAAGAGTAGATCTAGCATAATTAAGCAGAGTTGATCGCACGCCTGGAGATAGGGTGACGTGATTTTGTCGGATTAGGGTGAAACCTAATATGGGAGTCCACAGAGCGATTTATTGCTATTCTAGAGGGTTATTAAGAGAGAAAGAGATTTCCATTTATTAACCTAGGGTTAGACGTTATTCACTTCGAGAGAAGGCTTAATATATGTTAGGGACTCTTATGGATCAAACTGAGTGAATGAATCGTATGGTTTAGGATTAGATAACAAGTGAAGTCTAGGTGGATTATTCCTGAGGGTATCATCTTAATCAACTGAGTTTTTCCTAAAGTTATTTCCCAATTCATCCTTTTAGTCTTTGTGTCTTTAGCTTAGTAGTTAATTTAGATTATATTAAATCAACTTCACTCTATTTTAGGCTAAATAATAAAAAGAAAGTTAGTATTAGTACTTTTAGTTCCTTTGGGTTCGATAATCCGGTCTTCCCTTAACTATACTACTGTTCGATAGGTACACTTGCCTTTAATCGTTGTCAGAGTTAGTTTCTAGGTTCGATCATTCTTTTATAAATTTTAAAGCTCTGATTCACAATGATCAAATCCATAGTAACTTTGTCCCATTTCCATTTCGGTATTTTCATTGACTATAACCATCTTGAAAGTATCATCTCTATCTTGCTGATACATCCAGCATTTAAATATAGATTTAGAAATACCACATTTCATTCTGGCTACCAATAAATCTTTTTCAAATTGTTGTGCATTGTATCATTTCCCAGATAAATAAACATAATACCACTGTGATCATTCATGTTCTGTAAAAGTTCCAAATTCTTTAGTACACGAACTCTGTTTCTGAATAACATTCATTTATCAGTTCTACTCTGAAATTTTGAATCAGAAATTATTTCACACTGTATTCATTTAACCTACAATTCATTATCACTTTTCTAGGTTTCACTAATCTGTTGTAGAAACATCGGTTTAGCTCCATACTCAGCTAAAATTGACTATTATCAGACAATCATAATCGGTACCCATGGCTTGCAAAATATATAGAGACCATATTCATTCTTTCTGAGTGATATACAATTATCAAGTCATAACCCTTCAACATTCAAACCATATACGCTATCTTAGATTCGAATCTTTTAGAAACATCGAATACTTCAAACTTTTATAATCGGTGAATATAAAAAAAAAATTCACCGAACAAGTAATGTTATCGAATTTCAATACAAAATCAATAGTTTTCAATTCTAGATCATATATTGTAAAAGTCTGGTTTAGACCCTAGTCAAAACAGTGGTTTTGAAACCACAAATCCGAGTCAGGAAAAATATTTTTATATTATTTCTGTGCATACAGCATGTGATTAAGCATATGTGAAAGTTTCGTGAATTAATTTTATTGTTTGTGTGCTTAATTTGAGAAAAAGACTTAATCGCGTAAAATGCAAAAGTGCCATGATAATTGTTAAAGTGATTTAATGCTATGTTCTGTTAATATGGAGGCCTTAAAATGGAATTAGGCCATTATGTTATGGCATGGATGGTAAAGGGCATTCAAACAATACATGTATTATATGTTTTATTAAAAGGTTAAAATTTGTATTTGATTTTTAAATACATTATAATTAAAAACAAAAGAATGAAAGCTATTATGTTCATCTTTTTAACTGAAAATAAGAAAAGAAATAAGCGTTTTAAGCTTTTGAATGTTCGGCTATTACTAAGCTCAATCAAGGTATGCTTTTGTTTCGGTTTTTGATAATTTCTATGTTTTTGAGATCGATGCTTAGTATACTATCAAACCCATGCTTTAATTTTGGAATTTGATGAAGATTATGAGATGTGTCACTGATAAATGTTTAAACTTTGTGATGTTAGTTGATGAAATATGAAATATATGTGTTAGATTAACATGTTTTGTCTTTTTGGTGAATTTAAGTAATTTTGACTAAATTGTGAAAATAATATTTTGAGGGACTAGAATGTGAAATAAATGAACTATATGGGCTTATATGAAGCATGTGAAATTTTGGCTAAGCATGGGTACAAAGAGATTATGTGTATTTTGTGATTTTGTGAAATACGGACTTAAATGTCAAAGTATGAAAAATATGAGGGTTAATTTGTAAATTGCCCTAAATGTGTGTTTTTGGATTGTATTGAATGATTTTGTGAATAAAAGAGTTAAATTTGAATATTTATAGATCCAGAACCAAAGAAAATAGATTTAGACCGAGGAAAGTCGAAAGTGATCGAGTAGTCGAATCCGTCCGTTTATATTCGTACGAGGTAAGTCTATATACAAATAAATGTATTTAAATTGATTTATTTATATTCTTATAATATTGAATTTTGATGAATGGCTTTGGAAGTTATACATGTGAAATCCAAGAAAGTATAGACAATGTGTCAATGTTCGAAAAGTCCCGCACGAACCTTAGGAATAGATAGGATTCATATGTCATGACACAGGATTTTGATATGTGATATCGTGTAAGACCACGCCAGGGACGTTGGCGTCGATCTGAGAATTACGTGTAAGACCATGTCTGGGAAATTGGCATCATATATGATTTTGTGTAAGACCCTGTTTGGGACAGTGGCATCGAGTTATTTTGATTTCGAATGGTTTAACGGGCAATTCTGAGAAATGAAAGATTATGTGAAATGTGTAAATGATTCAGGTATGTTTAAAATGTATACTATGTTTGGGATAAAAGGTAAGTATATGTGAATTTGCAAAAATGAGATATGTGTATAGATTTGTTGAGACAAAATGTAATATATGTAAGAATGTGCTATGATCTAATGAGATACATGGAGATGTAATTTGTTGTCAAGCAAATGGTTAGATACCATTGAGCTAAAGAAGAAATATGAATATGCTATTGAAATATGTCGAAGTACTTGTTATTGAAATGCCTATATATGTTTTATATGTTAAGTTTATTTGTATATGGCTTACTAAGCCTTTGAAAGCTTACTTTGTGTGTGTTTGCATTATTTTATAGATCGTTAAGGCTACGAAAGGCTCGGGGATCGTCGAGGATCATCACCACACTATCAAACTCTATTTTGGTACCTTTTGAATGTGTACATATTAAAGTATGGCATGTATAGTCTAGTTGACCTAGATGATATTTTGAGTTGTATATATAAGCTATTGATATGGCTTGTAAATGGGATGTGAATATGGTAAATTTTAGTTTATGTTTTGAGATTGCAAAATTGGTATATTATTGATGAAAGGTTGTCATAATGAATTGCTAAGGTTTTTGGATGGATTATACTTAGAAATGCTTGTGATTAGAATGAGATAAATGGTACATAAGTTGGTATGTTTGATATGCATTTGAATGGTTAGAAAAGATGGATAATATTGGTATGATTTCGTTGTATTTTGAAGGTATGAAATGTGATTGTTTGTAACACCCCAAACCTGGCCTAGAAGTTAGGCCCGAATCTGGCGTGTCACATGGAAGTGTTTTTCAAAACCATATTTCTTGTTGTTAAAACTTGTTTGAAAGTTCAAGCCTCTTTGTTAAAACTCAAAACACTTAAGCAATTGTTATCCACTTGAAAACGTAATTACTTTTAAAACCTTATCTTTTGCGGAAGCATATTTAAAATAAACAATTTACGAAAATGTGATGTTTAAAAATTGAGTTGCAGAAGCATTTTGAAAACGTTGCGGAAATGTAGTGTTTTGTAGACAGTTATCATTTTGGAAATCATATTCCACTTTTAGCAGTTAGAAAACATCATAGATAAATATCACAAATAATAAGTTAAAAATAGAGAGGCCTTATTACAACCCAAATCAAAATATTTAAAAGTAAATAATCGAAACAGCAAGCATAAGCAATGTGTGGTCTTCTCCGAGTCCCTCGCAGCACCGATCTGTCTAAGGCTGGGGATTACCTGCACAGTTAAAAATGGGGTGAGTTTACAAAAACTCAGCGTGTAATCCCCTTACTAGAGTAGCAGTCAGTATACAAAAACAGAACCCGAAATAGTCTGGGCCAAAGCCCTTTAACAGTAATAGTACAGTCCAGTTCAGAGCATACGTGGGTCAAAGCACACTACAATATCATTTGGGTCACAGCCCATAACAGAATCAATTGAGCCTAGCCCAAACCAATAGCAGAACAAGTGGCCTAAGCCCAGTACAGAGTCAGATCTCATAAACAAATATGCGCAGTATGAGGATGCATCCCACCCCGATCCAGCCAACACACCATGTGGGGATAAAATCGACCCATCCAGCCAAAACACCAAGCTTAGTACCGGTTGCGGCACTAAGTTAACAGAACGACTCGGTGCCATGGACAAAACGGCTAAAAACCATAAATATCACAGCAACGCTGCCAGTTAATAGAACGACTAAAAGCCGTAAATAGAACGGCTAAAAGTCGTAAACAGAAAGGTTATAAACCATAATCAGGATGGCACAGAGCCATAATCAGGATGGCATAAAGTTATCGGTGACTGTAATAAGTTTGGCACATAGCCATCAGTGACGATAATATAATTGACACACAGCTACTGGTAATTAGGATCGACACAGAGTCATCAATATATATGTTAGGCACATAGCCACAGGTAAATACGGTTGGCACAAAGCCATAATTAAGATGGCACAGAGCCATATTCATTGCAGAAAGCCTGAAAGCCTTGTACTGAATGGCAATGGGCCGTACACTTCCTCCGTAACTTTGTCCTAACCCCATGCAATATGTCGTGTATGTCATGCTCAATCATCACAGGTGTATGCAGAATGACCATACTCAGTAATAGTCATTTAAAACATATATTACAAGCATATCAGTCACACAACCACAACCAAATTAGTTAAAACACAATCGTACGATCACAGTCAAGTCATGGCACAAAATCAGTCTTTTACCCTCAGGGGGAAAATAGTCATTTTACCTTATAAGGGTATTTCGGTAATGCTACCCTTCAGGGGTAATTTGGTAATTCTACTCATAACTAATCCATGTATGCAGTGCATCTCAAACATAATCAATCATACGATTAACACATACAACACTAGTACTACCACGAGGGTACAACAGTCATTTAATCGATTAGGGGTAAAACAATCATTTTGCCTTGTAAGGGCATCTCGATAATTTTACCCGTCGAGGGTATTTCGGTAACTTTACCCATAAAGGGTATTTCGTTAATTTTACCCATAGAGGGTATTTTAGTAATTTCACAAACTAGGGGTATTTTGGTAATTTCGTAAACCAGGGGTATTTTGATAATTCTATAAATTAGGCGTATTTGGTAATTTCGCAAACTGGGGTATTTCGATAATTCTGTAAACCAGGGGTATTTCAATAATTTCATAAATCAGGGGTATTTCGATAATTTTGCAATTTAAGGGTATTTCGGTAATTTTGTAAACCAAGGGTATTTCAGTAATTTGTAAGCCAAGGGTATTTTAGTAATTTGTAAACCAAGGGTATTTCAATAATTTTAAACCAAGGGTATCCTAAACAGAGATAACGATGCGAATGGGCCTAGAGCCCATTCTCGGCCCAAATGGACCCACACGTTTGTGTGGCCCATTTAACCCAAATCTAGCTATAGATATGAGATTCACATAGACCAATTCAATATCTACTACACAACTATACAATTTATTCATATGGGCCCACGGGCCCATTGGCCCCACATGGTCCATTTCGGCCCATCGAGGCCCAAACGGCCTAAACCCACAAGAACACTCATGATGGCCTCAACTATCGCGTCGAAGCTCCCAGACAAGCGTGCCGCTCTACAGCTAGAGTAGTGCGAAATACACACCTAATAGGAATCTGGAGTTAATCCGAGCTCCGAACACTCCTATGCCCAAACGCCAACCAAGGTCTGCTTACTCTCTTCATAGATCGCTCTATTTAAAGCCAACTTCTCACCTTCCCTCATGCTAGCTTCCCGATGTGGGATCCCTCATTCAGTAGAGTTTAAATCCATCACAACCACTTCCCGTCCCAACTTAGCAAAATAGATATCCCTTTTTGCTTGCAATGGGATTCAAACCCTTGCCCTCTCCTATGCTCCAAACGCTACATGCCACCACAACACAAGCTCCTTTTGTGACTTAAAACATGTGCAACTAAATATAAGTCTATGGGCCAAGGTCTAAGTTCATTTAAAAAGAAATCAAAATGAAATGCGAGCGCCAAGACTTGAACCTTGGACCCCTTGCTTCCTCTATGGCGTCACATCTTTGTCTCCCATGTGGCGCCATTTGCCACTAAACCACAACTCATTTTGTGTCATTTTTCTCCACATTTTATTCTTAAAGCCTACTTACTAACTCCCAGGGTTATATTCACCTAAAACCAAAATTTTTCCTAAAGCACAGGTTTGAACCTGGGACTTCATAGAAGCCCCTTAACCTTCCAAAATCACTCACCTAATTGGTCCAACTTGCATTACAGCCGTTCTCTTGTTCTCAAAAATTTTAAACGATCCCGTGCCCAAGGCCCAATAGGCTCAATTCTACTAGGCCCAAATTCAGGGTGTTACAGTTTGTGCTTGTAGGTTTAACCCAAAATGGGTGGCAAATTGGCCTTGCAAATCGCCTATATTTTCCCACACGGTTGAGCACACGACCGTGTCACTCGATCGTGTCTCTTAAATTTGTAATTCAAAACAAATCAGAGTCGACCATGGGCCAGACACACGGGCGTGTGACTGGCCGTGTGATACAAGTCAGTGTAGACCACGGGTGAGGCACACGGGCGTGTCCTCGGCTGTATAGACAAGTCAGTTTGTATGCCCTATTTTGACATGACTTGGACACACGAGTGTGTCTAAGGCAGTGTGAGGCTCACGGCTTGTCCACACGGACGGGTGACTTATATAACTTTGAAAAATGTTAAATTTTCTAAAAATTTTGTATGTGTTCGATTTAGTCCCGACTCATTTCTAATGCATGTTTAAGGTTTCATAGACCTCATTAAGGGGCTATATGTTTATATTTTGCTGTGCTATGACGATGATATGCTTTGTGAGGTGATATGTTCGTAAAAGTTCTGATTCGTCCGGTAATGCTTCGTAACCCTAGACCGGCGATGGTTACGAGTTAGGGGTGTTACATTTTATTGGTATCAGAGTTTTGATTTAGTCGATTCTAGGACTAACATAGCGTATGAGAGTCTAGCTATACATGCCATATATACGAACTGTGATAGTGTGATGAATCCTGACGTATAAAATTTGTTTTTGGTATAGTAAATGGATCTCAAAAGAGCGGTAGCTGACGATGTTGAAAGTAATGCACCTGCTCACGCTCAAGGGATAACACCATCTGATTCGAGATCGGTTACTAGCGGTCAGAAAGGAGAGGCTAAACAAGCCTTCTTCCAAATGATGAATGAGTGGTTCACTTAATACATTAGAAAAAATCCGGCTGTTTCACAACCTTCGCACCCACCCAATCCTCTTCAGACTTTTATTATGCCTCCGGTTATGAATCTGAATCTTTTGAATAGGCCACTAGTCGATAAATTCTGTAAATATAGGGCCGAAGAGTTCAGGGCCACTAGTGATGATGATACTGAAAGAGCGGAGTTTTGGCTCGAGAACGCAATCCGAGTGTTTGATGAAATTTCGTTGACTCCTGATGAATGCTTAAAATGTGCCATTTCTTTGTTATGAGATGCAGCTTATCAGCGGTGGAAGACTTTAATTTCTGTTGTTCCAGAAGAACGAGTTACATGGGATTTCTTTCAGTCTGAGTTCTGGAAGAAATATATTAGTCAAAGATTTATATATTAAAAAAGAAAAGAGTTTCTGGAATTGAAACAGGGTCGTATGACTGTCACTAAATATGAACGAGAATTTGTTAGATTAAGTCAATATGATCGGGAATGTGTTTTGACTGAAGAAATAATGTGTAAAAGGTTTGAAGACAGCCTGAATGAAGATATCTCTTTACTAGTTGGAATTCTAGAAATAAAAGAATTTGTTGTGCTTGTTGATCAAACGTGTAAAGCTGAAGCACTCGGGAAAGATAAAAGAAAAGCTGAGTCTGAAGCCAAAGATGTGAGAAAGATATTTTTCAAGTAAATTGTTTCAATTTGCATCAAAGAAATTCAGAGATGAGCATAGCCGTTCAAAGGTTAATGTGGGACATTCAAACAGAGGTCGTGCTAGATCGCAGTCGAACTTC
The DNA here is from genome assembly GCA_025503065.1 of Gossypium bickii. Taxonomy (NCBI): domain Eukaryota; kingdom Viridiplantae; phylum Streptophyta; class Magnoliopsida; order Malvales; family Malvaceae; genus Gossypium; species Gossypium bickii. Next base: position 113,254,499 of record CP106710.1, on the reverse strand, counting down.
AAAGCCCCAGCAACTTCGATAGCTAGTGTGGGAAATGTCCGATCTAAGCGACCTGAATGTAGACATTATGGTAAAAGACATCTGAGAAATTGTAGATTAAATGACCGAGCTTGCTTTAAATGCGGATCATTAGATCATTTCATCCGGGACTATCTAAAATCAGTTGAAAAAGAGTTAGTATAGAATCTGAAGTCAGATAATGCTACAGCTAGAGGAAGACCTTCTAGAAATACCAAAAATGTCAGTGGTAATCAAAGAGCTACGAAAGATACTGTTGCTAGATCAGAAGCTAAGGCACCTACTAGAGCTTACGCCATTCAAGCCCGTGAGGAAGCTTCGTCTCCAGATGTTATTGCGGGTACATTTACTCTTTATGATACTTCTGTGATTGCATTGATAGATCCATGGTCTACTCATTTGTATGTATGCATGAACTTAGTATCCAGTAAGACTTTGCCTGTAGAGTCTACTGAATTTGTTATTAGAGTATCGAACCCCTTAGGTAAAAGTGTCTTGGTTGACAGAGTGTGCAAGAATTGTCCGTTAATGTTTCGGGATATTTGTTTTCTGGCTGATCTGATGCTATTACCTTTTGATGAGTTTGATATAATTTTGGGTATGGATTGGTTAACCTTGCATGATGCTATTATGAACTGTAAACGAAAGACTATTAATTTGATATGTTAGAATGATGAAATAGTTCGGATTGAATCTAATGATTTGAATGGGTTATCGGCTGTGATATTAGTGATGAAAGCTCAGAGTTATGTGAAAAAGGGTTATGAAGCTTATTTTGCCTATATGATTAATTCGAGAGTGACTGAAAAGAAAGTTGAATCTGTGCCAGTTGTTTGTGAATTCCCTGATGTATTTCCTAAAGAACTACCAGGATTACCTTTGATACCAGAAGTTGAGTTTAGTATTGATTTATTGACGGGAATGACTCCTATCTCGATAGCTCCGTACAGAATGGCACCAACAGAATTGAAAGAGTCGAAGTCACAATTGCAAGAGTTGATCGATAGAGGATTTGTACGACCGAGTTCCTCAACTTGGGGTGCTCCCGTTTTATTTGTGAAAAAGAAAGATGGCACGATGAGAATATGCATTAATTACCGTCAGTTGAACAAAGTGACTATTAAGAACAAATATCATTTGCCCAGCATTGATGATTTGTTTGATCAGTTGAAAGAAGCTACCATGTAACACCCCTTACCCGTATTCTATGCCGAAACCGGGTACAAAGCCTTACCATACTCAACTCACACTATTATACAACTTCGGACTATCAAACTTATTCCATTCTTATGCCTATCAGTCTTAAAATGGACCTATGAAGCCCTAAATATGCCCATATGGCTGGCTCGTGGTCACCTCTAATTAATCCACATGGTCTGGGCACACCCGTGTGCTTCAACCGTATGGCAATTCAAATTCCAATTTCAAGGTGCAGACTTCACATGACCTGGGCACACGCCCATGGACTGGCCGTGTGTGACATGCCCGTGTGCCTACTCATGTGAACAAGAACAAGGCTATTTGCCAAGTTCTTTGCATCCCTCTAGATCACACCATATGAATCCATTCAACATGTCCACTACCAACCCATAATTTGCAATATGAACTTCCACGAATAACTTCATATTTTCATATATGTAGCAAAGAGCCAACAACTAAGGCTATATATATACACAAGAATTTTCTCAAAAAAAAAAAAAAAGGGGCGGCCAACACACTCTTGACCAAAATAACAAAACAATACACCTAGTCTAGCCCTTATACATGCCATATTCAAAATCTCTAAGTCTAAATATACCGAGATGAGTTAATAGTGTGGGCGGTCTTTTGGTTATTCACGTATCCCGACTCGACTCTTAAACTCTATAAAATAAGGGAAAGAGAGGGGAGTAAACTTTAAGCATAAGAGAGGGGAGTAAACTTTAAGCATAGTAAGTTTACATGTAAACAATATAACATTTTAGTATATGCTAAACATTTATATAGCAATATATACTAAACAAGAAACAATCCACATTCATAATCATGCTTACTCATTCCTCCCATTTCCATATTCAAACCATGTCACAAGATCAATGTATACATTCATTAGCATAACTCCCTGCACTTAGCACCACAATGTCACATAATACAACACATCACAATCTATTGATCAACTACTCAAGATCAATTACTCGATGGTTTCGCAGTTAGCCCACCATCAGATTTATTTGGGGTGGTATCGCACATAGCCCACCAAAAGGATAGTTATGGTGGTATCGCACATAGCCCACCAGATGATAAATAAACGATGGTATCGCACATAGCCCATCATAGTTAAGTATTAAGGTGGTATCGCTCTTAGCCCACCATCAAGTATTGATATAACACATTTACATATTCATTCCATCATTCATACTAGAGTTATTTACTAACTACCACATTAAATTCACTTGAATCATACATGTTCTTAATTATGCTATACACTAGTTAGCAACAACAATGTATATATATAAAATGCATTGTTCACACATAAACTTACCTCGGTGCAAAACGCGTCAACTAACGGTTTAATCTGTGACCTTGCCTTTTCCCCGGTCAAGGTTAATTCCGCGCTCTTCTTGATCTATAACAATAAGATTTACTCATTTAGATCATTCTATGACCATAATGCATCAATTCCTACACTTAGGCAAAAATGACCATTTTGCCCTTACACTATGGCAAAATTACAATTTTGCCCCTAGGCTCGTAAATCATTTTTCAACACATTTTATCAATAAACAACCTAGCTGAACATTTATTTCTCTTACAGCTACTCACCATTCCAACCATTTCATGCATTTATGACACAAATTCATTCTTTGCATTTAAGTCCTATTTAGGTGTTTTCATGCTAACACCTTTCACAAAAGTTGTTTCTCATCTCCCTAACATTCATTTTCTTCCATAAAAACTCAGCTAACAACATAAACTCTCTCATTACAAGTCCCTAGACTTTCAACCATATCTCAAATCTGTCCCCTCATTAGCTAGCTTAAGCTTTGGGGACTCCAAAAGTACAAAAATCATTAAGAAAAACCTCAAAAATCACTTACTTGCTAGGGAATGTGTTGGCTGAAAGTTTGAGCTTCAAAACCCTTGTTTTCTCTTCAAATTTTCGGTGGATGAAGGTGGATGAATAGTGAAAAGATGATAACATCTTTATTCATATTATTTTATTCATTTTTATCACCTAATATCCACCAAATTTGACCAACATTAAAATCTTGTCTCCCTAGCTCCTATATGGCCAGCCATCACTAGATAAATGGCCTAATTGCACTTTAAATACCTCTAAATTACATTTTATAGTTATTAGGTACCTCTACCTCATAAAATAGAACTTTCACACTTTATGCGATTTAGTCCTTTTTCACAATTAAACATACTATCACTTAAATAATGTACCAAAATTTTCACATAGCCTTATAATAATACCATAACACATGAAATAACATCAAAATAATTTTCCTTAACCTCGGGTTAGTGGTCCCGAAACCACTATTCCGACTAGCCCCTATATCAGGCTGTTACATACCATGTTTCCAAAGATAGATTTGAGATCGAGGTATTATCAGTTGTGAGTAAAAGATTCAGACAATCCGAAAACTGCTTTCAGAACGAGGTACGGGCATTATGAGTTTTTAGTTATGCCATTCATACTAGCAAATGCTCCTACTGTATTTATGGATTTGATGAACAGAATTTTCAGATCGTATTTAAATCGATTTGTTGTGTGTTCATTGACAAAATTTTGATTTATTCACGTGATGAAATTGAGGTTGCTGAACATTTGAGAATCGTACTACAAACTCTGCAAGATAAGCAATTGTATACAAAGTTTAGTAAATGTGAGTTCTTGTTGCGTGAAGTTGGTTTTCTGAGATATATTGTGTCAGTATCTGGTATACGGGTTGATCTGAGCAAGATTTCAGCTATTTTGGAATGGAAGCCTCCAAAAAATGTGTCTGAAGTTTGAAGTTTTCTAGGACTTACTGGTTATTATCGACAGTTCGTAAAAGGTTTTTTATATGATTGTTTCTGTTGACTAGATTGCTTTAGAAAGATGTAAAATTTGAAAGCAAAATGTCAGAAAAGCTTTGATCAGTTGAAAACCCTTTTGACTGAAGCTCCAATTTTAGTACGACCTGAATCGGGTAAAGAATTCGTGATTTACAGTGATGTTCCATTGATCGGTCTCAGATGTGTTTTAATGGAAGAAGGCAAAGTTATAGCTTATGCCCTGAGACAATTAAAATCGCATGAAAAGAATTATCCGACACATGATCTTGAGCTAGCTGCGATTGTGTTTGCTTTAAAGATTTGGTGCCACTATCTCTTTGGTGAAAAATGTCATGTGTTTTCGGATCATAAAAGTTTGAAATATTTGATGACTCAGAAGGACTTGAACCTATGACGGAGAAGATGGTTAGAACCGTTAAAAGACTACGAGCTTGTGATAGATTATCATTCGGGTAAGGCAAATATTGTTGGAAATACATTGAGTCAGAAATCACCGTTTGCATTACGTGCGATGAATGCTCAGTTAGACCTGTCTGATGATGGTTCAATTTTAACTGAATTGAAAGAGAAACCATTATTCTTACAGCAAATATGTGACTCTCAGAAAAGTGATTGTGAAATGATGGCAAAACGAGCCTAGTGTGAATTGAATTCTGATTCAGAATTTTGAGTTGATATAGATGATTGTTTGAGATTTTGAGATCGAGTTTGTGTTCCGAGGAAACCAGAGTTGATTCAGTTGATTTTGAAAGAAGCTCATAGCAGTCGCTTATCTGTTCATCTGGGAAGTACAAAGATGTACAATGATTTGAAATGATTTTATTGGTGGCCTAGTATGAAACTGATATCTCAGAGTTTGTGTCAAAATGTTTAATCTATCAGTAAGTTAAAGTTGAACATCAGGTGCCATCCGATTTATTACAACTGATTATGATTCCCGGGTGGAAATGGGATAGAGTGACGATGGATTTTGTTTCAGGGTTGCCTCTGTCTCTGAGAAAAAAAGAAGCAATTTGGGTCATAGTTGACAGATTGATGAAATCAACTCATTTTATTCCGGTATGATCTGATTACTCACTTGATAAATTAGTTGAGCTTTATATTTTTGATATTGTGAGATTGCATGGGGTGCCACTATCTATTGTGTCTGACAGAGATCTGAGGTTTACTTCACGATTCTAGAAGAAACTGCAAGAGGCTTTAGGTACTAAATTGCATTTCAGTACAACTTTTCACCCACAGACGGATGGTCAATCCGAGTGGATCATTCAGATTCTCGAGGATATCTTGAGATGTTGCATTCTTGAGTTTGATGGTATATGGGAACAATATTTGCCATTGATTGAGTTTGCGTATAATAAAATTTTTTAGTCGAGTATAAAAATGGCACCTTATGAGGCTTTGTACGGACGCAAATGTTGAACACCTTTTTATTGGACTGAGCTAAGTGAAAATAAGATACACGGGGTTGATTTGATAAAAGAAACTGAACAAAAAGTGAAAGTGATTCGTGATAGTCTGAAAGCCGCATCAGATCATCAAAAATCTTACACAGACTTCAAACGAAAAGATATCGAGTTTGAGATTAGTGATAAAGTGTTCTTCAAAGTATTTCCATGGAAGAAAGTACTTCTTTTTGGCAGAAAAGGGAAATTGAGTCCGAGGTTCATTGGGTCGTATGAAATTATTTAGTGCATTAGACCTGTTGGGTACAGATTGTTACTACCTTTTGAGCTAGAAAAGATTCATAATGTATTTCACGTATCAGTGCTTCGTCAATACAGATCTAACCCATCACATGTGATTTCTTCGTCTGAGATTGAAATCCGATCTGATATAACTTACGAAGAAGAATCAATTCGTATCTTAGCTCGTGAGGCTAAAGAATTGCGAAATAAGAAAATTCCATTAGTAAAAGTAATGTGGCATCGACGCGGAGTGGAAGAGGCTACGTGGGAGCCCGAAGTTGCCATGAGATAACAATATCCGAATCTGTTTAATGGTAAGATTTTCAAGGACGAAAATCCCTAAGGGGGGAGAATTGTAACAGTCCAGTTTAGACCCTAGTTGGAACAGTAGTTTCGGGACCACAAATCTGAGTCAAGAAAAATATTTTTATATTATTTCTGTGCGTACAGTATGTGAAAGAGCATATGTGAAAGTTTTGTGAATTAATTTTATTGTTTGGGTGCTTAATTTGAGAAAAGGACGTAATCGCATAAAATGCAAAAGTGCCTTGATAATTGTTAAAGTGCTTTAATGCTATGCTCTTTTATTATGAAGGCCTTAAAATGGAATTAGGCCATTATGTTATGGCATGAACGGTAAAGGGCATTAAAAAATACATGTATTATATGTTTTATTAAAAGGTTAAAATTAGTATTTGATTGTTAAATAGATTATAATTAAAAACAAAAGAATGAAAGCCATTATGTTCATCATTTTAACCAAAAATAAGAAAAGAAATAAGGGTTTTAAGCATTTGAATGTTCGGCTATTACTAAGCTCAATCAAGGTATGTTTTTGTTTCGATTTTTGATAATTTCTACGCTTTTAAGATCGTTGCTGTAACAGACCAAATTTGACCCAAATCGGAACGGTGGTTTCGGAACCACGAATCCGAGTCCGAGAAATGTTTTAATATTTTATTTCATGATTATTATACGTGAATGAAAATGTGTGAAAGTTTCGTAGAAAAATTTTATCGTTTAAGTGCTTAATTTGATAAAAAGGATTTAATCGAGAAAACACGAAAGTTGCATGCTAAAGTGAAAGGTACTAATTTGATTGTGGCTTTTTAAGTGGGTGTACTAAAAGGGCAATTAGCCCATGTGCAATAAGGAGGGACGACAATAGGCCTTTTAATCATAAAATTTAAGTTGTTTTAGTATAATTATAAGTTAAAGATTAGTGTTAATAAATATGATAATATATATGTTTGTTTTAACATAAAATAATAAAGTTAAGTGGGAGGAAAGAGAACTTCACCTTGCTCATCTCCTTGATCGAAAGTAGGAGGAAGAAACTCCATTTTTGGAGCTTGAATTTTCGGCACTTTGGGGCTTAATTAAGGGTATGTGTTTTGTTTAGTTTTTGAAAATTTTTGCATTTTTGGAATGGTTGCTTTAAATCCTATACAACCCATGTTTAAATTTTTGAAAATACTATGTATATAGGATTCGGCCATTAACATGCTTGGATAGTTTTGATGATTGATGGTCTTAGATTAAATGTATGTTAAGGATTTACAAGTTTTGTATTGGAGTTTTTGGTAATTTTGAGTTTATAGGGCTAAATTGAAAAGAATAAAATTGTGAAGGATTAAAATGTCAAATAGATGAAATGCATGGACAGCCATGGCTATGGGGAAGGTTCGGCCTAGCCATAGTGTTAGGAAATTTTGCATATTTTGAGTTTTGTGTAAAATTGGACCAAATTGTAAAAATGAAAAACATTAGGGGCAAAATTGTAAATTGCCCATTTGTGTGTCTTGGGACTAAATTGAGATGAAAAGCAATTAAATGAGCTAAATTTTAATGTGTTTTAGATCAAGAGCAAAGAAAAAACGGAATTAGACCAGGGAAAGACGAAGGTTCTCGAATAGCCAGGTCGCACGGACTATCGACAACCGAGGTAAGTCCTTTAGCTAAAATATGTCAATAAATTAATTATGAACTTAGTGAATGATGAATTGTGGAAATTTAGAGTATAAATTCATGATATAGCCGAATGGGAATGTATAGTATTGAAGTGAATTTATTTTGGCTAATGCAAGGTGAATAAGTAAGTTCTTGAGCTACCTTATGTTTAAAGGTTATTTATAAATCTAGTGAATGATAAAATTTGTATGAGTTTGGTGTAAAACCATGAGTTGGCGAATGTGATGATGATGAATTGGACTTGATTTCAAATATTTTAATGCAATGTGAATAAATGCATATGGTTCGATATGTGATAGTGAAATGTAAAAGCATGTAAAACTATTTCGACATTCGGGCTTGAGCCTAGCATGAGGCCTTGTGCCGATGTTACTTATCGGGCTTTTATGCCTAGCGAGCCTTGTGCGGTGTTACTTATCGGGCTTTTATGCCTAGCGTGCCTTGTGCGGTGATTCTTTTCGGGCTTATACGCCTAGCGTGCTTGATTGATTCGGTGATGTATTTTACAAAATGGAAATCGAATTTTATGTTCAAGTGAATTAAAGCAAACTTATCGAGTTAAGCGCTTTCGGTGAGTATGTGAAGTAGGAATGAATTTCTTACTTATATAAGACAAGGAAAATCAGTAATTTATTGTAAATAGCACGTGTTACGAGTGTAGAAAATATATATATGGTTATAATATGTGTTATCGGCTTTACAAATGAATGATATGATTGTTATATCTTAGTCTTTTATGATGAGAATACATGAGTAGGCATACTTGGCTACATGAGTGGTTGTGTAATTGATGCCATATTATAGTAATTGACCAGTATATGAATATGTGTACTTAAAATTATACGATGACATTTTGGGTTTCGAAAGGTTAAATTATAAACAAGTATTTCGAACATAAGCATGTGGGTGAAGAAATATCGTTTCTACAAATTCATACTTGTTAAAATGAGTATGAAAATCTAAGTTTGAAAATAAGTATGAGTACAAGTCCACAAATTTGAATTATAGTAATTTAATGGTCGATATTCAAATGTTATTTTTATGAAGTTAGGACTTACTAAGCTAGCAAGCTTATCGTGTGAAATGTTTCTTTTGTTTTATAGATTAGGTGCAATCTACAAGCTCGTCGGGACCGTTTGGAAAGTCGCTCACACTATCAATCTACATTTTGGGTACTCTTTCATTTTGGTTTTAAACAAAGGCATGTATAGGAAAAGACTTGGTTTTTGTTTGATGAAATTTCACGGTTCATGTATATAATGGCCATGCGAATATGGCTAAATTTCTAGTTAAATACGTTGTTGTGTTTTTGATATGTATGTTGGTTCATGATGGCAAGGTTTATGCTTTCTTAATCAAAGTTTAATCGTTTTTGTTAAGGAAATGTTTATATACGAAATGAATCCTTGAAGTAGGAATGTAGGTAGGTTCGGTTAGAAGCTAGTCTCTCATAAAATGCTGCAAAACAGCTTGTAGTAACAGCAGTGATGTGAGTTAGAAAAATCACCAAAAATAGGGTATATTGAATTAGAAGGTGAATGAGATATGAAATTAAACCTTATTGTATCTATTTTTACATGAAAGAAACAGAGTAGGCAAAAGATTTATATATTATGAGATAATTAAGTTTTAGTGAGACCTGCTCTGAATGAATTCGTGAGTCACTGTTCTGTTTTGGAAAAATTTCCATAAATTGTACAAAAATAATTAAGAAGCATGATTTATATGTGTAGAATCCCTAATGAGTCTATTTTTCATTGGTATAAACAAGAACATCATAGGAAATTTGTGCAATGAGATAACTGCATTTTTGTAGGAACAGGTCAGAATCGTCAAGCAGTGTAATAAGGGTAAATTTGATGAATAAACTGTACTAATTGGCCACATGAAAAATTCTGGAAAATTTATGGTGAATAGTTATATGAGTCTAGTTTCAAGGAAAATTTACGGATCTAAATTTCGAGTTTTGTAAGTCGAGTTATGGCCGATTTAGTCAGTATAACGCAGTTGGACAGCTTTAAAAATTTTACTCCCCGAGTTAATGGTTAAGTCTAGTAATGCCACGCACTCGATTCCGGCAAGGGTTTCGGGTAAGGGGTGTTACATTTGATTGGTATCAGAGCTTACGGTTTAGTCGATTCTAGGACTACCGTAGCGCGTGTGAGTCTAGCTATACATGCCTTTATTATAGGTTGATAGTGTGGTGTCTTCTGACAGCCTGAACTTTGTTTTATATAGTAAATGGACACTGATCCTGAAAGAGCCGTAGCTGATGATGGGGAGAGCGTAGCGCCTGACCGTGCCCACGGATCAGCGCCGATAGACTCTCGACCTGTTTCGGGTAGCCACGAAGGAGAGACTAAACAAGCTTTTTATCAGATGATGAATGAGTGGTTTGCCCAATTTATTCAAAATAACCCGGCTGTGCCCCAACCTCCACCCCTGAATAATCCAACTCCGATTCCTTCAGCTCCCCCGATGATAGATCCGATGAGATCTAGTAGGCCCCCAGTTGATAAAATTCAAAAATTTGGGGCCGAAGAATTTAAAGCTAATGACGATGATGACGCTGAGAAAGCCGAAATGTGGCTTGATAACACTATTCGGGTACTTGACGAGCTGTCTTGTACTCCGGATGAATGCTTAAAGTGTACTATATCTTTACTGCGGGACACTGCATATCACTGGTGGAATACACTAGTATCAATGGTTTCGAAAGAAAAAGTGACATGGGATTTCTTCCAAACTGAATTTCGCAAGAAGTATATTAGCCAAAGATTCATTGATCAAAAACGAAAGGAGTTCCTTGAGCTGAAACAGGGGCAAATGACCGTAACGGAATATGAAAGAAAATTTGTCAGGCTTAGCCGATATGGTAGAGAGTGTGTTTCTACTGAAGCTAATATGTGTAAGAGATTTGAAGACGGCGTAAATGAAGATATAAAGATGTTTGTTGGCATTCTTGAAATTCAAGAGTTTGTAACTTTAGTTGAGAGAGCTTGCAAAGCTGAAGAGCTCGGGAAAGAGAAAAGAAAGGCTGAGACAGAAGCTAGAGACACCCGAAAAAGGTCTTCGGGTAAAGTCTTTCATTCCATGACTAAGAAGCCCGAGAGCGACTACGGTAAGTGAAAGCTACTACAGATCCACCTAGACGGGATCGACCTCCTATGAGCTCCCGAGCTACCTCGATAGCCAGTGTCGGTAACGTTCCACAAAATAGAGTTGAGTGCAAGCACTATGGGAAATGGCACTCCGGGAGTTGTAGATTTCATGATCGATCTTGCTATAAATGTAGATCGTCAGATCATTTTATTAGAGAGTGTCCGAAGTTAGCTGAGCAGAATACAGTTCAGAACACCAAACCGAGCAACACGTCAATGCGGGGTAGACCACCCAGACATTCCGGCAATGTGGGTGGTAGTCAGAAAGGAACGAAGAACACTATGGTTTGATCTAAGGCTAGAGGTCCAGCTAGAGCATATGCTGCACGAGCTAGAGAGGATGCTTCCTCCCTCGACGTCATTACCGGTATTTTCACTCTTTATGATACTACTGTAATTACACTAATCGATCCTGGTTCGACTCATTCTTATGTGTGGGAAACTTTAAAATTCGGCAAGACTCTGCTAGTTGAGTCTACCGAGTTTGTGATTCGTGTGTCCAACCCTTTGGGTAGATGTGTGCTTGTTAATAAAGTGTGTAGAGGTTGCCCGTTGATGATTCGAGATTATTGCTTCCCAGCTGATTTAATGTTGTTGCCCTTTGATGAATTTGATATAATCTTGGGTATGGATTGGTTAACTTCGCACGAGGCAGTAGTGGATTGTAAAAGAAAGCTTATTGATTTGAAATGTCGAAACGGTGAGACCATCAGAATTAAATCCTGTGACATAAATGGGTTGCCTACAGCAATATCTTCAATGTTAGCCCAAAAGTATGTGAGAAAAGGGTGTGAAGCTTATTTGGCCTATGTACTGGATAATAAAATGTCTGAGAAACAAATTGAATCTGTATCAGTTGTATGTGAATACCCCGATGTGTTTCCTGAAGAACTACTGGGTTTACCCCCTGTACGAGAGATTGAGTTCGGCATTGAGTTAGTGGCGGGTACGACTCCGATTTCGATAGCTCCGTACCGAATGGCACCTACTGAATTAAAAGAATTGAAAGCGCGATTGCAAGAGTTGTGAGATAGGGGTTTCGCGCGACCGAAGTTTTTTTCTCCGTAAGGGTGCCGGTTTTATTTGTGAAAAAGAAAGATGGGACTATGCGAATGTGTATCGACTACAGCTGGAGCTAAATAAGGTAACTATAAAGAATAAGTACCCGTTACCTCGGATTGATGATTTATTTGATCGGTTGAAGGGGCTTGAGTGTTTTGAAAATAGATTTGAGATCGGGCTATTATCAATTGCGAGTCGAGATTCAGATGTGCCAAAGAGCGCATTTGAGCGAGGTACGGACATTATGAGTTTTTGGTTATGCCTTTTGGACTCACTAATGCACTCGCTGTTTTTATGGATCTAATGAACCAAGGTCTTTCGGCGTTTTGGATCGGTTTGTAGTAGTGTTTATTGATGATATCTTGATCTACTCCAAAAATGAAAGCGGAACATCTTGAGCATTTGAGATTAGTACTACAAACTTTGAGAGATCAACGATTGTATGCAAAGTTCGATGTAAGTGTGAGTTACGGATGAATGAGGTCGACTTCTTGGGTCATGTTGTTTTGGTGTCGTATTATGGGTGGATCCAAACAAAATAGCAAAGCAATACACGATTGGAGACCACCAATGAATGTTTACGAGATCCGAAGTTTCCTAGGTCTTGCGGGATATTACTGACGGTTTGTAAAAGGTTTTTCTGTTATAGCTACCCCTTTGACGAGATTACTACGAGAAAGATGTCAAATTTGAGTGGTCGAAAAAGTGTCGAAAAGTTTGAGCAGTTGAAAGCCCTTTTGACCGAGAGGCTCGAGTGTTAACTCGGCTGAATCGAGTAAAGAATTTACTATTTTTAGTGATGCTTCCTTGAATGGGTTGGGTTGTGTTTTAATGCAAGAAGGCAAGGTGATAGCCTACGCCGAGACAATTGAAGCGCGCATGAGAAAAATTATCCAACTCACGATCGGAGTTAGCAGTCATCGTGTTCGCATTAAAAATTTGGCGTCACTACTTATTTGGCGAAAAATGTCATATTTATTCAGATCACAAAAGTTTGAAGTATTTGATGACTCAGAGAGATCTAAATTTGAGACAACGCAGATGGTTAGAATTGCTGAAAGACTATGAATTAGTGATTGACTACCATCCGGGGAAAGCTAACGTTGTTGCGGATGCGTTAAGTCGAAAATCATTATTCGCTCTTCGTGCATTGAACGCACAGGTGGCTATGTCTGATGATGGCTCAATCATAGCCGAGTTACAAGCAAGACCGTTGTTTATTCAGCAGATTTGTGATGCACAGAAAGTTGACAAAAAGTTGATTGCTATTCGGATTCAGTGTGAAAATGGTACAGAATCAGATTTTCAAATCGATGTAAATGATTGTTTGAGTTATAAAAGTCGATTGTGTGTTCCTAAGAACTCAGATTTGATACAGATGTTTATGAGGGAGGCCCATAATGGTCGAATGTCGATACACCCGGTGTACGAAAATGTATAACGATTTGAAACGATTTTATTGGTGGCTTTGGCATGAAAGCGGGACATATCTGAGTTTGTTTCCAAGTGTTTAATTTGTCAACAAGTGAAAGCTGAGCATCAGGTACCGTCCGGATTACTTCAACCAATCATGATACCCGAATGGAAATGGGATAGAATTACAATGGATTTTGTATCCAGGTCTTCCTATGACAGAAGTAAGAAAGATCTTTGTATGGGTTATCGTTGATAGACTAACTAAATCAGCTCATTTTGTGCCGGTACGTACTGACTTTTCACTTGATAAACTTGCCAAATTGTATGTGTCGCAGATTGTAAGGTTGCACGGTGTACCGAGTTCCATTGTTTCTGATAGGGACCCAAGATTCACATCGCGGTTCTAGAAGAAATTGCAAGATGCTCTAGGTACTAAACTTTATTTTAGTCTGACTTTCCATCCGCATAAGCAGGACGGTCGATGCGAGCGAACTATTTTGATACTTGAGGACATGTTGAGGTGTTGCGTTCTCGAGTTTGAAGGTACGCGGGAACGATACCTACCTTTGATTGAATTTGCTTACAATAATAGCTTCCAATCTAGCATAAAAATGGCGCCTTATGAAGCCTTATATGGTCGAAAATGTCGCACACCGTTGTATTGGGTGAGCTCGGTGAAAACAAGATACGGGGTTGATTGGATTAAAGAAAGCAGAGCAGAAGGTGGTACTTATCGAAATAACTTGAAAGTCGCCGGATCGTCGGAAGTCCTATGCCGATTTGAAGCGTAAGGATATTGAATTTGTGTCGGAGATCGGGTGTTCTTAAAAGTTTCTCCGTGGAAGAAAATACTCCGATTTGGCCGGAAAGGCAAGTTGAGTCCGAGATTTATCGGACCGCATGCACGAAATCATCGAGCGTATAGGGCTGTTGCTTTATCGATTGAAAGCGCCCTTGACTTAGAAAAGATACACAATGTATTTCATGTTTGATGCTTGAGATCTGATCGGATCCGTCTCATGTGATCACCCCGTCAGAGATTGAAATTTGATCTGATTTGACCTATGATGAGGAACCGATTCGTATCTTAGCTCGGGAAACCAAAGAGTTAAGAAATAAAAGAGTTCCATTAGTAAAGATTCTATGGAATCGTCACGGAGTTGAAGAGTCTACGTGGGAGCCTGAAGAGTCAATGAGGCAACAATATCCGAACTTATTCAACGGTAAAATTTCGAGGACGAAAATTCTTAAGGGGGAAGAGTTGTAACAGACCAAATTTGACCCAAATCGGAACGGTGGTTTCGGAACCACGAATCCGAGTCCGAGAAATGTTTTAATATTTTATTTCATGATTATTATATGTGAATGAAAATGTGTGAAAGTTTCGTAGAAAAATTTTATCGTTTAAGTGCTTAATTTGATAAAAAGGATTTAATCGAGAAAACGCGAAAGTTGCATGCTAAAGTGAAAGGTACTAATTTGATTGTGGCTTTTTAAGTGGGTGTACTAAAAGGGCAATTAGCCCATGTGCAATAAGGAGGGACGGCAATAGGCCTTTTAATCATAAAATTTAAGTTGTTTTAGTATAATTATAAGTTAAAGATTAGTGTTAATAAATATGATAATATATATGTTTGTTTTAACATAAAATAATAAAGTTAAGTGGGAGGAAAGAGAACTTCACCTTGCTCATCTCCTTGGGCAGAAAGTAGGAGGAAGAAACTCTATTTTTGGAGCTTGAATTTTGGCACTTTGGGGCTTAATTAAGGGTATGTGTTTTGTTTAGTTTTTGAAAATTTTTGCATTTTTGGAATGGTTGCTTTAAATCCTATACAACCCATGTTTAAATTTTTGAAAATACTATGTATATAGGATTTGGCCATTAACATGCTTGGATAGTTTTGATGATTGATGGTCTTAGATTAAATGTATGTTAAGGATTTACAAGTTTTGTATTGGAGTTTTTGGTAATTTTGAGTTTATAGGGCTAAATTGAAAAGAATAAAATTGTGAAGGATTAAAATGTCAAATAGATGAAATGCATGGACAGCCATGGCTATGGGGAAGGTTCGGCCTAGCCATAGTGTTAGGAAATTTTGCATATTTTGAGTTTTGTGTAAAATTGGACCAAATTGTAAAAATGGAAAACATTAGGGGCAAAATTGTAAATTGCCCATTTGTGTGTCTTGGGACTAAATTGAGATGAAAAGCAATTAAATGAGCTAAATTTTAATGTGTTTTAGATCAAGAGCAAAGAAAAACCGAATTAGACCAGGGAAAGACGAAGGTTCTCGAATAGCCATTCATACGGACTATCGACAACCGAGGTAAGTCCTTTAGCTAAAATATGTCAATAAATTAATTATGAACTTAGTGAATGATGAATTGTGGAAATTTAGAGTATAAATTCATGATATAGCCAGAAGGGAATGTATAGTATTGAAGTGAATTTATTTTGGCTAATGCAAGGTGAATAAGTAAGTTCTTGAGCTACCTTATGTTTAAAGGTTATTTATAAATCTAGTGAATGATAAAATTTGTATGAGTTTGGTGTAAAACCATGAGTTGGCGAATGTGATGATGATGAATTGGACTTGATTTCAAATATTTTAATGCAATGTGAATAAATGCATATGGTTCGATATGTGATAGTGAAATGTAAAAGCATGTAAAACTATTCGACATTTGGGCTCGAGCCTAGCGAGCCTTGTGCGGTGTTACTTATCGGGCTTCTATGCTTAGCGAGTGCCTTGTGCCGGTGTTACTTATCGGGCTTTTATGCCTAGCGTGGCCTTGTGCTTGGTGTTACTTATCGGGCTTTTATCCCTAGCAGGCCTTGTGCGGTGATTCTTTCGGGCTTATACGCCTAGCGAGCTTGATGCGGTGATGTATTTTACAAAATGGAAATCGAAATTTATGTTCAAGGTGAATTAAAGCAAACTTATCGAGTTAACTGCTCAGGTGGGTATGTGAAGTAGGAATGAATTTCTTACTTATATAAGACAAGGAAAATCAGTAATTTATTGTAAATAGCACGTGTTACGAGTGTAGAAAATATATATATGGTTATAATATGTGTTATCGGCTTTACAAATGAATGATATGATTGTTATATCTTAGTCTTTTATGATGAGAATACATGACTAGGCATACTTGGTTGTGTAATTGATGCCATATTATAGTAATTGACCAGTATATGAATATGTGTACTTAAAATTATACGATGACATTTTGGGTTTCGAAAGGTTAAATTATAAACAAGTATTTCGAACATAAGCATGTGGGTGAAGAAATATCGTTTCTACAAATTCATACTTGTTAAAATGAGTATGAAAATCTAAGTTTGAAAATAAGTATGAGTACAAGTCCACAAATTTGAATTATAGTAATTTAATGGTCGATATTCAAATGTTATTTTTATGAAGTTAGGACTTACTAAGCTAGCAAGCTTATCGTGTGAAATGTTTCTTTTGTTTTATAGATTAGGTGCAATCTACAAGCTCGTCGGGACCGTTTGGAAAGTCGCTCACACTATCAATCTACATTTTGGGTACTCTTTCATTTTGGGTTTAAACAAAGGCATGTATAGGAAAAGACTTGGTTTTTGTTTGATGAAATTTCACGGTTCATGTATATAATGGCCATGCGAATATGGCTAAATTTCTAGTTAAATACGTTGTTGTGTTTTTGATATGTATGTTGGTTCATGATGGCAAGGTTTATGCTTTCTTAATCAAAGTTTAATCGTTTTTGTTAAGGAAATGTTTATATACGAAATGAATCCTTGAAGTAGGAATGTAGGTAGGTTCGGTTAGAAGCTAGTCTCTCATAAAATGCTACAAAACAGCTTGTAGTAACAGCAGTGATGTGAGTTAGAAAAATCACCAAAAATAGGGTATATTGAATTATAAGGTTAATGAGATATGGAATTAAACCTTATTGTATCAATTTTTACATGAAAGAAACAGAGTAGGCAAAAGATTTATATATTATGAGATAATTAAGTTTTAGTGAGACCTGCTCTGAATGAATTCGTGAGTCACTGTTCTGTTTTGGAAAAATTTCCATAAATTGTACGAAAATAATTAAGAAGCATGGTTTATATGTGTAGAACCCTTAATGAGTCTATTTGTCATTGGTATAAACAAGAACATCATAGGAAATTTTTGCAATGAGATAACTGCATTTTTGTAGGGACAGGTCAGAATCGTCAAGCAGTGTAATAAGGGTAACTTTGATGAATAAACTGTACTAATTGGCTATATGAAAAATTCTGGAAAAATTATGGTGAATAGTTATTTGAGTCTAGTTTCAAGGAAAATTTACGGATCTAAATTTTGAGTTTTTTAACTCGATTTATGGCCGATTTAGTCAGTGTAACGCAGTTGGACAGCTTTAAAAATTTTACTCCCCGAGTTAATGGTTAAGTCTAGTAATGCCACGCACTCGATTCCGGTAAGGGTTTCGGGTAAGGGGTGTTACAGTTGCTTAGTATACTATCAAACCCATACTTTAATTTTGGAATTTTATGAAGATTATGAGATGTGTCATTGATGAATGTTTAAACTTTGTGATGTTAGTTGATGAAATATGAAATATATATGTTAGATTAACATGTTTTTCTTTAGATTTTTGGTGAATTTGAGTAATTTGGACTAAATTGTGAAAATAATATTTTGAGGGACTAGAATGTGAAATAAATGAAATATATGGGCTTATATGAAGCATGTGAAAATTTCCTAAGCATGGGTACAAAGAGATTATGTGTATTTTGTGATTTTGTGAAATAAGGACTTAAATGTCAAAATGTGAAAATATGAGGGCTAATTTGTAAATTGCCCTAAATGTGTGTTTTTGGATTGAATTGAATGATTTGGTGAATAAAAGAGTTAAATTTGAATATGTATAGATCAAGAACCAAAGAAAACGAATTTAGACTGAGGAAAGTCGAAAGTGATCGAGTATTCGAATCTGTCCGTTTATATTCGTATGAGGTAAGTCTATATACAAATAAATGTATTTGAATTGATTTATTTATATTCTTATAATATTGAATTGTGATGAATGGCTTTGGAAGTTATACATGTGAAATTCGCGAAAGTACCGACAATGTGTCAATGTTCGAAAAGTCTCGTACGAACCTTAGGAATAGATAAGATTCATATGTCATGGCATAGGATTTTGATATGTGATATCGTGTAAGACCACATCTAGGACGTTGGCGTCGATTTGAGAATTACTTGTAAGACCATGTCTGGGACATTGGCATCGTATATGATTTCGTGTAAGACCTTGTCTGGGACAGTGATATTGATATTTGATTACATGTAAGACCACGTCTGGGACGTTGGCATTGTACGGGTATTCTGAGTTATCCAAGTATCCTATTTTGATTCCGAATGGTTCAACGGGAAATTCTGAGAAATGAAAGATTATGTGAAATGTGTAAACGACACATGTCTGTTTAAAATGTATACTATGTTTGAGATAAAAGGTAAGTATATTTGAATTTACAAAAGTGAGATATGTGTATAGATTTGTTGAGACAAAATGTAATATATGTAAGAATATGCTATGATCTAATGAGATACATGGAGATGTAATTTGTTGTCAAGCAAATGGTTAGATACCATTGAGCTAAAGAAGAAATATGAATATGTTATTGAAATATGTTAAAATACTTGTAATTGAAATGCCTATATATGTTTTATATGTTAAGTTTATTTGTATATGGCTTACTAAGCTTTTGAAAGCTTACTTTGTGTTTGTTTGCATTGTTTTATAGATCGTTAAAGCTACGGAAGGCTCGGGGATCGTCGAGGACCATCATCACACTATCAAACTCTATTTTGTTACCTTTTGAATGTGTACATATTAAAGTATGTCATGTATAGTCTAGTTGACTTAGATGATATTTTGAGTTGTATATATAAGCTATGTGGTATGGCTTGTAAATGGCATATGAATATGGTAAATTTTAGTTTATGTTTTGAGATTGCAAAGTTGGTATATTATTGATGAAAGGTTGTCGTAATGAATTGCTAAGTTTTTTGGATGGATTATACTTATAAATGCTTGTGATTAGAATGAGATAAATGGTACATAAGTTGGTATGTTTGATATGCATTTGAATGGTTAGAAAAGATAGATATTATTGGTATGATTTGATTGTATTTTGAAGGTATGAAATGTGATTGTTTGTGCTTGTAGGTTTGACCCAAAATGGGTGGCAAATTGGCCTTGCAAATGGCCTATATTTGCCTACATAGTTGAGCACACGGGCGTGTGGCTCGACCGTGTCTCTTAAATTTGTAATTCAAAACAAGTCAGAGTCGACCATGGGTTGGACACACGGGCATGTGATTGGCCGTGTGATGCAACTCAGTGTCGACCACGGGTGAGTCACACGGGTGTGTCCTCAGCCGTGTGGACAAGTCAGTATGTATGCCTTGTTTTGACATGGCTTGGACACATGGGTGTGTTTGAGGCCATGTGAGGCACACGGCTTACCCACACAGGTGTGTGACCTCTGTAACTTTGAAAAATGTTAAATTTTCCAAAAAAAAAAAAATTCTATGTTTGATTTAGTCTCGAATCCTTTCTAATGCATGTTTAAGGTCTCATAGACCTCATTAAGGGACTATATGTTTATATTTTGCTGTGATATGACGATGATATGCTTTGTGATATGGTATGTTCGTAAAAGTTCCGATTCGTCCAGTAATGCCTCTTAAACCTAGACCGACGATGGTTACGGGTTAAGGGGTGTTACATATATTGGGTAATTCTTTTTCCTGTAGTTTTATCTGGTAGGTAGTATAAACCATTACTTTACCTTTATTCATCAAAACACTGTTTAATCCATTCAATGATGTATCACTATAATAATAAATTCCTTACCCGATTCAGACTGAACCAGAACTGATGCTTCGATCATCAGGGCTTCCAACTGATCAAAGCTTTACTAACATTTATCAGTCCATTGAAATCTTACATCTTTCCGTAATAACTATGTCATCAATGTAGCTATTTCAATTATTAACTTTGAAGCTTTGAGTTTTTACAAAGCCACAACCATCAGATAGATTTTAAACCATAGCGCAATATTATGAGTGACATTTCATTTGTATAGATAAAGCAACACTTCAGCATCAATAATGCACCTCAACTTAAAAAAGGGAAAACTGAAAGTGGCCCCAACAATAACCAATGCAATAATACAGTTTCTATAATTTGTGATCTCTATCACCATACTTCATGATCGAGTCAATATTTATAACGGTAATAAATGTAATTACCTCTGATCAAGGAATATCTTTCACATATAACCCATGTTTAAATACTAAAGAGATTGTTGATATCTCAGAGAAAATTCAGAATAATAATATCATGTATACTCAGTAGAAACAACTGTGATAAAGACAATATAATTTTGCACATTCACAATTCAAGGCTTCAATCAGTAGAAGTAGAAAATAACATCACATGAACCTTATCATCAAATCTTATATCAATCATGATGAATTAGAAAGCCCAAGTATGATAGAGCAATACCACTCATGAATTAACAAGACTTATAGTAATTCATCTATCATGATTTACTAGCCTTTCAATATAACAAATATTGCATCTGTAAATATCATATCATATGTCTTTACTTACTAACCCATTCTCATTCGGACTACATCATTAGTCATTCAGCCTTTGAACTCTTTAGTTCCACATTCATGAGCTTAATCCATATAAATCTTGTGAATTTCATTGTACAACACTATACTAGTAAAGGGGTGGAGTTCGTAAGCCTAAAAAATTAACTTTCGTAAATACACACATATCACTTAACGTGTACCATTAACATGTTCACTATAAAAAATTTATTTCATACTTTACAAGTTTCATTTCATCCTAAGTAACATTTTTACTCGGGCACGTAAGTATCACTTTCAACAGTATCAAAATCAGCTCGATTGGAAAACATCTCTGTCTATTTGTAAAACAATTTTCATCAGAGTTGGGAGATATCATACTATCACAAGTTATATAATGGCATGTATTTCTAGACTCCACATATGCTATGTTCAATTCGAGAACTGACTAAACCATAACTTTGATACCACTAAATGTAACACCCCTAACCCGTATCTATCGCCAGAACAGGGTTTGGGAGCATTACCAAAACATTCAAAACATTTATCGATTAATTCAGGAAAGTTACTATTTATTCACCAAGGTAATTTATAATGTCCCTTAAATGGACCCTCGAGGCCCAATACGAGCATTAGAACTTAAGTCGGAACTAAATCAAGAACTCAGGGAAGTTTCGCGAAATTCCAAAATTTTCCAGGGTGCAGCGCTCACACGCTCGTGTGGTCCAAGGGACACACCCGTGTGACCCTAGAACATGCCCATGCTGCAGGACGTGTTCAAAACTAGGTAGCTCTCTCACTTGCGCCACACGACTATGCCACATGCCTGTGTGCTAGCCGTGTGGCTAATTAGTTCAATTCGAATTAGGTGTAGGTTTCACATGGCCAAGCCACACACCCGTGTGCTCAATTTTGAGCATTCTGTTTCTCAAAATTAAGATGCAGTGGGACATACGACCTAACCACATGCCCATGTTAACAGGACGTGTGTCACACACAGTCTAGACACACGCCCGTGTAGACCAAAATAAAGCCATTCCTAGCTTCATTTCTCACCCCAATCTTTGCCATAATCCTACACAACATCTTGCATTCATAACCCAACAAATCCAAGCATTTTATTCGAGTTAATTCTATCATTTAACATGATATATCATCACATATGATTACTAACCATTTCAAGCATTCTAATTAAGCATATTCCATCCATCATCATGGCATATCGTTTCATGCATACATGTTTACAATCTTACCTTGGTTATGTCCTCATGTTAGACATGATTTGATCAACTACTTAACATATATGTGGCTAACATAATATGACATTACAAGTATATCAAAACAATCATTACTATCCATTCCAACGGCTGAAACACACGCCCATGGGGCAGGTCGTGTGTCACACACGGCCTAGACACACGCTCGTGTGGAAAAAATAAGGCTATTTACCAAGCCATTTGCCACCCTTTTTTGCACATTCTTGCACACAACTACAACGGCATAATTCATAGCACAAACAAGCAACCAATGCCATCAGAACTAAGGCCTAAACATGTCATTTAAAAGCCAACATCTGTCATACTTAAAACATCATACTTTGCCAAACTCAAACATACCATAAGCACAACCACAAGCATTCAATATGACTACTTTCAAGTATAGTCTAACCCAATTTAACTAACTTACTATCAAGCCAATTCTCCCCATTTAACACCTAAGTTATTATGCCATAATCATTCATCCATCAAGAAAATAAAAGGCATATCACAAATAACATCAGCCTATGCATAACTCACATCCAATTTAATTAAGACAGGCCATCTTTCAAGGCCTTATACAAAATAAAACATTTATCAATTACTAGCCAATACTTTTGGCCAAATCATAATGACACATATACCCAAAATGACCAAGTCCCTATACATGCCATATACTCAAAATGCTAAATTTCATCAATACCCAAAATGATAGTGTT
The DNA here is from genome assembly GCA_025503065.1 of Gossypium bickii. NCBI lineage: Eukaryota > Viridiplantae > Streptophyta > Magnoliopsida > Malvales > Malvaceae > Gossypium > Gossypium bickii. Next base: position 113,231,518 of record CP106710.1, on the reverse strand, counting down.
GATAGTGTGAGGCGAATCTCCGACGATCCCCAAGCTGAGCTAGTCGGTGACACTATAAAAAAACATGGAAAATAAATGGAGTAAGCTAGATAGCTTAGTAAGCTCATATGAAAGAAATAAGCAAACCCTACCATACATTAACATGCAAGTAATGTAACATAAGATAATGTAATTTACCATAATCTCATGATCATATCTCACTTCCATCACAAACTTGCCTTGAAATCGTCATTTCACGAGTTAATAATCATAAGCTTTGAGTACATACATGTACCATCTCGAAATGAATTTACACATATTCGCGTCCTTGACATACCCACGAACCACTCGAAATAATAATGTCGGGTACTCAGGAATCTTGCACACTAAGTGCCACATATGTAGCTAATGCTACCTAAATCTCATATCACATAGCTGCTCGCTCTCGAGCTAACAATGGGCCTGCTCACACAAGCTGTCGGTCATGACGTAACTACGCAGTGCTACTCATATAAGCTATTAAGTAACTGCAACACATGTCGCTATACTCAGCCACCGGTAGGACGTACAGGACCAACACCCAGATCACATATTCACTTAACACATGGTAACCCTAGTGACATGTCACTTGTATCTTAACCTATTCCTAAAGTTCAAACGGGATTTCTTCTTTGTCGAATTGTCGTTGGACTCGTCCATAGAATTAGACTCGTCCGCATAATCAATCATACAGTTCATGCATTATTAAAGCATTTAAATACAATTATATTAAAGCTTATTTAACATACGAACTTACCTTGGTTACAAAAACGGCCAAACAGGTCTATTCGTCAATTACTTTAGTTTTCCCCGATCTAGACCCGAACTTTGTTTTTCTTGATCTATAATGCCAAATTCATCTCATTTAATCATCAGATTATTCAATTCAACCCAAAAACACACTATGGCAAAAATTACATTTTTCCCTTAAACTTTTGACATCTTACATTTTAGTCCCTAGGCTCGTAAAATGATTTTCATCCAATTTCTTCATTACCCAAGCCTAGTCGAATCTTTTTCATGCTCATAACAGCCCACATTTTCTATTTATCCACATTTTAACACACATTTTACAACTTTTTACAAATAAGCCCCTATTTGGCATTTTCATCAAAAACCACTTTGTAAATGTTGTTTATCTAACATCAAACATACATTTTCTACCATTAAACATCAAAATACACATATATTTAACATGGGTAAAATTTTAAAATTTAATCCTTTTTCAAATTAGTCATTGGAAAGGCTAGATTAGGTTGAGACAACTTCAAAAACATAAAAATCATTAAAAACAGGGCAAGAACAGACTTACAATAGAGCTTGAAAGTGGCCAAAACCCTAGGTATGTCATCCTTCAAACACCTATATTTTCATACTATAAAAACTATGACTTTTATTGTTTGAATCTTTAGGTCCCTTTGAGTTGAATTATCCATGTATGAATTATCTTTGAATTATGATGAAACATTATCGATAAATATTATATATCAAGGAGGATCATTTTAATTGTAAGTTTAGAATTTTGCTTGAGGACAAGCAAAAGCCTAAGTGTGGGGGTATTTGATAACCATAAAAGTAACATATTTAAAGCCCACATTTAGCATGCTTTTGGATGATTTAAGCCTCGAATTATGTAAATTGGTGCTCTTAATCCTTTGTTTTCATGTTTTATACCCAGGAGAGCACTGGAAGACGAAAAGAACAGAAAACGGGTCCAAAACAGAGCAAATGGGCCATATCATGAAATCCACATGGCCTAGGCCCAAGACCACACGGCCGTGCCTTATTCAACAGGTTCGAACACGGCCTAGCCACGACTTACACGGGCGTGTGCCATGGGCGTGTCCCTGTCGCTGGAAAGAAGAGTTTCACTCGGATTTGGATACTTAGGGGCAAAGAAACATATCCAGAAGCCTATATAAACACCCTAAGTATGACCAGAAAAGGGGGAACCCAAGGCTTTTTTCAGGGGGCGTCCAACTAGGCCAGAGAAGGTAGATTTGTGGAGATTTACTCGAAGATAGCTAGTTGATCCATTTCAAGAAGCCGGAATTATACTCAAGACAGAGGATCTCTCCTTCAATTCTTTCAGGGGGTTTTAGGGACTTCTTATGTTTTGTTTTATCTTTTCTTTTGAGTTGTTTTCTCTTATTGTTATGAACTAAAACCTCAGATACCTGAGGGGGATGAAACCTAAGTTGAATCTTGTTATCATTTGCTGAACAATATGATAAATATTTGACTTGTTCTTAATTATGTGTTCTTAATTCTTATTTTGATATTTCGGGATATTAATTCAAGTGTGATGTGCTTAGGTAGAGGAGCAAAAGTCCCTGCCTAAGAGTATAGTTAAGCGGAGTTGATCGCGCGCCTAGAGATAGGGTGACGAGATTTTGCCAGATTAGGGTGAAACCTAATATGGGAGTCCATAGATCGAGTTAATGTGATTCTAAGGGTTTTAATTAGAATGAGATTTCAATTAATCAACCTAGGGTTAGACGTTAGTTGCCTCGAGAGAGGGATTAATATAACTTAGGGAATCTTACGAATCAAGTCAAATGAATAAATCGTTTGGTTCAGAGTTGGATAACAAGTGAAGTCTAGGTGGATTCTTCCTTGGGTGTTTTCTTAATCTATTGGTTTTTATTCCAAGTTATTTTCCTAAATACATTCTTCTTTGTCTTAGAGTCTTTAGTTTAGTAGTTAGTTAATTTAGATTAGATAAACAATTCATTCAATTCTTAGGCTAAATAATAAAAAGAGAGTTAGTGTTAGTACTTTTGGTTCCTTTGGATTTGACATTCCGGTCTTGCCTTAACTATACTACTGTTCGATAGGTACGCTTGCCTCAAATCATTGTCATAGTTAGTTTCCAGGTTTGATCATTCTTTTTATAAATTTTAAGACTTTGACATCGCATAAAACAACGATCAAGTTTTTGGCGCCATTGCCGGGGAACTAAAATATTAAGAAAGCTTAATTTTTATTACTTTAGCCATATTATTTTTATTTTTCTAAATTTTCTTTCTTTCTTTTGTTCCTTTCAGGTACCTCTAGTTTATGACTAGAAGGAACCCGACAGGACACTTACTCTATGACAGTGATATTGAAGGTACCATTCGTAAAAATCGCAGAGAGATAAGGCGAAGCTTAAAGTACATAGACAAAAGAGATGGCTGAGAATAATCCCCCACATCCAGAGATGGCCGAAAATCATGCTGCACGTACATGTATGGTTATGCTAAACCTTGTTTAACAGGTACTGAGTCTAGTATTGTTAGGCCTACCATTGCTGCAAATAATTTTGAACTGAAACCTAACACGATACAGATGATACAACAGTTTGTTCAGTTTGACGGTTTGCATGATGAGGATCCTAACACACACTTAGCGAATTTTCTAGAATTCTACGATACCTTCAAGATAAATGGCGTTTCTAATGATGCCATCCGTCTTCGGTTATTTCCCTTTTCCCTAAGGAATAAAGCCAAACAGTGGTTGCATTCTCTTCCACGAGGGTCAATCACTATATGGGATCAAAGACCGAAAAATTTTTATTAAAATATTTCCCACCGGCCAAAACGGCCAAATTGAGGAATGATATCTCTTCTTTTGTACAGATGGATTTAGAGACACTTTACGATGCATGGGAGAGATACAAAGACTTGTTAAGGAGGTGCCCACACCACGGATTATCTTTGTGGCTACAGGTCCAAACTTTTTACAATGGTGTGAACCCTTCAACACGACAACTAATCTATTCAGCTGCCGGCGGAACCTTAAAAACAAAACTCCTGAAGCAGCCTACGATTTTATAGAAGATATGTCACTGAATAACTATCAGTGGCAAGTTACAAGGACAAGGCCAACCAAAGCAGCCAGAGTTTTCAACATTGATGCAGTGACCGCGCTATCAAATCAGGTAGAATTTCTACATAAAAAATTTGATGGTTTATATGGTTCTTCGCAGGCACATCCAGTATGCAGTGCGACGCAAGTGACGGAGTGGCAAATCCTGAGTACCCACCCTACGGACAGGGCATGGATAGCGAACAAATGAACTGTATGGGTAATAATTTCCGATCTAACAATAACCCTTATAATCCAGGTTGGAAGAACCACCCTAATTTCTCATGGGGCGGTCAAAGAAATCAAAGGCAACAACCATCCCAAAACTTCCAACAACAGCCCTACCCACAGGAAAAGAAGTTGAACCTTGAAGAGATGCTGACAAACTTCATAGCAGCCTCAGAAATATGGTCTCAAAATATAGAAACACGTTTTCAAAAGATAGAAACAAAACTTGAGGCATTGACACAAGAGTTCAAAGAACTTACTAAGTTAGTTTCTGAAACACGATTAGAAAGCTTCCTTAGAGAAATAGAGCAGGACATGCAGTGGCACTGAGAAGTGGAAGGGAGTTAATCGAAACAAAGAAAAAGGTACCACATGAAATTGATGAGGCAAAGATAACACTGACCCGTGAGGAAATTAAATTAACAATCCCATATTCAGTAAAGTTGAATAAAGACCGTCTAGACGCACAATATGGTAAATTTCTTGAACTTTTCAAACAGCTACATATTAACTTACCTTTTATTGAAGCTATTTCGCAGATGCCAACGTATGCAAAATTTTTAAAGGAGCTTCTAACAAATAAAAGGAAGTTCGAGGAAATTTCAATAGTGGGACTTAATGAAGAATGCTCAACTATAATCCAAAACAAGCTGCCAACCAAATTGAAAGATCCAGGATGTTTCACTATTCCTTGTTTAATTGGTAGTTTGAGCATAGAAAAAGCATTAGCTGATTTAGGTGCCAGTAGTAATCTAATGCCTTATAAAATGTTTAAGCAACTTGGTCTCGGGGAACCAACACCCACTAGGATGAGTATTCAGTTAGCTGACAGATCTGTTAAGTATCCTAGTGGAATTATTGAAGATGTTCTGGTAAAAGTAGATAAATTTATATTCCCTGTTGATTTTGTTGTGCTTGACATAAATGAGGACATAGAGGTACTTTTAATTTTGGGACGACTCTTTCTAGCTACTGCTAGGGCTGTCATTGATGTTGGTGATGGTAAACTTTAACTAAGGGTAAGAGATGAGGAAATTGTTTTCCAAATTTATGATGCCATGTGATATTCTAGAGAATAAGATGATTCTTGTTACTTTGTTGATGCCACTGATCACATTTTTCAAGAATCTTTGCAGGAAATCATGCACAGTGTCTTTCACAAGGTGAGGGGAAAGATGACGATACCGATGAAGTGAATCCTAATACATGATCCTCTAGACAGACAAAAATAGAAGGCATTGAGATCAATGACGAACTAAAACAGAAGCTCTCTATTGATGAGCCGCCCAAGTTAGAACTAAAACAATTACCTAAACATTTAGAATACGCACTCCTGGGGGATAATTTTACACTACTAGTAATCATCTCTTCAGAACTAGGACTCAAGGAGAAAGAAGATCTGCTAAAGGTACTAAGGAAGCACAAAAAAGCCATAGCATGGAAAATGTCGGACACTAAAGGAATAAGCCCATCATTTTGCACCCACAAAATTTTAATGGAAGATGAGTATAAACTGTGTGTGCAACCTCAAAAACGGTTAAACCCTAATATGAAAGAAGTTATCAAAGACGAGGTAATTAAACTTCTAGATGCAGGAATAATTTATCCTATTTTTGACAGCATTTGGGTAAGTCCTGTGCAGGTAGTTCCAAAAAAAGGAGGGATGACTGTGGTAACCAACGAAAAAAATGAATTGATTCCCACAAGAACAGTCACAGGTTGGAGAGTTTGTATAGACTATAGGAAGCTGATCGATGCCACCAGAAAAGATCACTTCCCTCTACCCTTTATTGATCAGATGTTAGAAAGATTGTCTGGGGGTATGTACTATTGCTTCTTGGACAGACTCTTCGGCTACTTCCAAATCCCAATAGCTCTTGAAGATCAAGAAAAGACAACATTTACATGCCCATATGGTACATTTGCTTATCGTAGAATGCCTTTTGGATTATGTAATGCTCCTGCTACTTTTCAACGCTACATGTTGGCCATCTTTGATGAACTTATGGAAGACATTATGGAGGTATTTATGGATGACTTCTCGATATTCGGTAATTCTTTCCATCGTTACCTTAAAAATTTAGAACGAGTTCTAATAAGATGTGAGGAAACAAATCTTGTCTTTAGTTGGGAAAAATGTCACTTTATGGTTAGAGAAGGGATTGTGTTAGGACATAAGATTTCTAATAAAGAGATTGAGGTAGATAAAGCAAAAATTGAAACCATAGAAAAATTACCTCCCCCTAGTTCGGTTAAGGCTATTAGAAGCTTTTTAGGACATGCTGGATTCTATAGAAGATTCATTAAAGATTTCTCTAAAATAGCTAAGCCTTTAACAAAATTATTAGAAAAAGATATTCCTTTCAATTTCGATCAGGAATGTTTAGATGCATTTAATATCCTCAAAGATAAACTAATAAATGCTCTGATTATAATTTCACCTGATGATGTTCCTTTCAATTTCGATCAGGATTGTTTAGATGCATTTAATATCCTCAAAGATAAACTAATAAATGCTCTGATTATAATTTCACCTGATTGGAATTTACCATTTGAACTAATGTGTGATGCGAGTGATTTTGCAGTGGGTGCAGTTTTGGGACAATGAAGAGACAAGCTGTAACAGCCCGGTTTAGACCCTAGTTAGAACAGTGGTTTGAGACCACAAATTCAAGGTCGTAAAAATATTTTAATGATATTTTCTATGTGAAAGATATGTGACATAGTCTGTATGAAAATTCTGTGGGACAATTTAATCGTTTGTGTATTTAATTAAGAGAAATGACTTAATCGCGTAAAGTGTAAAAGCTATGTGCTGATTTTTAATTACCTAAGTGTGGATGTCTTTATATTGTGGAGGCCTTATGAGGCAAATATACCAAAATTTAGATAGTGGAGGAATATGGTCAAGAATGACCTTGAATGGCATGTTTTATGTATTTTTGTTAAAGGTTAATTTTGTACTTTAATAATTATGTTTTATTAATGTACTAAAAACATAGAATAGTCATCATCTTCTTCCTTGTTTCACCAAAAATTGAAAGAAAGAATAGGGCTAGAAAACTTTGAAGCATTCGGCTAGCTTAAAGCATAGATTAAGGTATGATTTTGACTAGATTTTTGATAATTTCTACGTTTTCGTAATCGTTGCTTTGTGCTCTAGCTAACCCATGATGATGTTTTTGTGATGAGTCAATGATGAACATTTCAGCTATGTGCTAGTTGATAGTAAAATATGAGAACTTGGTGTTGGATTAACATGAGTTGTTTTAGAATTTTTGGTGAATTTAGCTAATTAGGGCTAAATTGTGAAAACGAGAAATTGGGGGACTAAAATCTGAAATAAACAAAATGTGTGGGCTTGTATTAGCATGGGAAGAATTTGGCTAAGCACATGTGTATTGAGATTTGGTGTATTTGATGATTTTGTAAAATAGGGACTAAAGTGTCGAAGTGTGAAAATGTGAGGGCTATTTTGTAAAATGCCCTATACGTGTGTGGACTAAATTGGATGATTTGGTAATTGAATGGATTTAATTTGAATATGTATAGACCAAGAAAGAAGAAGTTCGGATCGAGATCGAGGCAAAGATAAAGTGTTCAATTAATCGACCGTATCGATAGTTCAACGTCCGAGGGAAGTTTGGACATAATACATGTATTTAGCTACGTTTAATGTTATGAAATGAATGGTATGATATTATCGAAATGTGAATGTTATATGATAGACTGAGTTAAGTGGCACTGAGTGTGCGTATTCAGAAACGTGACCGAGATAAATAGCACTGTGTGTGCAGAGTAATCTAAACTTCGGTTTTGAAGTTGGCACTGTGTGTGCAATACTGATTCAAGATCGGTTTGATATGGATGTACTAAGTGTACAATGCTAATTAAGCTTGAGCTAATTATTTATGCACTAAGTGTGCGAATGAATCGAAGAAGAGACGAAAGTTGATCGAAATGGATCGTGAGTTTTGATTAGCATAAGTATTTGACAATTAAGTGTTGGCTAAGGTATGCTCGGAACCTATGTTGTTGATGATACTACGAGTATGATTATGGAAGAGCTAATTGAACATATTGGTTGTGGATGGTATTATACATGTGATTGTAAATTAATCTATGTGATGACATGTTTGATATAATGTATTATGTTAAGAACTTACTAAGCTTTAGAAAGCTTACTGTGTGATTTGTTTATCTGCTTGTAGTGTCAGTAAAATTAGCTCAGATAAGGGGATCGCCAGCATTTCAGTCACACTACCGGTAATCTATTTTGGGGTATTTTGGAAAGATGAATATAGTTAAAATATGGCATGTATAGGCTAGTCATTTGAATCATGTTTGAAATTTGTAGTAGCCATGAGATGTGGCTAGATATGTGCTAGTTTTAGCATAAATGACTTTGGTATATATATATGATGCATCTTTTGGTATGGATTACGAGTTGAGAAATTGTCTTATGAATGGTAACTTTGTGTTGGTAAAATGCTAGTATGAATTGGTAACTTTTTGAAAGGAATGATGTTTGGTAATGAATGAATTATGCTTGTGATGATATAAGTTTTAGTCTTTGAAATTGTCATAGTTGGAATTGGTATTGAATGCATGGATTGAATGACTATTTTGGTATGTTTTTTGTGGTTATATGTGCATGAGATGTCTTGGTAAATATGGCTTGTAGGTTTGACCTTTTTAGGTGGCATTTTGGTCTTGTAAATGGCCTATAATGTCACATGGTTATGGCACACAACGTGATTAAAGACCGTGGGTGAATTGGTAGAATGTAGCTTAGTAGTACACGGTCTCGACACGGGGGTGTCAGCTAGCCATGGTGTACAAGTTAGTAGCTAGCTAAGAGTACACGGCCATGGTACAGGCGTGTTTGCTGGTCGTGGTGGGGAAGTCAGTATATGGCCTAGTAGCACACGGCCATTGAACACGGGCGTGCCTAGCGACCGTGTTGATATGGTCAGTATATGGGCACGGAAGAACACACGGGGGTGTCTAGAAGCCGTGGAGGGCACACGGCCTCCTTCTAGGGCGTGTATCCCCTGAATTTTTGGAAAATTTTTAACTTTTAATGAAATTTTGTATGTGATTCGGTTTAGTCCCGACCCCTCTCTAGCATGTGTTTAAGGTCTTATAAGCCTTAGTAAGGCACTATTTGATTATGTTTGATGTATTATGATAATGATCGGCTTTGTGTCGTAATTGGGTTGTGAAATGATCCTATTATCCGGTAATACTTCTTAACCCTATTCCGGCGACGATTTCGGGTTAGTGGTGTTATATTTTATTGGTATCAGAGCTACGATTTTGTCGATTCTCGGACTAACGTAGCGTGTGTAAGTATAGCTATACATGACATAATTGAAATTGCGATAGTGTGATGAATTCTGACAGCTAAAAATATGTTTTTATATAGTAATGGATCCCGATCGAGCAGTTGCTGACGATGTAGAAAGCAATGCGCCTGCTTCCACTCAAGGGACAGTGCCGGCCATATCAAGGACGAATGATAGTGGTGAGGGAGGAGAGGCTAAGCAAGCCTTCTTCTAAATGGTGAGTGAGTGGTTCACGGAGTTTGTTCGAACGAATTCGGGTACTCCACAACCTCCACCCCCATAAGTACCTGTTGTGCCACAAGTTGTAGATCCGATCAGATTGAATAAACCTCTTGTGGATAAGATTCAGAAGTACGAGGCCGAAAAGTTTAGGGCCACACCTGATGACAATTGAGCCGAGTTTTGGCTTGAGAATACAATCAGAGTATTTGATGAGATGTCGTTGAACCCTGATGAGTGTATTAAGTGTGCAGTTTCCTCGTTGAGAGACACGGCTTACAATTGGTGGAAAATGTTGATATCTGTGGTTCCGAGTGAGAGAATCGCTTGGAATTTCTTTCAAGCTGAGTTCAGAAAGAAGTATATCAGTCAATGCTTCATACATCAGAAATGTAAAGAGTTTCTAGAATTGAAACAGGGTTGTTTGTCTGTTCAGAAAGAAGTATATCAGCCAATACGCGAGAAAATGTGTTTCGACCGAAGCTACTATGTGCAAACGTTTCATAGAGGGATTGAATGAAGACATCAAGTTATTGGTTGGGATACTCGATATAAATGAATTTGTTGTGTTAGTTGAAAGAACGCGTAAAGCTGAAGAGCTCAATAAAGAAAAGAAGAAAACTGATTCATAAGCTCGTGATGAAAGAAAGAGATCGATGAATAAATTTTCTCAACCTTCTACTAAGAGATATAGAGATGCAAGCAATCGTTCAAACGCTTTGTTTGGACATCCAAGTAAAGATCGTTCGAGACAAAGTACTGGTTTACGGATTCAAGTTCTGAAGGAATCAAGTGTTGGCAGTGTTAAAAGTAACAAGCCTGAGTGCAAACAGTGTGGAAAACGACATATAGGAGAGTGCTGGGGTAAGTACAATAAATATAGTTTGCTATAAATGTGGATCCCGAGATCATTTTATTCGAGATTGCCTGAAAATGGTCGAAAAGGAAAATGTTCAGAATGAAAGACCAAATAATGTGATGGCTAGAGGTAGACCACTCAGAAACACCAGAAATGTGAATGATAGCCAGAGAGGGACAACCTATACAACTGTAAGATCGAAGATGAGAGCAACTGCTAGAGCCTATGCTATACGTGCACAAGAGGAAGCATCATCTCCAGACGTTATCACCGGTACTTTCACTTTATTTGATATTGATGTTATTGCATTGATAGATCTGGGGTCAACTCATTCCTATGTGTGTGTGAATCTAGTATCGAGTAAAACTCTACCTGTTGAGTCTACTGAATTTGTGGTGTTGAACCCTTTAGGCAAGTGTGTCTTGGTGGGTAAGGTGTGCAAGAATTGTCCATTGATGTTTCGTGATATATGTTTTCCGGTTAATTTGATGTTGCTTCCTTTTGATGAATTTGACATAATTCTGGGTATGGATTGGCTTACTCTACATAATGCCATCGTGAATTGTAAAAGAAAGAGCATTGAATTGAGAAGTCAGAACGGGGAGCTAGTTCGAATTGAATCTAGTGATATGAAAGGATTACTAGCTGTTGTATCTGCGATGAGAGCTATGAATTATGCGAGAAAAGGGTGTGAAGCTTATTTGGTGTATGTGATTGATACAAAAGTGTCGGAAAAGAATGTTGAATTAGTGCCTACTGTCTGTGAGTTTCCAGATCTGTTTTTTGAAGAGCTGCCGGGAATACCTCTGATTTGAGAAGTTGAATTTGGTATTGAATTAGTACAGGGCACCACTCCTATTTCGATAGCTCCGTACAGAATGGCACCAACAGAATTGAAAGAGTTAAAATCATAGTTACTAGAATTAACTGATCGAGGATTTACACGACCGAGTTTCTCACCCTGGGGAGCTCCTGTGTTATTTGTTAAAAAGAAAGATGGAACTACGAGAATGTGTATTGATTATCGACAGTTGAACAAAGTGACGATAAAGAATAAATATCTGTTGCCCCGTATTGATGATTTGTTTGATTAGTTGAAGGGAGCTACAGTGTTTTCAAAGATAGATTTGAGATCAGGCTACTATCAGTTAAGAGTTAAAGAATCCGATGTGCTGAAGACTGCCTTCAAAACGAGGTACGGACATTACAAATTCTTAGTGATGCCTTTTGGAGTAACAAATGCTCTTGCAGTGTTTATGGATCTAATGAATCAGATATTCAGACCGTATTTAGATCGCTTTGTGGTGGTGTTTATTGATGATATTTTAATCTATTCGTGTGATGAGACGCAGCATACTGAGCATTTGAGAATCGTGCTACAAACTCTATGTGAGAAACAGTTGTACGCAAAGTTTAGTAAATGTGAATTTTGGTTGTGTGAGGTTAGTTTTCTAGGACATGTTGTATCAGCTGCTGGGATACGAGTTGATCCGAGTAAAATCTCCGGTATTTTGGAGTGGAAGCCTCCAAGAAATGTGTTTGAAGGTCCGTAGCTTTCTGGGACTAGCAGGATATTATAGATGATTTGTGAAAGGCTTCTCGATGATTGTGACTCTGTTGCCAAAGTTGTTACAGAAAGATGTTACATTCGAGTGGTCAGAAAAGCGCCAGCAGAGCTTTGAGCAGTTGAAAGTGTTGTTAACGGAAGCACCAGTTTTGATTCAACCCGAATCAGGCAATGAGTTCATAGTTTACAGTGATGCCTCGTTGAATGGTTTGGGCTGTGTGTTGATGCAAGAAGGGGAAGTCATTGCTTATGCTTCGAGACAGTTAAAACTACATGAAAGGAATTATCTGACGCATGACCTTGAGTTAGCTGCGATTGTGTTTGCATTAAAGATTTGGTGTCACTACTTATTTGGTAGGAAATGTCATATTTTTACTGATCATAAGAGTTTAAAGTATTTGATGACTCAGAAAGATTTGAACTTGCGACAGAGAAGATGGTTAGAATTGTTGAAAGACTACGAACTTGTGATAGATTACCACCCGGGTAAAGCTAATGTTGTAGCTGATGCCTTAAGTCGTAAATCGTTATATACTTTGCGAGCTATGAGCAATCAGTTAAATCTGTGTGATGATGATAATTGAAAGTAAAACCGTTGTTTTTACAATAGATATATGAGGCTCAGAAGTTTGATAATGAGCTGTTAGCGAAAAGAGTTCAGTGTGATTCGAATGCTGTATCGGAATTTTGAGTTGATAGTGATGATTGTTTGAGATTCAGAGACTGGATTTGTGTTCCGAGAAATTCAGGGTTGATTTGATAAAAGAGACTGAACAAAAAGTGAAGCTAATTCGTGACAGTTTGAAAGCGGCCTCAGATCGTCAGAAATCTTATGCAGATTTGAAACAAAAAGATATCCAGTTTGAGGTTGGTGATGAAGTGTTTTTGAAAGTGTCTCCGTGGAAGAAAATACTTCGATTTGGCCGAAAGAGCAAGCTGAGTTCGAGGTTCATCGGGCCGTACGAGATTATTGAACAAGTTGGGCCGGTTGCTTATAGATTGAAATTGCTATCTGAGTTAGAAAAGATTCATAACGTGTTTCATGTATCAATGCTTCGACTGTACAGATCATACCCGTCTCATGTGATTGCTCCTACGGAAGTTGAAATTCAGTCAGATTTGTCATATAATGAAAAATCGATCTGAATCTTGGCTCGAGAGACTAAAGAGTTGAGAAATAAGAAAATCTCTTTAGTGAAAGTATTATGGCACAAACACGGAATTGAAGAGGCTACGTGGGAACCTGAGAATGTTATGAGAGAGCAACATCCACAATTATTCACTGGTAAGATTTTCGGGGACGAAAATCCCTAAGGGGGGAGAGTTGTAACAGCCCGGTTTAGACCCTAGTTAGAACAATGGTTCGAGACCCCAAATCCGAGGTCGTAAAAATATTTTAATGATATTTTCAATTTGAAGGATATGTGACATAGTCTGTGTGAAAATTCTGTGTGATAATTTAATCGTTTGTGTGTTTAATTAAGAGAAAGGACTTAATCGCGTAAAGTGTAAAAGCTTTGTGCTGATTTTTAATTACCTAAGTGTGGATGTCTTTATATTGTGGAGGCCTTATGAGGCAAATATACCAAAATTTAGATAGTGGAGGAATATGGTCAAGAATGACCTTGAATGGCATGTTTTATGTATTTTTGTTAAAGGTTAATTTTGTACTTTAATAATTATGTTTTATTAATGTACTAAAAACATAGAATAGTCATCATCTTCTTCATTTTTTCACCGAAAATTGAAAGAAAGAATAGGGCAAGAAAACTTTGAAGCATTCGGCTGGCTTGAAGCATAGATTAAGGTATGATTTTGACTTGGTTTTTGATAATTTCTACGTTTTCGTAATCGTTGCTTTGTGCTCTAGCTAACCCATGTTGTAATTTTTTGAATTGATGATGTTTTTGTGATGAGTCAGTGATGAACATTTGAGCTATGTGCTAGTTGATAGTAAAATATGAGAACTTGGTGTTGGATTAACATGAGTTGTGTTTTGAATTTTTGGTGAATTTAGCTAATTAGGGCTAAATTGTGAAAACGAGAAATTGAGAGACTAAAATGTAAAATAAACAAAATGTGTGGGCTTGTATTAGCATGGGAAGAATTCGGCTAAGCACATGTGTATTGAAATTTTGTGTATTTGATGATTTTGTAAAATAGGGACTAAAGTGTCGAAGTGTGAAAATGTGAGGGCTATTTTGTAAAATGCCCTATATATGTGTGTGTGGACTAAATTGGATGATTTGGTAATTGAATGGATTCAATTTTAATATGTATAGACCAAGAAAGAAGAAGTTCGGATCGAGATCGAGGCACAGATAAAGTGCTCGATTAATCGACCGTATCGATAGTTCAACGTCCGAGGTAAGTTCGGACATAATACATGTATTTAGCTACGTTTAATGTTATGAAATGAATGGTGTGATATTATCGAAATGTAGATCTTATGTGATAGATTGAGTTAAGTGACACTGAGTGTGCGTCTTCTGAAATATAACCGAGATAAATAGCACTTGTGTGTAGAGTAATATAAACTTCGGTTTTGAAGTTGGCACTGTGTGTGGGATACTGATTCAAGATCAGTTTGATATGGATGTACTAAGTGTACAATGCTAATTAAGCTTTGGCTAATAGTTTATGCAGTAAGTGTGCGAATGAATCGAAAAAGAGACGAAAGTTGATCGAAATAGATCGTGAGTTTTGATTAGCATAAGTATTTGACAGCTAAGTGTTGGCTAAGGTATGCTCGGAACCTATGTGGTTGATGATAGTATGAATACGATTATGGAAGAGCTAATTGAACATATTGGTTGTGGATGGTATTATACATGTGATCGTGAATTAATCTATGTGATGACATTTTTGATATAATGTATTATGTTAAGAACTTACTAAGCTTTTGAAAGCTTACTGTGTGATTTGTTTATCTGCTTTGCAGTGTTAGTAAAGCTAGCTCAGATCAGGGGATCGTCAGCATCTCAGTCACACTATCGGCAATCTATTTTGGGGTATTTGGAAAGATGTATACAGTTAAAATATGGCATGTATAGGCTAGTCATTTGAATCATGTTTGAAATTTGTAGTAACCATGAGATGTGGCTATATATATGCTAGTTTTAGCATAAATGACTTTGGTATATATATATGATGCATCTTTTGTATGGATTGTGAGTTGAGAAATTGACTTATGAATGGTAACTTTGTGTTGGTAAAATGCTAGTATGAATTGGTAACTTTTTGAAAGGAATGATGTTTGGTAATGAATGAATTATGCTTGTGATGATATAAGTTTCAGTCTTTGAAATTGTCATGGTTGGAATTGGTATTGAATGCATGGATTGAATGACTATTTTTGTATGTTTTTGGTGGTTATATGTGCATGAGATGTCTTCGTAAATATGGCTTGTAGGTTTGACCCTTATGGGTGGCATTTTGGTCTTGTAAATGGCCTATAGTGTCACACAGTTATGGCACACGGGCGTGCCTAAAGAACGTGGGTGAATTGGAAAAATGTAGCTTAGTAGTACACGGTCTCGACACGGGGGGTGTCAGCTAGCCGTGGTGTACAAGTCAGTAGCTAGCTAAGAGTACACGGCCATGGCACAGGCGTGTTTGGTGGCCATGGTAGGGAAGTCAGTATATGGCCTAGTAGCACACGGCCATCGCACACGGGCGTGCCTAATTACCGTGTTGATATAGTCAGTATATGGACATGGAAGAACACACGGGGGTGTCTAGAAGCCGTAGAGGGCACACGGTCTCCTTCCACGGGCGTGTATCCCCTGAATTTTTAGAAAATTTTTAACTTTTAATGAAATTTTGTATGTGTTTCGATTTAGTCCCGACCCCTCTCTAGCATGTGTTTAAGGTCTTATAAGCCTTAGTAAGGCACTATTTGATTATGTTTGATGTATTATGATAATGATCGACTTTGTGTCGTAATTGGGTTGTGAAATGATCATATTGTCTGGTAATGCTTCTTAACCCTATTCTGGCGACGGTTTCGGGTTAGGGGTGTTACACAAGCATTTTCAGCCAATTTATTATGCTAGCAGAACATTGACACCCGCACAAGAAAACTACACCACTACAGAGAAAGAATTGCAAGCTGTAGTTTTTGCTTTTGACAAATTTAGGCAGTATTTAGTATTATCTAAAGTTGTTGTTTACATTGAATTCAGCTCTTCGTTATCTTTTAACTAAAGCTGATGCAAAACCTCGACTCATACTATGGATCTTACTCTTACAGGAATTCAATTTGGAAATACAAGATAAGAAGGGAGCTGAAAATCTTGCAGCAGATCACCTTTCTAGGCTTGAGAACCCATATATTGAACAGCTCGATGAAAGTGAGATAAACGACTCATTTCCTGAGGAACAGCTCTTTTCTATAACCAAATCTGAGGTACCATGGTTTGCAGATATTGCAAATTATTTAGCTGCTACCATCTTACCAAAAAGATTAACACATCATCAAAAGAAGCGATTCTTTACTGATGCGAAAAACTATTTTTGGGAAGACCCCTTTCTTTTCTGTATATGTGCAGATCAAGTAATTCGGAGATGCGTTACAAAGGTGGAAGCGAGTAAAATCCTAGAACATTGCCATTCAGGACCTTTAGGAGGGCATTACAGCGGGATTAAGACAGCACACAAAATGCTCGAATCAGGATTTTACTGGCCAACTCTTTTCAAATATGCCAACAAGTATGTCGCTTCATGTGATAAATGCCAGAGAACAGGTAATATCTCTAAACGCGATGAGATGCCTCAGACATATATGTTATCATGTGAGATATTTGATGTATGGGTATTGATTTTATGGGTCCGTTCCCTAGTTCATTCGGAAATAAATACATCTTAGTAGCAGTAGATTACATGTCAAAATGGGTGGAAGCCCAAGCTTTACCTACTAACGATGTAGAGTCAGAGTGAAGTTTCTTGTAAAAATTTTCTCGTTTTGGAACACCCAGAGCAATCATCAGTGATAGGGGCACTCACTTTTGCAATACTCAATTTGAAAAAGTCTTAAGAAAATATGAAGTACACCACAGAATAGCTACCCCTTATCATCCTCAAACCAGTGGGCAAGTGGAAGTGGCAAATCGAGAGCTTAAGCGAATCCTAGAGAAAACAGTTGAATCAAATAGGAAAGATTGGGCAGTAAAAGTAGATGATGCTTTATGGGCCTATAGAACAGCATTTAAAACCCCTTTAGGGACATCCCCGTACAAACTTGTTTACGGAAAAAGTTGTCATCTACCATTCGAGTTAGAGCACAAAGCCTACTGGTCTATAAAATTCTTGAATTACGATCTTAAAATCGCAAGTAAGAAAAGGATGATGCAGTTAAACAAACTAGATAAATGGCGAGCTGAGGCCTATAAGAATTCACGACTATATAAGGAGGCAACAAAACGACGCCATGATGCTCGTTTAAAACAATCAAAGCAATTTGAAGTAGGAGAATTAGTCCTGCTGTATAATTCAAGGCTCAAGCTATTTCCTGGAAAGCTAAAATCAAGATGGTCAGGCCTATTCGTGATAAAACCTATTTTTCCTTACGGCACAGTCAAGGTAACCTATCCAACTCAAGGAACATTCAAGGTTAATGGCCATCGACTGAAACTTTATAATGGTGAAGATTTCAAGAAATTGAGAAACCTTCTTTCAGGAATGAAAATAGGGTGAGTTTAGCTTAAGACTTTAAACGAGCGCTTCTCGGGAGGCAACCCGAGCACTAACTTCACTAACCGCATTAATTTTCACATTTTAATTTTATTTTTTTCCTTTTAGCACCTAAATCAAACTAACTGATTAAGTAAAGCGCAGGTTTTCTACCACACGGCCTTACACACAGGCGTGCCCGTGGCCGTGTGGTCGCCATAGGATGAAAAAATGGGCGTGCCGACAGACGTGTGAGATGAAGAAGAAAAATTTTCCCCAACACGGGCTGCGATAAAAAGACCACGGCCGTGCGATGCGACCGTGGTCTATTCTGAGTAAACCAACACGGACAAGAGCCACGCACATACCGACCAACCGTGTGCAACATTGACTATATGAACACAGGCGTGGCAAACTTAGCACGGGTGTGGGAGAAGCAAAAATAGTCATACACGGCCTATGAGCATGGGCGTAGGCAACAATGCAAACGCGCCCAAATTTGAAAATTGCGAAAAACACGGGCCAAATAAAAGAGATACGAGCGTGGCACCTGCTCGTGTCCCCTTCACTATTTAAAGAATGTTACCACCATCTCCCACAAAAACATTTTCCCCAAAACTTCAACCCTAGCAGTTCCCCTCAAATATTTCTACTCATAATCCGGCCACCATCAAGAAATTCCCCACCATTAACTTCCCCTAGCCTTTATCTCCCTCCCTCTTTCGATTACCCATCCGAAAATCTAGTCCACGCCCGTGGCCTGCCCCTACACCCCCAACCCAAAGCTCTCCCACCGTCGTGTTTCCCCAACGAGTTGCAGCACACGCCCGTGGCTGGACGCTACACGCCCGTGCTCCGCCCAAGCAAATCGTCACCACCATTACTGGTCACCTCTTATTGTTACATTTACTGTCATTTTACTTTCTCATATTTAGAATTTTATTCATCTAATTAAGTTTAATAGTAGAATAGGTTAATTAGTTTCTCATTATTAGATTGATTTATACATTCAAATTTTGTTTAAATAACAATGATTAGAATTAGATTGAATCACTCGTTCTTACATGCGAAAATATGAGTGACTTATCTTGTTATGGATTGACCTTTCTTATATTTTGGATATTAAAGGAACCCTTGATAAATGTCTTGGTTGGAAATATACTTGAATCATTGCTTTTCAATGCTTTTTAGGCCCATAATGTCATCATCACGACGAAAGAAAATGACAACCCCGAGTTCTAAGAAGCGAAAGGGACCCGGTTCATCCTCCACAAGCGCATCCATCAAAGTGCGCCACCTGTTCCTACAATTTCCCCCATGGGCCCAAGAAGATCGTTATAAGATACTATGCACACAATCCCTCAGCACAGGGAGATGTATCAATTGGGCTGCTTTAGAATAGGTCCATCTTGTCGATGATGTACGAGCTCTCTTAACCACTGATCCGTGGGAGCAATTCTTTAACATAATCGAGCCGACATACCTAGAGCTCACTCTAGAATTCTGCTCAACGTTCCAACTTCAGACGGTGATGATACAATATGATGATCCGGGTGCAATATAATTCTGTCTCGGAGGCACTATACGACAGCTGAACGTACCACAGTTCAAAGCTGCACTTGGACTTTATACAGAAGAGTTTGTAACAGAGAATGATCTCTCCAAGCTACACCGCCATATTCATCGCACCCCCGCAAGCTGTTGGTACAATATTGCCCCCAATGAAGGAAGTTACGACCCCAGCCGCTCCAAGGCGACGGCTCTTGTCCCGCCACTGAGGTACGTACATGCTATTCTAGCCCATACACTTACAGGTCAGCGAGAAAGCACTAGCGTCGTCAATTGATAAACCGTAAAAGCAACATATTTTAATCCCACATTTAATATGCTTTTTTGATGATTTATTCCTTAATTTATATAAAAAGGTGCTTTTAATCCTTTCTTTTCATGTCTTATACCCAGGAAAGCACCCGAGAATGAAAAGAACACAAAACGGGCCTAAAACAGAGTAAATGGGCCTTAACACAAAATTGACACAGCCTGGCCTAAAATCCACACGGTCGTGCTTCGACGAATACCTAGAGCACGGCTTCAACTCCGTCACACACGGTCGTGCCTCAAGTTAGAAATCCGAACACGGTCTGGTCTCGATTCGCAAGGGCGTGTGTCATGGCCGTACCTCTGTCGCTGGAAAGAGCAATTTCAGTCGAAAAAGGATACCTAAGGAGAAAAAATCGCATTCCAGGAGCCTATATATATCCCACAAGTACCACCTTTGAAAGGCATTGAAAGCGAGGCCAAGGAGCCAAGCCGAGAAGGTCAGAGTTAGGGAATAACGTGAGGATAGCCAGTTGATCCATCCCAAGAAGCCGAAGTTATACTCAAGACGGCGGAATTCTCCTTCAATTCCTTCAGGGGGTTTTAGGGTTTTCTTATGTTTTGTTTTATCTTTTCTCTTGTGATGTTTTGTTTATTCATTATGAACTAAACCCCTCAGATACTTGACGGGGATGAAACCTAGATGGATTTTGTTATTTGATTTCTAAAGTTATATGATAATTGCTTAGTTTGTTCTTAATTATGTTGCTTAATCCAAATCTAATGTGCTTAGGTGGAGGAGGAATAGACCCTGCCTCAGAGTAGATCTAACATAATTAAGCGGAGTTGATCGAACGCCTAGAGATAGGGTTACGAGATTTTGCTGGATTAGGGTGAAACCTAATATGGGAGTCCATTGATCGATTTACTGCTATCCTAGGGGGTTATTATAAGCAAATGAGAGTTCCACTAATTAACCTAGGGTTAGACGTTATTTGCCTCGAGAGAGGGTTTAATATAGGTTATTGAGTCTTACGGATCAAGTTAAGTAAAGAAATCATATAATTTAGGGTCAGATAACAAGTGAAGTCTAGGTGGATTCTTCCTAAGGGTATCGTCGTAATCAACTGAGTTTTCCTTCAAAGTTATTTTCCTATTCATTCTTTTTGTCTTTGTGTCCTTAGTTTAGTCTTCGTCAATATAGTTTAAAGCAACTTCACTCTATTTTTAAGGCTAAATAATAAAAAGAAAGTTAGTATTAATACTCTTAGTTCCTTTGGGTTTGATATCCGGTCTTGCCTAAGCTATACTACTGTTCGATAGGTACACTTGCCTTTAATCGTTGTCAGAGTTAGTTTTCAGGTTTTGATCATTCTTTTATAAATTCTAAAACACTGATTTACAGCGATCAAGTTTTTGGCGCCGTTGCCAGGGAACTAAAATATTAAGAAAACTCTATTTTTATTACTTTAGCCATTATTTTTATGTTTATTTTCAGCAATTTATTTTGTTTTTAGTTTAATTTTTAGTTTTGCTATTTTTTCTTCCTTTCTTTTCTTTCTAGGTACCTCTAGTTTATGACTAGAAGAAACCCGAGAGGACCTTTGGTACACGATAGTGATATTGAAGCAACCGCTCACAGGAATCGTCTGGAAACCAGGCGAGCCCCTACACAGATAGGGAGGAAGAAGACAGATCCAATCCTATTAAAGGGATGGACGAAAACAACCCACCACCACACAATGTGGGAGAAAGTAATGCTCCATGTACAATGTTGATTATGCTAAACCACAGTTAACAGGAGCAGAATCAAGTATTGCTAGGCTTGCTATAGCTACTAACAATTTTGAATTAAAGCCTAACACAAAACAAATGATTCAACAGTTTGTTCAATTTGATGGTTTGCAGGACGAAGATCCAAACATACATATAGCTAACTTTTTAGAGTTCTGTGATACCTTCAAAATAAATGGTGTTTCTGATGATGCTATACGTCTTCGGTTATTTTCTTTTTCATTAAGAAATAAAGCTAAACAGTGGTTAAACTCGTTACAATAAGGATCAATCACCACATGGGATCAGATGACCGAAAAATTTTTAATGAAATATTTTCCACCGGCCAAAACGGCCAAATTAAGGAATGATATCTCCTCTTTTGTGCAAATGGATTTAGAAACACTATACGATGCATGGGAGAGATTCAAAGATCTCTTAAGGAGGTGCCCACACCATGGCTTACCCTTATGGCTACAAGTCCAAACATTCTACAATGGTGTAAACCCCTCAACAAGACAACTGATTGATTCAGCAGCCGGTGGAACTTTGAACAACAAAACTCCAGAAGCAGCCTACGGGTTCATTGAGGAGATATCATTAAACAATTATCAGTGGCAAGCTTCAAGGACCAAACCGACGAAATCGGCAGGAGTCTTCAACGTCGACACCATGACCATGCTATCAATGCAGCTTGAGATGATGAATAAAAAGCTTGATAGTTTGTGTTCTTCGCAGGTACATCCAGTCATACAGTGCGATGCAAGTGGAACAGTGGCGAATCCTGAGTACCCACCCTACCAACTGGAAGTAGAAAACGAACAGATGAACTATATAGGTAATAATTTTCAATCCAACAATAATCCTTCTAGTAACACTTACAATCCAAGTTGGAGGAACCACCCAAATTTTTTGTGGGGAGGTCAAGGCAATCAAGGAAATCAAAGGCAACAACCTCCTCAAAACTTCTGAAATCAACCCAATCCACAAGAAAAGAAACCAACCCACGAGGAAGAGCTAACAAAATCGGCAAACACAGAAGAACGCCTACAAGATATTGTGAGAACAATCAAAAGCAACGAGAGCCAAATCGAGGAAATCACTAAGTTAGTAAAGGAAGTTACTAATGCAGTCGAACGACTCGCACAGCTCATGTCAGAATGACTGCAAGGACGTCTACCAAGTAACACTGAGCTTAATCCAAATGAGCAAATTCAAGCCATAGCAGCTCAGGAAAATGCAAAGATAGACGAACCCATCTCGCAACAAGAAGACAAGGTAGACGAAGGAATGTAGAGGTAACACAGGAAAGGCCAAAACCTGTAATCAAAGAATACCAAACTCACATTCCTTATTTCGAAGCGTTAAAAAGAGACGATTCAGAAGAACAGTTTGGTAAGTTTCTTAAACTTTTAAAGAAATTACACATTAACTTACCTCTTCTTGAAGCTCTTTTTCAGATGCCAGATGCGAGGAAATTTTTAAGACAGCTCTTGACAAACAAACGCAAATTAGATGAAGAGCCACACATTGAACTTAACGCAAAGTGCTCAACAATTCTACAAAATAGACTACCACAGAAGCTAAAAGACCCAGGGAGTTTTATAGTTCCATGTTTAATTGGTAGTTTAACTATTGATAATGCGTTAGCTAATTTAGGGGCAAGCATAAATGTCATGCCTTACACATTGTTTAAATGACTAGGTATAGGGAAGCCCAAACAAACTAGGATGAGTATTCAATTAGCTGATAAAACCGTTAGAATTCCTAGGGGCATTATTGAAGACGTTCTCGTAAAAATTGACAAATTTGTTCTCCCAGTAAACTTTGTTGTTTTAGACATGGATGAGGATAATTCAATTCCCTAAATTTTAGGACGACCTTTTCTTACAACTGCCAAAACTAAAATTGATGTTGCCAATAGGCAAACTCATACTTTGTGTAGGAGACGACTCAATTAGTCTTCAAGCCCTCGACTCAGCCAGGTCATTAAAGAACCAAGGTAAGAAAGAAAATTCTTCTGATGACCATCCAACTACACCTTCTTTTTAGGAACCACCGGAAAAAAGAACGATTGAATCGGATCCTCAGTTCAGTGCCAACAAAGAAATAACTCATGAGGGGCAAAAGATTCAATCCAATGACTTAGACGAGTGGAAAACACACTTCAAGGAGAAACTAGGGTTACACGAAGGACAAAGCTTTAGGGTCGACAAATTAGAAGAGCAACAGACATACGTCAAAGAAAAGCCGGATCCACACGAAGTAAAACCAGAGGAACCACCAGAAGAGCTCGTGGGAACTTCAAATCACTTTAAAATAGGAGACCAGGTACTGTTAGACAAAGCCGATCCTCACATCACCACAACAGACCTGAAGGCAAAGGGAAAACTTTTTTTTAAGGTACATGATATCTTCCCACAAGGAATAGTCGAGGTAAGCAATTTGATATTTGGTAATTTTAAGGTAAACGCTTCTCGACTTCAACTTTGTCAAGAGAATAAAACCATAAGCATGAGGGAAGATATTCAAACCTTTAAACCTCCCTAAAATTTTCAAATACAAGGAATGTTTAGCTTAAGACTATAAACGAGCGCTTCTCGAGAGGCAACTCAAGAACTAACTCTACTTCTTTTTACATTTGTTTTTGTTTTTTCTTTTTCTTTTCTTTTCCTTTTTCTTCTTCTTTTTGAACTAACCAAAAATACAGGTTTTCCAGGTCACACGGCCTTACACACGGTCGTGTCCGTGGCTGTGTGGACCACCAAAACCGCCACACTGACAGAGCAGAGGCCGTGCAAGTCAGTCCAACCACCCCTAACATCACGGATCCAACCACCCTCCCCACGGGCACCGACAGAAGGGGCACGACCGTGCCCCTCAACCGTGTGAAGCTACTGACTTCCACACCACAGGCACACCACGCCTGTGCCTCCAACCGTGCTAAGCTACTGACTTGTCAAACACGGGCGTGGAAATCCAAGACACGGGCGTAGGATTACAACATACCCATACACAAGGCCGTGCGAGGCGGCCGTGTAAATCGACACCCCCTAGGACCACGGTCATGGGGAAGCACCGACTTTGAACCTTAACTCTTCCCCTTCCCTCGATCTGATTTCACCCTCATTTTCTTTGCTTCTCACTTTCCTCCATGTCAGATTCTCCACTCACTAAGACTCCAAACCCTTGAGCAAGCCAACACCATGTCGAAGAAGCGGAAGACGCCAAGCATAGGTTCCTTAAAGAACAATCAACATGAGTTCATGCCGGCAGCTTCGTCTTAACACCAAGCCAAGGGTCTTTGAGACCAATTAATTTTTATTTTTTCTTTCTCTTTTGTTTCAATTTCCTTCCCTTCTCCTTTGTTTTCCTTATCTAAGCTTATCTACTGCTATTTTCATTTAATTTTCTTTTAGTTTCTTAATGTCAGGTTCGCCAGGCTGCTTGAGAATCACGTCGACCACCACGATAACCTCTTCACTTCCGCCACCACCAGCACCTCCCCAGCCTTAGAAGTCACACCCACCTTGTGAACCATCCTTCAATAAGTACTTCACAGTCCATTAATATTCTCTTTTCATTTTAGTTTTCTTCTTAGTCTCATTCCCTTTAGTTTATTTTTCTTTAATTTTATATTTAGTTTATTTTTATTAGGTCTTAATAAAGCCTGGCTACTTCTCAAGGCGCTACCCAATTTCTTCATCTAGCGCAGGCTCGTCATCCCGACTGACCATCACCGCCACCAAAAACACTTATCCGGGAAAACATCCACAATTCAGGGAGTAATTCCTTCCCCTTCTCTTTTGATTTATCCATTACATGTTATTATCTATGTTTGTATATTGAGGGCAATGTACATCTTAAGTGTGGGGGGTGAGTTATTCTGAGAAAATGCCTAACTTTTTCCATTATTCTCAAACTCTAAGGATAAAAATGCCTAACTTTCTGCATTGTTCTTAAATCCCTGATTTAGTCTTGTTTTTATGCAAATTTGTCATATTACTAATTAGGATAAAATTTTTGATGATTTATGATTTTTATTAACATGTTTTTGAATAAGTCATAGTTAATTGTACATTGATGTTTAATTTGAGAAATACTAGAGAATCAAGCATGATAAGTCTATTTTTCAGGAATTAAAATTTTGCTAGGTTGTTGACCTAAATTTGAATACTACCTTGAAATTTAAAATTCATAAGGATGATGTCAAAACACCCATAATTTTTATGAGTATTTGAACCTTATAGAGCATTCATTCTTTTTTTCATGCTCATTTTTTGATTATGAGTGTGTCAACTATGAACTGTTATTCTAGAACTTGCCTCGTTTTTACATGTCGAGACCACAGTTATGATTTGATATATAGAGATGATAAAGGCACCTAGGTTTTAACCCACTAACTCCACTAAATAGCCTACCTTTACAATTAACCCCTAGTGAACCTCATTGATCCTAACAAACCCTTTTTATTGACTCACCTACTAATATTAACCCAAAGCCTTTGTATTTGTTATCACCCTTTCTTTTGACTACCCCTTAATCGAGATTTGAATTGAATTAGTTACCTAAGTATATTATTCTAGTAGTTAAATTTATCTTGAATTTAGTTTGTTCTTAAAAAAAATTTTGAAGTATTCAATATTAGTAGTGTGAAAAGTGAGATTATATAAGTTAAAGTCTAATTATCAAAAGAAAAAGCTCGTATTAGTAGGATTATTATTATTTTCAGTTGATGTAATTATTATCTTAGAAATTTTTAGATAGGTAACTTATTAATTCAATCTCGATTCTAACCTTCTAAATTCAGTCTGTGAGCACACCTTTTACCATAGCCCCGTTACAACCCTAACAAAGACCTTTTGATATGTTTGTCATCTCATATTACAGTGGTGGAGATTTGATTTTCAGGCAAGCCTATGGGATTAACTTTCTAGGTTCGACTTATGAGCAATCTTTTACTGAACCTTAAACACTTTAGAGTGATTTGAGTGAATCTTTAATGAGGATATCAATCCTTGTTGGTTTTGAATTGAAAAGGTAGTTATTTAAAAAAGAAGAGACACCTATGTTTTCGGGGTACAAAATCATGACTTATCTTGTTTGAATCTTTAGGACTCTTTGAATCAAATTATCCATGTATAAATTATCTATGAATTAGGATAAGACATTGTTGATAAGAATTGTAGATCATGGAAAGTTCGTCTTAATAGTAAGTTGAGAATTTTGCTTGAGGACAAGCAAAAGCTTAAGTGTGGGGATATTTGATAAACCGTAAAAGTAACATATTTTAATCCCATATTTAATATGCTTTTTGATGATTTATTCCCTAATTTATATAAAAAGGTGCTTTTAATCCTTTCTTTTCATGTCTTATACCCAGGAAAGCACCCGAGGATGAAAAGAACACAAAATGGGCCTAAAATAGAGTAAATGGGCCTTAAAACAAAATTGACACGGCCGTGCCTCGACGAATATGGCCGTGCCTCAAGTTAGAAATCCAAACACGGTCTGGTCTCGATTCACACGGACGTGTGCCATGGCCGCGCCTCTGTCGCTGAAAAGAGCAATTTCAGTCGGAAAAGGATACTTAGGGAGAAAGAATCGCATTTCAAGAGCAATTTCAATCGGAAAAGGATACTTAGGGAGAAAGAATCGCATTCCAAGAGCCTATATATATCCCCCAAGTACCACCTTTGAAAGGCATCGGAAGCGAGGCCAATGAGCCAAGCCGAGAAGGTCAGAGTTAGGGAATAACGCAAGGATAGCCAGTTGATCCATCTCAAGAAGCTTGAGTTATACTCAAGACGGGGGAATTCTTCTTCAATTCCTTCAGGGGGTTTTAGGGTTTTCTTATGTTTTGTTTTATCTTTTCTCTTGCGATGTTTTGTTTATTCATTATGAACTAAACCCCTCAGATAATTGAAGAGGATGAAACCTAGATGGATTTTGTTATTTGATTTCTAAAGTTATGTGATAATTGCTTAGTTTGTTCTTAATTATGTTGCTTAATCCAAATCTAATATGCTTAGGTGGAGGAGGAATAGACCCTGCCTAATAGTAGATCTAACATAATTAATCGGAGTTGATCGAACGCCTAGAGACAGGGTTATGAGATTTTACCGAATTAGGGTGAAACCTAATATGGGAGTCCATTGATTGATTTACTGCTATCCTAGGGGGTTATTATAAGCGAACGAGAGTTCCACTAATTAACCTAGGGTTAGACGTTATTCGCCTCGTGAGAGGGTTTAATATAGGTTAGGGAGTCTTACGGATCAAGCTAAGTAAAAAAATCATATAATTTAGGGTCAGATAACAAGTGAAGTCTAGGTGGATTCTTCCTAGGGTATCGTCATAATCAACTGAGTTTTCCTTCAAAGTTATTTTCCTATTCGTCCTTTTTGTCTTTGTGTCCTTAGTTTAGTCTTCATCAATATAGTTTAAAGCAACTTCACTCTATTTTTAAGGCTAAATAATAAAAAGAAAGTTAGTATTAGTACTCTTAGTTCCTTTGGGTTCGATATCCGGTCTTGCCTAAGCTATACTACTATTCGATAGGTACACTTGCCTTTAATCATTGTCAAAGTTAGTTTTTAGGTTTTGATCATTCTTTTGTAAATTTTTAAACTCTAATTTACAGCGATCATCAATACTCACGATGCCTACTACCTGTGGTGCGTGTTGAACGGACACGTTTTTGACCTAGCCTATTTCATAGCCCGTGCCATTCAGCACAAGTGGAGCAACACAGGAGAGGGATCATATCTATGGGTCCGTACATCACACGCTTAGCTCGACATTTTGGACTCACTGACAAACAGACATCCTCACTCACCCTGGTCGGTCAGATGTCCCCACAAGGCATCCAAACTATGTTACACATGAGGATTATCCAACACCGACGTGGAACTGATCCTCCTCAGTATCGACTTAACCTTTCACCGACGAGGAGGAACATCAGGACATTACTGATGATGTTCCCCCATAACAAGAGGCACCACCACCAAGCCATCGTCCCTCTCATACGGCCACTTCATTCTCGGACATTTCTGCACATCTCACTCAGTTCGAGTAGTACTGTACACAGTAATTCGATAATATAGCTCGAAGATTTGACAGCATTGATGCAACGCTTCAGTAGATTTGTCACCACTTTCATATATCGCCACCCCCACCACCCAGCGACCCAGCAAATGACGAGGACCTTTGAGTCCTTCTTCTTATCTTTAATTTTCCGCTATTAAACTTTGTATTTTGTCTAGTTAGAACTTCTATTCAGTACAGTTCAATTTCTTTTACCACTGGCTATCTAACACTCGAGTATCTCTAACAACTCTCATTAAATATTTCTCCCTAAACATTTAATTGATGACTTCACAATTTAGATAGAATTAATATACAACTCCAGGAACAAAATCATCACATATACCTAGTCATCACATTCGTCATGAAACATCCTCCAAGGACTTCGTCAATAATTCAGGAAGTTTTACTTCTCTCCCTATCTTATGATTTTATTATTAATGTGTTATTATACATTTTTGTACATTGAGGGCAATGTACATCTTAAGTGTGGGGGTGAATATTTATTTCGAGAAAGTGCCTAACTTTCTTTATTATTCTCAAATACCTGAATGACATCTTATCTTGAAGTAAGTGTCTCATATTATGATTAGAATGAAGTTTCTTTGATTTATGATTTTTATTGATATGTTTTGGATTAAGTCATTGATAATTGTGCATTGATGATTAAATTTGAAGGATACTAGGGAATCAAGCATGATAAGTCTAATTTTCATTTAATTAAAAATTCTTCTAGGTTGTTTACCTGAATCTGAATGATATCTTGAAGTTTAAAAATTTACAAGGTTGACGTCAAAAACCCAGAATTTTTGTGAGACTTTGAGCCTTTTAGAGCAGACATTCTTTTCCTTGCTCACTTTTTGATTATGAGTGTGTCAACATTGATTTGTTATTCTAGAACTTGCATTGATTTTACATGTCGAGACCACACCTTTGATTTGATATACAGAGATTAAAGGCACCTAGGTTTTAACCCACTCACTCCACTAAAAGCCTACCCTCATAATTAACCCCTAGTGAACCCCTTTGATCCTAACAACCCTATTTATTGACTCACCAGCTAATATTAACCCAAAACCCTTTGTATTTGTTATCACCATTCCTTGACTCCCTTTTTGTCGAAATTTGATTTTGAGCAGTTGCCTAACTATGTTCTATATTGTAAAAGTTCTTTCCAATTATTATTTGACTTGTTCTTAAAAAAAAAAAGTATATTCATTATTATTTCTATAATTAAGTGAGCTTACATGTTTAAATTTTAATTCTTGAATAAAAAGCCCGTATTATTAGTTTTCAATTGATGTAATTATTCCTTATTAGTTTATTTTTCTGGTTAGGTAAATTGTCAATTCGATCTCAATTCTAACCTTCTAATTCAGCCCTCGCCCACACCTTTAACCCAAACCCCATTACAACCCTGTCAAAGACCTTTTGATTTGTGTGTCATCTCATAATATAGTGGTGGAGATTTGATTTTCATGCAAGCCTATGGGATTAACTCTTCCTGTTTGACTTTTGAGTGCTTAATTCTGAACCTTAAACACTTCGAGTGATTTGAGTGAATCCTTAGTGAGGATGTCAAACCTTGTCGATTTTGAATCAAAGGAAATTATTCAGGTAAGGGGAAACACCTATATTTTTATACTATAAAAACTATGACTTTGATTGTTTGAATCTTTTGGACCCTTTGAGTTGAATTATCCATGTATGAATTATCTTTAAATTATGATGAAACATTATCGATAAATATTATGAATTAAGGAGGATCATGTTAATTGTAAGTTGAGAATTTTGCTTGAGGACAAGCAAAAGCTTAAGTGTGGGGGTATTTGATAAACCGTAAAAGTAACATATTTTAAGCCCACATTTAGCATGTTTTTGGATGATTTAAGCCTCGAATTATGTAATTTGGTGCTCTTAATCCTTTGTTTTGATGTTTTATACCCAGGAGAGCACTGAAAGACGAAAAGAACAGAAAACGGGACCAAAACGGAGTAAATGGGCCATATCATGAAATCCACACGGCCTGGGCCCAAGACCACACGGCCGTGCCTTATTCAACAGGTTCAAACACGGCTTGGCCACGACTTACACGGGCGTGTGCCATGGGCGTGTCCCTGTCGTAGGAAAGAAGAGTTTCACTCGGATATGGATATTTAAGGGCAAAGAAACATATTCAGAAGCCTATATAAACACCCTAAGTATGACCAGAAAAGGGGAAACCCAAGGCTTTATTCAGGAGGCGTCCAACTACGCCAGAGAAGGCAGATTTATGGAGAATTTACTCGAAGATAGCTAGTTGATCCATCTCAAGAAGTCAAAATTATAATCAAGATGGATGATCTCTCCTTCAATTCCTTCAGGGGGTTTTAGGGATTTCTTATGTTTTGTTTTATCTTTTCTTTTGAGATGTTTTCTTTTATTGTTATGAACTAAACCCTCATATGCCTTAGGGGGATGAAACCTAAGATGAATCTTATTATCATTTGCTGAACTATATGTTAAATATTTGACTTGTTCTTAATTATGTGTTCTTAATTCTTGTTTTGATATTTCCGGGATATTAATGCAAGTGTGATGTGCTTAGGTGGAAGAGCAAAAGTCCCTGCCTAGGAGTATAGTTAAGCGGAGTTGATCGCGCGCCTAGAGATAGGGTGACGAGATTTTGCCAGATTAGGGTGAAACCTAATATGGGAGTCCATAGATCAAGTTAATGCGATTTTAGGGGTTTTAATTAGAAAGAGATTTCAATTAATCAACCTAGGGTTAGACGTTAGTCGCCTCGAGAGAGGGATTAATATAACTTAGGGAATCTTGCGGATCAAGTCAAATGAATAAATCGTCTGGTTCAGAGTTAGATAACAAGTGAAGTCTAGGTGGATTCTTCCTTGGGTGTCATCTTAATCAATTGGTTTTTCTTCCAAGTTATTTTCCTAAATTCATTCTTCTTTCTCTTAGAGTCTTTAGTTTAGTAGTTAGTTAATTTAGATTAGATAAACAATTCATTCAATTCTTAGGCTAAATAATAAAAAGAGAGTTAGTATTAGTACTTTTGGTTCCTTTGGGTTCGACATTCCGGTCTTGCCTTAACTATACTACTGTTCGATAGGTACGCTTGCCTCAAATCGGTGTTATAGTTAGTTTCCAGGTTTGATCAATCTTTTTATAAATTTTAAGAATTTGACATCGCATAAAACAACGATCACCTAACCATGCCCATTTTTGTCCATACTAAGGTATAATGGTCTAATTACCATTTAAGGACCTCCAATTTAAGAATTCATTTAAATTAAACACCCTTAGCTTCTAGAACACACATTTTGCACCTATTGCAATTTAGTCCTACTAGTCAAATTGGACACTTTATCGATAAAATTTCTTAACAAAATTTTCACACAATCATTCAATCATAATGTAGACCTTAAAGAAATAATAAAATAAATATTTCTACTTCAGATTTGTGGTCCCAAAACCACTGTTTCAATTTGACCCAAAAGTAGGCTGTTACATTTTTAGTCATCATCTTCAACCGATTGCTAGCGTAGAAGAAAGCTATTTTCTAAGCTTCAATAGTTAGACAAGGAAATTTGTCCAATTAGAGTACGATTTTTGTCTTGTCTTTAATGAATTCTGTGTTTTTGAGATCGTTGCGGCTTAATCTAGCTAGCCTAGGGACTATTTTGCAAAACTGTTAAAGGTTTAGGGTTTTGCCATTGATGAATGTATGAGTATTTTGATGTTTGATGATAGAAAATGTATGGTTGTTATTAGATAAACAACATTTGTTAAGTGATTTTTAGTAAAATGTCCAAATAGGGATTAAATTGTGAAATGTGTAAAATTCATGGTTAAATTGTGAAATAAATGAAAAATGTGGGTTGCTAGGGACTTAATTAAAATTCGGCTAGCATAGGTATGGGTTGAATTGCATGAAATTGTGTAACACCCTGAACTCGGCCTAGACGTTATGGTTGAGTCTGGCGATGTCACATGATAGTAATTTTAAATCCATAGCCACGCTTAAACCCTTTCCCCTTTAAAAGTTTTTTCATTATTTTATGAGAGTTCTAAATAGCGTCATTCATTTCTGAAATGTTGTCTGTTTTTTTCCAAAACATTTATACTTTACGAAAGCATTTATAACAGTTTGCGTAATCGTGGTGTTTTGGTAAAACATTTGTTTCTTTTGAAAACCCTCGTTTTCCTATTTCTAACAATAGAAACCATCAAACATTTCAAATACTAAATTTAAACAAAAATCTGTAATGGCCATAATTACATAAAAAATTTCCCAAATATAATCAAAACCATAAATAAGTATAAAATCGTGAACCTATCGTGAAGCAGAAGCAGTGGTCACCGTCGAGTCCTCTGTTGCAATAATCCTTCTAATGTTGGGGATTACCTAAATAGATTAAACAGAGAAAAGATGAGTTTTTGCAAACTCAGTGTGTAATCCCCACAGGAAACATGCACACGGCACAATATCAGAAAACAGTCGTATATTTATAGTTCGGGTCTGAACCTATTACAGAGTCAGTGTGGACCTTAGCCTACTCGGATACAGAACAAGATACATTTTAGGGCCTTAGCCCATCAGATATAGCATGCAAAACATAATAGAATATCAGAATCCTACCCACCAGCCTCTACACACCATCTCCGACCAACCCTACACACCATGTGGGGATAAAATCAACCACCCATCCCTACACACCATGCTGTACTGAAATGCGGCACATAATCAGATAATTGCAGCTAAGCTACCAGATAACAGGCTTAATAGCCTTTCAGATACTTCCTCCAACACCATTAACCGATCATAAATTCGTTCAGTACAGACATCATGCTCAGTCAGACACCATATAATTAGATCACGTAAATAGGGTTCTAAGTAATGCTTACCGACCCTACAGTAGGTCCACAGTCGACTTGGGCGACCTGTACAACCTTACAGATCATTTCAGAAAAATAGGCTTACACGCCCATGTGGCCTACCCGTGTGGGCCCCCATGCCCGTGTAGCCCACTCGGCCCAAATTGGCCTTGGCCGTGTGGATCACATGGCCTGGACCAGAATTCCACACGCCTATCTGGTTCACCCGTGTAGGCCCACACGGCCTAATAGGTCGTGCCCGTGTGTCGCACACGGCCTTTCCTGACCATCACAG
The DNA here is from genome assembly GCA_025503065.1 of Gossypium bickii. Lineage (NCBI taxonomy): Eukaryota > Viridiplantae > Streptophyta > Magnoliopsida > Malvales > Malvaceae > Gossypium > Gossypium bickii. The sequence continues at coordinate 113,197,913 of CP106710.1, read as the reverse complement.
AGTCATGTCACTTATGCATGGCCTGGCTCGTCGATCATACGGCTGTGTTGTGGTTCACAGCCTTGAACACGGCCTACCACACGGCCGTGTGGCACCGACAAAATCGTTCTTCAGCTTTTTTCAATTCTCGTTTTTAGTGTTTTCAGGTACACACTTGGTTTCGATCGAAGCTAAAATGATCCCCGAGCACTTCAGAATCTATATTCGATAATCCAAAACCCGCATTCAGCAGCAAAAATTAACCGAAATTCTAACACGATAAACATCCTTCAACAACCAAAAACCTTACCTCCGAACAAACAGCAAGGACTGTACAACCTCACACCGTCAATGGCTAATCTCCAGCCCCTTGATTGACTTCTAACAATGAAATGAACACTTCTCTTAATTCACTTATCCACAAACACATTCAGGATAAAACATAAACAAAAACTTACCGATCACGCCGACGTCATACAAAGCCAAACGAGCTAATGGAAAAGGAAACGAAAAAGGGAAGAGATGGGGGAGAATTTCGGCAGGGGAGTAGCGAAATTGACATTAGAAGAAAGAGGGAAACTTTTGGAGATTTACAAATAAAAAATAGAAATAAAATTAGATTTTTGGATGATCCCCTAACATTCTCTAATTCACTCCTAAAATCTCTCCACCTGACTCCCCACTGCACCCAACTACTCAAAATCCACATTAACTCAAACTCCTACCAAAATCGATAGCAAAATTTATCCCCTTTGCACACGCAGGATTCGAACACAGGACCTTTAACAAATTAACACTCCACTTAACCACCAGGTCAGCAAGCCCATTCTGTTAATTACTTGAAAACTTTTAACTAAAAGCCTACTAACCAGAGATAGGGCTTGATCATCCAAAAATACCAAAATTTGCCCACGTCATGACTTGAACTTGGGACCTCACACACACACCCAGAACACATAACCACTAAAGCTGACAGATATTTGTGTCATAAATCACGGAAACAATTATATAATTTTTGGGGCGTTACAAATTGAATTTTTATGAGATAAGGACTAAATTGTAAAAAAATGTTGAAATATTAGGGGAAAAAGTGTAAAGTTATCTTAATGTGTATTTTGGACTAAATTGACTAGAGTGATGATTAAATAAGTTAATTTTGATTACATATAGATCAAGAAAAGTGAAATTCAGATTTAGATTGGGGGAAAAACAAAGTATCAGACTAATCAACTTATTTCACCGTTTTTGCGAACGAGGTAAGTTTGTATGTAATAAGCATTGTTGTATTTGTGTTTTAAAAGCTTTGATATTGCATAAATTGTGAATACGACCTTGCAGACATATTCGACGATGATTTGGAAAATGTGAAATCCCGATTGAACCTTAGGAATAGATTAGGATATGAATGACATGTCATTAGGGGTTATGTGATTTGGGTGTTGGTTCGTACATCCTACCGGTGGCTGAGTTATCTGGCATGTGTTGCGGATTCTCGTCAGCTTGTGTGAGTAACACCGTGTAGCTACGCCATGACCGTCAACTTGTGTGAGCAGACCCGTTGATAGCTCGAGAGTGAGCATTACATGTGATATGAGATTAAGATAGCTTCGGCTATGTATGTGGCACTTAGGGTGCGAGATTCCCAACTATCCAATAGTATTCCAAATGGTTCGACGGGTATATAAAATATATGGATGTATATGAGATTGATATGAAATGGTACAGGTATGTCATGAATCGTATAAGTTTTGAATCGAAGAAACTAGTGAAATTCTCATCTAACCTTGTGATTGAATATGTGATAGGTTTGTGTATTTATTTGAGTTGTATATTGATATGATCAATTATTTTTAAATTGCGATTGTATAGTAAGATGAGTTTATTATCATACGAGCTTACTAAGCTTTATAGCTTACTTTATCGTGTTTTATAGTGTTCTCGAAGCTAGCTCGGATTTGGGAATCGTCAGAGACTTCATCACACTATCAAGATTCTATTTTGGTACTTTTGAGCTTATGTTTTGGTTATATGGCATGTATAGGAGTTATGGTCATTTTGGTAATGGATATAGCCATTTAAGTTGGCTTGTAAATGATGAATGGTGTGTTATGTATTTAGCCATGTGATTTGGCTTATATTTGGCATGTTTTGCTCATGTATATATGTGTGTAATTGATTATTGATAGGAGATGCTTGTTATGAATAGATATTATGGATACCAAATGGTTGAGATTTGATTATTGGTATGCTTATGAAACTAGGCAAAATAATGCATGTTTGAAAGTGATTATATTGATGATTTGAGATAGTGGATTTGGTATGTTTTGAGTTGATAAAATATGATGTACTAAATTATATGTTTCTTAGTATGGACATAACATGAATTTATGATTGATTGAGGTTGTTTGAATGCATATTTATGCCATAATATGTGCCATTTGGGTTTGGTGTAGGTGTATGCAAATTTGGGTGGCAAGATGGCTTGGTAAATAGCTTATTTTTGTCCACATGGGCGTGTGTCTCAGCTGCATGTCACACACGGTCAGGTGACATGACTGTAACACCCCAAACCCGGCCTATACGTTACGACCAGATCTGGCATGTTACAAGGTGAAATAAAAACAAAGTTTTGTTTGAAGTAGGAAGAATCGTACTTGTGAAAAATTTTCGATTTAAAACGATGTCTTTGAAAACAGGGGTTTGGTGGTATAGAAAAATTCCAATTTTACGTTAATCATATATTCGTTATGTTCGGTGATAATTGGAAGAAACATGTGTCTTGAATTACCTGTATTTTGAAAACCCCATTTTTAATTTCTTGATTAAATTACGCGATCAAGTTTGCATAGTGTCATTTTTTTTAAAAATAAACCATAAATAAATAAAATAAAACCCAAATACTAATTTGAGAAGGCCTTATTACACAAATAAAATCCCCAATTTAAATTTAAAGTAAAGCAAGAAAAGTTTACGAAAGATAAAGTCTTTATGGCCTCCACGAGTCCGCCTTGGCTCCCATATCCACGATCTACCGATCACTTGAAAGGTTAATCAAAGGGGTGAGTCACCGAGACTCAGGGTGTAAATCCCCTATAACGCATAGTCGGGCTCAAGGCCCACAGTCGCATATTAGGCATTAGCCCACTCAAGATGACATACAAGTAGATGAATGCATCATGACCCAGCCAAAACCTAGTTTTTCCATCCTCTACACACTATCCCATACCAGCCAATCACACCGTGGGGATTTCAACAATCAACCCTCCATCTGCTACACTCCATATGTGGCACCTAGCCACTGGTGACATAGCCACAAAATATCATATGTGGGGCCAACTCACTTGTGCTACCAAACCACTAGTGACAGTCTTAAGCACTTCCCCCTCACAACACATCCAACCCATACATAACATATGTAAACCAAATGAAAGTATCATGCTACTTCAACGAACGGTAGCATTATGGCATGCATACACATATAACTCATGCATAACAACAAGGTACTTACCTAGTATTTCAACCATACCCATATAGGCATAACAACTATCCATCTAGTCACTTCGGCTTTTCAGCCCTAAACGATTAATATCACATATTAATATTAAAGTGTGAAGTTTTACACACCTGGTTACACGCAGCACTATGCTATCTATGTCGACACTATCCCAAGCAGAAACTACCGCTATCTACCTACGACCCTGCTCTGACGCTGGCCCACAACCTAGTGTCCAATCTCGAACAACAGACATCATGCGCTTCATAAACTTAGGGGTAGGGACTGTGAGTCCAACCCCCTCCTTCGATTGGCTACGATTTGGTTCCATGAAACGATCTTGGTTAGAAAACCGGGTTAAGACATTGAATCAGAGAATCATAAGAATAATGTTCAACAACCAATATAACGTTTTCTTACCTGAGTCGACAGGACCCGAAGGCTACCACTCTTGGATTAACAGATCACTTGATTGATCGTTTCCGATTGGCACTCAAGTACTCTTCAACTACTGACCAAAAACAGAAGAAACACAAGAACCAAGCTCTTCCTATATTCGGCCAAAACACATATATAGAACAGGATTGATGTCCTCTTGATTCGGTCAATCAAAAGAAAAGAGAGGAGTGAAAAGAAAAGGGAATACTTACCACAACTTAAGAGAAACCCGATTGGGAGTGGTGGAAGATGGGTCACAGCGATCCACTGGAATCAAAAGCCGAATGAAGAGATATGATAGTCAGAGAGATTCAGCTAGCAATAAATGAGAACTGCCTAGAAAAGATAATAAGTTTCGGCTCCTTCTTTAAAGTAATCCAAAGAAGAAAATAAGGAACAGAAGGCTAGGGAGATTCAGCTAGGCAAAACGAGAACTTACCGAATGACGAATGCCGAAGGGTAGAGAGATGACAGAGTTTCGGAAAAAGGTGTGGCTTTTGACGATAATAGCAAAAAAAATGAAACAAAAGTAGAGGGTGAATGGCAATGCAAGTTTCGGCCAAGCACAAAAGAAGAAGAAAAGTAGAAGAGAATTAGGAGGTATTTCGGTTTTGGTAATTGAGAAAAAAACGAAAATGCAAACCAAATAGTGTGGGGGTGTTTCAGTTTTGGCAATAAAGAAATGAGGCAAAGAATGCTTTAGGTGCTCTCTAGCTAGCCGAAATACTCACCACCCCTAAATGCTACTATCTAAAATTCGGTCACCCCTCAAGACAACTAAACCCCACACACCCTCACACACCCCACTTCCCCCATTCAGCCAAACTCTATCCCTCTTTCCCAATCCCATGATTTTTGCCACCGATCACTCTCCACTCACCATTTAAACCTATTGACCGATTCCTCCTCCTTGAATTCTTCTCCTCCCTTCATTCAAATGTGTTGACCCATTCAACACTCATCCACCAGAGTCTGAGCTGAAAGCACCTCTCCCTTACCTTGGCGTCAAAAAGAAATCCCCAAAAAGGTAACTCACGTGACTCGAACCTGCTCCCTGCCAGCTCTCCTGAGGCGTCACCCACCTGCCTCTTAAGTGGCGCCTCTTTGCCACTTTACTAAAGCACTTCTTGTGTCAAATACCTGCAAGCACCAACCCTTACATCCTATCCCATCCAGCTCTCCCCCCTAAAGTGCCCAAAAAGAGAAATTTGGCCAAGCCTTCGGCTTAACCCTGAGCCTTCCCTAGACCCCCAAAACACCCTAAACCAGCATTTTAAGCATAGCATCCACACAAAACATACCACATGCACAGCCCCTAATTCTACCCCCCTTAAAAATAATTTCGGCCTTGAAATTACCTGATCAAAAGAGATGAGGGTGCTGCTGTCGCATCGCTTCCTCTAATTCCCACGTAGCTTCCTCAGAACCGTGATTACGCCACAACACCTTAACTAATGGAATTGTCTTTCTGCGTAACACCTTGACATCACGATCCAAAATTCGTACTGGTTCCTCTTTAAAGGATAGATCAGGCCTTACTTCGATCTCTTCCACTGGTACCACGTAAGATGGATCCGAACGATAACGTCTTAGCATCGATACGTGAAACACATCATGAATCTGGCTTAACTCTGCAGGTAATTCGAGCTGATAAGCTACTAGTCCCACACGCTTCAACACATGATAAGGCCCAATGAACCTGGTGCTTAGCTTACCCTTCTGTCCAAACCTTAGCACATTCTTCCACGGTGAAACCTTTAAGAACACTTGGTCACCTACCTTAAATTCTATATCCTTACGCTTTAGATCAGCATAGGATTTCTATCTGTCTGACGCTTCCTTTAAACGAGTCCGGATTAGCTTAACTTTATCTTCCGTTTTTGAGACCAATTCTGTTCCCAACAATTGGCGCTCGCCCAACTCTGTCCAATACGTAGGAGTACGACACTTCCTTCCATATAACGTTTCATACGGTGCCATCTGAATACTCGATTGGTAGTTATTGTTATACGCGAATTTCGCTAATGGTAGAAATTCTTCCCAACTACCTCTGAAGTCTAAGACATAGCCCCTCAACATATCCCCTAGGATCTGAATTACCCTCTCTGATTGTCCATCAGACTGTGAATGAAACACTGTACTGAAATCTAACTTTGTCCCCAACGCTTGATGCAATGCTTTCCAAAATCTTGACGTGAATCTCGGGTCTCTATCTGAGATGATAGACACTGGTACCCCATGCAATTTTATAATCTCTGCTACATACAACTTAGCCAATTTCTGGAGAGAGTAGTCAACCCGAATTGGTATGAAATGAGCAGACTTCGTCAATCAGTCAACAATTACCCATACCGAATCCTTTTTAGTAGGCGTAAGGGGTAGCCCACTAACAAAATCCATCGTGATCCTCTCCCACTTCCATTGCAGAATCTTTAACGGCTGCAACAAACCCGAAGGCAACTGATGTTCTGTTTTCACCTGCTGGCACGTCAAACACTTACTTACAAATTTGGTTACTTCTCACTTCAGACCCAGCCACCAAAATCGTTCTCGCAAATCTCTATACATCTTACTTCCGCCAGGATGCATAGCACATGGGCTACTATGCGCTTCCTACAGTATCAATTGTCTTAACTCAACATCCTTTGGCATGCAAACTTTCTTAGGGAAACACAAAACCCCCTCACTGTTCAAACTAAAATCCTCTACTCTATCATTTCGAACTTGAAGTAGTCGAGCACTCGAGACATCATCCAACAACTGCTTCTCTTTGATCTGCCTTATCCACGTCGGTTTCACCTGAAGCTCCGCTAACAAACTCCCATCATCATATAGGCTAAGATGAGCAAACATCGCTCTCAGATCCGAGATCACCCTACGACTTAATGCATCTGCCACCATGTTAGCTTTACCTAGATGGTATTCGATCGAACAATCATAGTCCTTCAATAGCTCAATCCACCGCCGCTGTTTCAAATTCAATTCCTTCTAGGTAAGGAGATACTTTAGGCTCTTATAATCTGTATAAATAACGGACTTCTCTCCATACAGATAATGCCTCCAACTTTTCAAAGCGAACACTACGGCCACCAATTCCAAATCATGCGTGGGATAATTTAACTCATGAGGTCTTAACTACCGAGACGCATACGTAACAACCTTTCCGTCTTGCATTAGCATACATCCTAAACTCGTGTGCGAAGCATCACAGTAAACCACGAACTCCTTTCCAGCCTTCGGCTGAATCAACACTGGAGCCTCCGTAAAAATTCCCTTTAGCCTCTCAAAACTCTCCTGTTGTTTATCAGACCAAACGAACGGAACCCCTTTCCGTAGCAACTTGGTCAATGGTGCCGCAATCAAAGAGAAACCCTCAACAAATCTTCGGTAATATCTAGCAAGACTAAGAAAACTTCTGATTTCTGCCACCGACTTGGGTGGCTTCCAATCCAAGACAGCTTCAATTTTTCGGGGATCAACTCTAATCCCCTCTCCCGACACAACATGGCCCAAAAAAGTAACTTTGCTTAGCCAAAATTCGCACTTACTGACCTTGGCGAACAGCTGCTTCTCCTTCAGGATTTGTAAAACCACTCGAAGATGTGAATTGTGTTCCCCCTCTGACTTTGAATAAACCAGAATATCATCTATAAATACTACAACGAATCGGTCCAGATAGGGTTGGAAAACCTGGTTCATCATGTCCATAAATGCTACTGGTGCATTGGTTAACACAAACGACATCACCAAAAATTCGTAATATCCATAGCGAGTACGAAACCCCATCTTATGAATGTCCGCCTCTTTGACCTTAAGCTGATGATAACCTGACCGCAAATCTATCTTCGAAAAGACTGAAGCCCCCTTCAGTTGTTCGAACAAATCGTCAATCCTCGGCAATAGGTATTTGTTCTTGATTGTCAATTTATTCAGCTGACGATAGTCAATGCACATACGCATTGATCCATCCTTCTTCTTAACGAATAGCACCGGCGCTCCCCATGGTGATACACTCGGTCGGATGAAACCTCGATCTAAAAGTTCTTGAATCTGGGCTTTCAATTCCACTAACTCCTTTGGTGCCATTTTATAAGGAGCGATAGATACAGGCGCTGTCCCCGGAAGAAGATCAATTCCAATTTCCACCTCGCGATTCGGGGGTAGCCATTGAAGCTCTTCTGGGAAAACATCAGGGAACTCCTTCACTATCCTAACATCCCCCACAGACAATTTCTTGACCTCCAAAGTACAAACCAAAGATATGAATGCCTCACATCCTTTTCTTATCATTCTTTCAGCCTTTAAGGCGGACACTGCGTTAGACAAATAGTTCCTCCTTTCTCCTATTACCACCAGCTCCTCGTCTTTAGGAGTTCGGACCACCATGCACTTAGTAGCACAATCCAGATTCGCTCGATACTTTAGTAACCAGTCCATCCCTAAGATCAAATCAAACTCCCCGAACGATAGCTCCATCAGATCAGCCGGAAACACCACCCCTTGAACTTCTAGAGGTACATCCCTGTAAAGCTTGTTCACCACTACAGATTGTCCTAGTGGGCTAATTACAGTCATCTCTCTAGAAGAAATCTCAGAGTCTATGCTTAAGGTTCTAGATATCACACTAGCAACATAAGAATGTGTCGATCCTATATCAATCAGTGCATAAAAAGGCAATCTAAAGATTAGAAACGTACCGGTTATGACATTCGGTGCGTCACCTTCCTCTCGACGTCTAGCTGTATAGACTAACCATGGCTGTCTCGCATCAGTGCCCCCTGCACCTCGGCCCAGGGCTCTACGACCTCTCTGTGGTTGCTGACCAACTCTTCCCCGATGTAACATAGCCACGACCCATTGGTTGCGCGCGCCCTCTCTCATGGGATGATCCCCTTATTTGATGCTCTGTAGACCCACACTTGAAACAACCTCTACTACCAGCCCAACACTCACCAAAATGAAATTTATCACACTGAACACACCTCAGAGGCCGACTATCCCCAGCAGGTCTCACGACACGATTCGGCCCTTCAACCCTAGGTCTCTTCTGAAATTGCCCCATTGATCCTGACGAACCAAAATTCCTTTTATTTTTATTCCTCTCCTGATTCTGCTTTTCGGACTGCTTCACCTCCTCGGCCATCTTAGCCTTTTCCACAAGAACCGTAAATTCCCTCTCTCGCTGTGGAGCCATCAGCACTCGCAACTTATCTCTCAGCCCATCCTCAAACCGAACAAAATGTTCATAGTCTGTGGCCACAATACCCCGGGCATAATAGCTTAAACGTAAGAATTTTGCCTCATACTCAGACACCGACTTACTCCCCTGAACCAGATTTAAAAATGCCTTACGCTGTGCATCCACATAACTTGATCTGACGTACTTCCTCTGGAATTCTGTTTTAAAGAAATCCAGGTGATATTATCAACCATCGTACCATCCCTGACCGTGAGCCACCACTGATAGGCCTCGTCTCGAAAAAAAGACATGACTCCTTTCAACTTCTCCTCTACCGTGAAGTCAAGATCATCCATTATACGCTCAACAGCTTCTAACCAATATTCAGCTGCGTTGGGAGCTACACCAAAAACGCCCCTAAACATTTCCGCTCCATTGGCTCGGAGTCATTCAGACACAAATTTTCGAGCCCCTGTGCCCATGCCTGCCTCAGCCACTCTCTCCAAGATCCGTAACATCGCCTGAGACACCGCCTCATCCCTGCCTGTTTGGTCCTGGAATTCTGCTTCCACAGCTGGCGGCACTGGTATCTCACTTCCTGACCCATGCCCAGATCCTACTGGTTCTGACACAGTAATCCTACCTCTACCACAACCACGTACATTACGCCCACGCCCCCGAGTGCTCATGGCTAATGTTTGTGATTTAATCTGATTAAAAGTTTTATGAGTTAGTTATTTCTTTCACTGTTTTACCCTGAACAGTTTTATGGAAAATAGTCTTAGAGAGTAGTTTCCGCCAAACACATCAAAGTTCCAATCCCTATAGTCTGGGTTTCCTAAGGCTAACAAACATATTTACTTACATTAACAGTCATTTCATGCATACATCATCAGCAGGTTCAGAACACTTACCTCGGTGGATCGGGAGCCAACGGACTCGGATGCCATGTTCCAATCAAATCATTCCCAAAAATCATTTAGACCAACTTCATAAAACATCAGTGAACCCATTTTCACAGCCTAAGTTTAGACCAACTTCATAAAACATCAGTGAACCCATTTTCACAGCCTAAGTTTTGCAACCTAGGCTCTGATACCAAAATTGTAACACCCCAAACCCGGCCTATACGCTACGACCAGATCTGGCATGTTACAGGGTGAAATAAAAACAAAGTTTTGTTTTAAGTAGGAAGAATCGTACTTGTGAAAACTTTTCGATTTAAAAAGATGTCTTTAAAAACAGGGGTTTGGTGGTATCGGAAAAATTCCAATTTTACGTTAATCATATATTCGTTATGTTCGGTGATATTTGGAAGAAACATGTGTCTTGAATTACTTCTATTTTGATAACCCCATTTTTAATTTCGTGATTAAATTACGTGATCAGGTTTGCATAGTGTCATTTTTTATAAAATAAACCATAAATAAATAAAATAAAACCCAAATGCTAATTTAAGAAGGCCTTATTACACAAATAAAATTCCCAATTTAAATTTAAAGTAAAGTAAGAGAAGTTTACAAAAGATAAAGTCTTTATAGGCTCCACGAGTCCGCCTCGGCTCTCATATCCACGATCTATCGATCACCTGAAAGGTTAAACAAAGGGGTGAGTCACCGAGACTCAGTGTGTAAATCCCCTATAACGCATAGTTAGGCTCGAGGCCCACAATCGCATATTAGGCCTTAGCCCACTCAGGATGACATACAAGTAGATGAATGCATCATGACCCAGCCCAAACCTAGATTTTCCATCCTCTACACACCATCCCGTACCAGCCAATCACACCGTGGGGATTTCTACAATCAACCCTCCATCCGCTACACTCCATATGTGGCACCTAGCCACTGGTGGCAGAGTCACAAAATATCATATGTGGGGCCAACTCACTTGTGGTACTAAACCACTAGTGACAATCCCTAATAATCATGCATGTGGGGCTAACCCACTGTGGTTCCGAACCATTGGGACAAGTCACGGAATCATATGTATGTGGTACCAAACCACTGGTGGTTCCAAACCAGTAAGACTTAGTCACGGAATCAAGAATGTGGGGCCAACCCACTTGTGGTACCAAACCACTAGTGACAGTCTTAAGCACTTCCCCTTCACAACACATCCAACCCATGCATAACATATGTAAACCAAATGAAAGTATCATGCTATTTCAACGAACGGTAGCATTATGGCATGCATACACATATTAACTCATGCATAACAACAAGGTACTTACTTGGTATTTCAACCATACCCATATAGGCATAACGACTATCCATCCAATCACTTCGGCTTTTTAGCCCTAAACGATTAGTATCACATATTAATATTAAAGCGTGAAGTTTTACACACCTGGTTACACGCAACACTATGCTATCTATGTCGACACTATCCCTAGCAGAAACTACCACTATCTGCCTACGACCCTGCTCTGACGCTGGCCCACAACCTGGTACCCAAACTCGAACAACAGACACGGTGCGCTTCTTAAACTTAGGGGTAGGGACTGCGAGTCCAACCCCCTCCTTTGATTGGCTACGATTTGGTTCCATGAAACGATCTTGGTCAGAAAACTGGGTTAAGACAGCGAATCAGACAATCATAAGAATCACTTCAACAACCAATATAATGTTTTCTTACCTAAGTCGACAGGACCCGAAGGCTACCACTCTTGGATTAACAGATCACTTGATTGATCGGTCCTGATTGACCCTCAAGTACTCTTCAACTGCTGACCAAAAACAGAAGAAACACAAGAACCAAGCCCTTCCTATATTCGGCCAAAACAAACATATGGAGCAGGATTAATGTCTTCTTGATTCGGTCAATCAAAAGAGAAAAGAGAGGAGTGAAAAGAAAAGGGAATACTTACCACAACTTAAGAGAAACCTGATTGGAAGTGGTGGAAGATGGTTCACAGCGATCCGCTGGAATCAAAAGCTGAATGAAGAGATATGATAGTCAGAGAGATTCGGCTAGCAATAAATGAGAACTGCCTAGAAAAGATAATAAGTTTCGGCTCCCTCTTTAAAGAAATCCAGAGAAGAAAATAAGGAATAGAAGGCTACGGAGATTCGACTAGGCAAAAAGAGAACTTACCGAATGACGAATGCCGAAGATGTTTCGCTCTCAAAAAGAAAGAGATGGAGAAGAGAGGGTGCTATCTACCAAGAAAGGTTCGGCTATGGTGGTAAAGAGAAGGGTAGAGAAGATGATAGAGTTTCGGCAGAAGGTGTGGCTTCAGAGGGTTTCGGCTTTTGAAGATAATAGCAAAGAAAATGAAACAAAAGTAGAGGGTGAATGGCAATGTAAGTTTCAGCCAAGCAGAAAAGAAGAAGAAAAGTAGAAGAGAATTAGGAGGTATTTCGGTTTTGGTAACTGAGAAAAAATGAAATTGCAAACCAAATAGTGTGGTGGGTGTTTCGGTTTTGGCAATAAAGAAATGAAGCAAAGAATGCTTTAGGTGCTCTCTAGCTAGCCGAAATACTCACCACCCTTAGGTGCTACTATCTAAAATTTGGTCACCCCTCAAGACAACTAAACCGCACACACCCTCACACACCCTACTTCCCATATTCAGCCAAACTCTCTCCCTCTCTCCCAGTCCCATGATTTTCTCCATCGATCACTCTCCACTCACCATTCAAACCTATTGACCGATTCCTCCTCCTTGAATTCCTCTCCTCCCTTCATTCAATTGTGTTGACCCATTCAACACTCATCCACCAGAGCCCAAGCTGAAAGCACCTCTCCCTTACCTTGGCGTCAAAAAGAAATCCCCAAAAAGGTAACTCACGCGACTCGAACCTGCTCCCTGCTAGCTCTCCTGAGGCGTCACCCACCTACCTCCTAAGTGGCGCCTCTTTGCTACTTTACTAAAGCACTTCTTGTGTCAAATACCTGCAAGCACCAACCCTTAAGTTCTGTCCCATCCAGCTCTCCCCCCTAAAGTGCCCCAAAAAGAGAAATTTGGCCAAGCCTTCGGCTTAACCCTGAGCCTTCCCTGGACCCCCAAAACACCCTAAACCAGCAAATTAAGCATAGCATCCACACAAAACATACCACATGCACAGCCCCTAATTTTGGATGTTACAATGACCGTGTGTCCCTTGGTGTTCAATTTGAAATCAATTCAGTATGCTCCACACGGCTTAGCACATGGGTGTGTGACTTGGCCGTGCGGCATAAGTCAATATATCTTACAGGTTTGGCATGGTCTAGCACACGGCCTGGCACACGGGCGTGTGAGGCCTTTTCGAATGGCACACGGGCTGGTCACACAGGCGTGTGGTTTGTAACACCCCTATCCTGTGTCTGTCACTGAATTAAGGTTAGAAGCGTTACCAGACATATCGAAAACATTCACAGACAAAATCATACATTCAATCATCATTCTCAGACATAGTGTCCCTTAAACGGGTCCTCGAGACCTTAATCGTGCTTAGAAGTCGAGTCGGGACTAAACTAAAACACATATAAAATTTCATGATAATTTTAAACTTTCCTAAAATACAAGGGAGACACGTCCGTGGGAGGAGACCGTGTATCCTCCACGGCTTGTAGACACCCTCGTGTGTCCATCCGTGTTTATATATTGATTATATCAACATGGTCACTAGGCACGCCCGTGTGCCATGGCCGTGTGCTACTAGTCCATATACTGACCTCCCCACCATGGCCACCAAGCACGCCCGTGTGCCATGGCCGTGTGCTCTTAGCTAGCTACTGACTTGCACACCACGACCAACTGACACGCCCATGTCGAGGCTGTGTACTACTAAGCTACATCCTCCTAATCGCCCACGGTCTTTAAGCACGCCCGTGTGCCACAACCGTGTGACATTATAGGCCATTTACAAGGCCAAAATGCCACCCATAAGGGTCATCCCTACAAGCCATTTTTACAAAGATATCTCATACACATAAAACCATCAAAAACATACCAAAATAATCATCTAAACCATGCATTCAATACCAACTCCAGCCATGACAATTTCAAAGACTAAAACTCATATCATTACAAACATAATTCATTCATTTGCTCACTCAAAACTTGGCCATTTCACATGCTTCAACCATACCAAGCCATGCATCATATATCCTATTCATTTAAGCATAGTCTCAACTCATAAATAGCCAAATCACAAGGCTAAGATCACATAACAACTCATACCAAAATACTAGTCTATACATGCCATATCTATCTATATACATTTTCAAAGTGTACCAAAATAAGTTTAGAAGTGTGATGACGATCCGTGACGGTCCCGAGCCTTCAGTAGCTTTGACGACCTATAAAACAGATTAAACACACATAGAGTAAGCTTTCCAAAAGCTTAGTAAGTCATATACAAATAACTTAACATATTTCATTCATAAATATGGCAATTTGAATTCATTAAGATATCCTTAATTCAAGCACATAAATGAACTCTTTGCTCACTTGGTTTGCCATTTCTTACCAATCCACACATCCCAAAGATCTCATTTGCTCATATCTCAAACATACATATATCTCAAATGTTCATTTGCATTAATGAACATACATACTTACCTTCCATGCTTATACAAAGCATATATATATCAACGTACCTGAAACGGATGTACATTCACGTATTTGTTCCTAGCTCGGAATTGTAATTTGTATCACAGATTTGCCCGTTGAACCATTAGGAATCTAGTAGGATACTCAGAAAGCTCGGAATAGTCGTACAATGCCAATGTCCCAGACGAGGTCTTATATGCACTCAGATATGATGCCACTGTCCCAGACAGGGTCTTACACAATTTAATACGATGCCGATATCCCAGACATGGTCTTACACGTAAAACTCATATCGATGCCTACGTCCCAGACGAGGTCTTACATGTAAAACTCATATCAATGCCTACGTCCCAGACGAGGTCTTACACGTAAAGATCAAATCGATGCCAACGTCCCAGACGAGGTCTTACACGAAATCTCAAATCAACGCCAACGTCCTAGACGTGGTCTTACATGATAAAACAGAACAGATACCTATGTCATGACAAAGTTAATCCTATCTATTCCCAGGTTCAAACGGGACTTCTCGGATATTGTCGCTATATCGGCCTTATCTCGTAATTCATATACTCAACATCTCATAAACATTCATTATCATTATTAGTCAGATGAACATATACAAATTCATACAAATACGTTTATTTGCATAATGACTTACCTCGGATTTTGGTTTATTGGAATGAAAACGGCTACTCGTTTACTTTCGCTTTCCCGCGATATAAATTTGTTTTCCTCGGTTCTTGATCTAAACATATTCAGAATTGACCCTTTTATTCACTATTTCATTCAATTCAATCCATACACATATATTTTGGGCTATTTACACATTAACCCTCATATTTGCACACTTTATCAATTTAGTCCAATTTTCTCAAAACATCAAATTCAAAAAATCTACCCATACACATGCTTAGCCGAATATTCATACATCACATATAAGCCCATATTTTTCATCAAATTCACAAATTAGTCCCTCAATTTGCCATTTTCTCAATTTAGCCCTATTTAGCTAAATTCATCAAAACTTCAAGAATAAAACTTGTTCATCAATTACATATCTATCATTTAACACCATAAAACATCACAAAACTCAACATAGCATCGATGGCATTTTACACAAAATTCATCAATTCATGAATTTGAGACATGGGTTGTAATGCTCTGAAGCAACGATTACAAACACGTAGAAATTATCAAAAACCGAAGTCAAAATTTACCTTCATTAAGCCTAAAACCTAGCCGAAACCTTTCTAAATTCTTCTCTTCTTTTTTTTTTTTGATATTCGGCCAAAGATAAGCATTATGGCTTTCTTTTTCATGTTTTTGTTTTATATAATATAACTTATATTATAATATTGATTATTTAATAAACTATTACCAAATAAAATAAGCCATTCATCACATTAATATGCCGTCCACTACATTTCAAAAAGGTTAATTTACAATATAAGGCCTCCACCTTAAAAAGCCACATCAATTTAGAAATTAATCAAATGATGGGTGACTTTTATGCTTTATGCGATTTAGTCCTTTACTCAAATTAAACACACAAACAGACGAATTAATTCACAGAAATTTACCACATGCTTAATCACATATCATCAGCACAGAAAATAATATTAAAATATTATACGGACTCGGATTTGTGGTCCTAAAACCACTGTTCCGATTAGGGTATAAATAGGACTATTACGATTCTCCCCCCTTAGGGATTTTCGTCCCCGAAAATCTTACCACTGAATAGATTCGGATATTGTTGTCTTATTGAATCTTCAGGCTCCCATGTTGCCTCTTCTATTCCGTGTCGATTCCATAGTACTTTCACTAACATAATTTTCTTATTTCTCAACTCTTTCACTTCACGAGCTAAAATACGGATCGGTTCCTCTTCATATGTCATATCAGATCGAATTTCAATTTCAGACTGAGCTATAACATGTGACGGATCGGATCAATATCTACGAAGCATCGAAACATGAAATAAGTTGTGTATCTTTTCTAGTTCAGAAGGCAACTTCAATTTATATGCAACAGGCCCAACACGTTCAATGATCTCATACGATTCAATGAATCTCAGACTCAATTTGCCTTTACGACCAAAACGAAGTACTTTCTTCCACGAAGACACATTCAAAAATACTTTGTCACCGATTTCAAATTCTATATCTTTTTATTTCAAATCCGCATAAGACTTCTAACGATCAGATGCTACTTTCAAACAATCTCGGATCAGTTTCACTTTCTGTTCTGAATCTTTTATCAAATCAACCCCATGTAGCTTATTTTCACTGAGCTCAGTCCAATACAAAGGTGTTCGACATTTACGTTCGTACAAAGCTTCATATGGTGCCATTTGAACACTCGTTTGAAAACTATTGTTATACGCAAATTCAATCAATGGCAGATACTAATCCCAAGTGCCTTTAAACTCAAGTATACAGCATCTTAACATGTCTTCAAGAATTTGAATAATTCGTTCAGACTGACCATCTGTTTGCGGATGAAAAGCTGTATTGAAATGTAATTTCGTGCCCAAAGCTTCTTACAATTTCTTCCAGAATCTTGACGTAAACCTTGGATCTCTATCGGACACAATAGACAGTGGTACCCAGTGTAATCTCACAATCTCAGAAATATAAAGCTTGGCTTATTTGTCAAGTGAGAAATCAGATCTTACCGGAATAAAATAGGCAAATTTCGTCAATCGATCAACTATGACCCAAATCGCATCTTTCTTTCTTGGAGTCTGAGGCAAACCAGAAATAAAATCCATTATTACTCTATCCCATTTCCACTCTGGAATCAAAATCGGCTGAAGCAATCCAGACAGAACTTAATGTTCGGCTTTCACTTGCTGACAGACTAAATATTTCAAAACAAAATCAGAAATGTCCCATTTCATACCAGACCACCAGTACTGTCGTTTCAAATCTTGATACATTTTAGTGCATCCCAGATGAACAGATAGGCGACTATTATGTGCCTCATTCAGAATCAACTGAATCAACTATGGATTTCTCGGAACACAGACATGATCCCGGAATCTCAAACAATCATCAACAATTTGAAATTCAGATTCAGAATTTAATTCACACTGATTTCATTTCAATAACAATTCATTATCATATTTTCTGAGCATCACATATATGTTGTAAAAACAACGGTTTGGCTTTTAATTCTGCTAACACAGAGCAATCATCAGATAAATCCAACTAAGTACTCAAAGTACGTAATGCAAACAACGATTTTCTACTCAAAGCATCTGCAACAACATTTGCTTTACCCAGATGATAATCTATCACGAGTTCGTAATCTTTTAGCAGCTCTAACCATCTTCTTTGACGCAGGTTCAAATCTTTCTAAGTCATCAGATATTTCAAACTTTTATGATCTGAAAATATGTGACATTTTTCACCATACAGGTAATGGCACCAAAATCCTAAGTGCAAACACAATCGCAGCAAGCTCAAGGTCGTGCGTCGGATAATTCCTTTTATGAGGCTTCAACTGTCTCGAGGCATAAGCTACCACTTTGCCTTCCTGCATCAAAACACATCCCAGACCATTTAACGAAGCATCACTATATACAACAAATTCTTTACCCGATTCTCGGGTCGCATTTAACACTCGAGCTTACATTATGAGTTTTCAACTAATCAAAACTTCTCTGACATTTATCAGACCATTCAAATCTGACATCTTTCTCAAGTAAGCTAGTCAATGGAATAACTATCACTGAAAACCCTTTTACAAATCTGTGGTAATAACCAGTAAGTCCTAGAAAACTACGGACTTCAGACACGTTTCTCGGAGGTTTCCAATCCAGAATAGCATTAATCTTGCTCGGATCAACTCGAATTCCAGAAGCTGACACAATATGTCCAAGAAAACTAACCTCGTGTAACCAGAATTCACATTTGATAAATTTCGCATACAATTGGTTTTCTCTCAAAGTTTGCAAAACAATTCTCAAATGTTCGGCATGTTCAGCCTCATTACGCGAGTAAATCAAAATGTCATCAATGAATACGACAACAAGTCGATCTAGATACGGTCTAAAAATTACATTTCATCGATCCATAAAAACAAAGCAGGAGCATTGGTTAGTCCAAATGGCATAACTAAAAATTCGTAATGCCCGTACCTCATTCTGAAAGCAGTCTTTAGAATAACTGAATCTTTCACTCTCAACTGATAGTATCCCGATCTCAGGTCAATCTTGGAAAACACAATAGCTCTTTTTAGCTGATCAAATAAATCATTAATTCTGGGCAATGGGTATTTATTCTTTATTGTCACCTTATTCAACTGACGATAGTCGATACACATCCTCATCGTGCCATCTTTCTTTTTCACGAACAGAACAGGAGCACCCCAAGGCGAAAAACTCGGTCTAGTAAACCCTCTATCAGTCAATTCTTGCAACTGTGATTTTAACTCTTTTAACTCTGTTGGTGCCATTCTATATGGAGCTATCGAAATAGGTGTAGTACCAGGTAACAACTCAATACCAAGCTCAACTTCACGAATTGGAGGTAAACCTGGTAACTCTTCAGGAAATACATCAGAAACCTCACAGACAATAGGCACTGATTCAATTTTCTTTTCGGACACTTTCGAATCAATCACATAAGTGAAATATGCCTCATATCCCTTTTTCACATAACTCTGAGCTTTCAAAATAGATATTACAACAGGCAATCCATTTAAATCACTCGACTCAACGCGTATAATCTCATCATTCAGACATCTCAAATTTATAGTCTTTCTTTTGCAGTTCACAATAGCATCATGCATAAACAACCAATCCATACCCAGAATAATATCGAATTCATCAAACGATAAAAGCATCAGATCAGCAGGGAATCATATATCTCGAAACATTAACGGATAGTTCTTGCATACTTTGTCAACCATGACACTTTTACCTAAGGGGTTCGATACTTTTATAGCAAACTCAGTAGACTCTACAGGCAAAGTCTTGCGAATAATAAATTCATGCAAATATATGAATGCGTAGAACCAGGGCCTATCAAAGCAATCACAGAAGTATCATAAAGAGTAAAAGTACCCATTATGACATCTGGTGACGAAGCTTCCTCTCGAGCTTGAATAGCATATGCTCTGGCTGACGCTCTAGCTTCAGATCTGACAACGTTGTCTCTCGTAGTTCTCTGACTACAACTAACATTTTTGACATTCTTCGATGGCCTATCTCTCATAGGTGCATTATCAGATCTTAAATTTTGAACAGTCTCTGGTTCAACAGACTTAGGGAAATCACGTATAAAATGATCAAGTGATCCACATCTAAAGCAAGTTCTGTCATTTAATCTACAACTTCCCGGATGTCTTTTTCTATAACATTTACGTTTAGGTCTCTCGGATCTAACATTTCCAACACTGGCCACTGAAGTTGCTAGAGTTTTGGAACTTATTTGCGATCTAGCTCGATTTCTGTTCAAATAACCCACATTATCTCTGGAACGACTTTGATCATCTTTAAATTTCTTGGAAGCAGACTGAAATGATCTACTCTGAAATCTCTTTCTCATATCATGGGCTTCAGATTCAGCTTTTCTTTTATCTTTCCCGAGTGCCTTGGCTTTACACGCTCTATCAACGAGTACAACGAACTCTTTTATTTCTAAAATCCCGACTAACAGACGAATGTCTTCATTAAGGCCATCTTCAAACCTTTTGCACATTATAGCTTTAGATGATACACATTCTCGAGCATACTGACTCAGTCTCACAAATTCTCGTTCGTATTCTGAAACAGTCATACGGCCCTGTTTAAGTTCTAGAAATTCTTTCTGTTTCTGATCAACGAATCTCTCATTGATATACTTCTTTTGAAACTCGATCTAAAAGAAATCACATGTGACTCATTCTCTCGGAACAACAGAAATCAGAGTTTTCCACCATTGATATGCTGCATCTCAGAGTAATGACGCAACACATTTTATACATTCTTTTGGAGTTAGAGACATTTCGTTGAATACCCGGATAGTATTTTCAATCCAGAACTCGGCCTTTTCAGCATCATCATCTTTATTAGCTCAGAATTCTTCAGCCTCATACTTACGGATCTTGTCAACAGGAGGCTTACTTAACAGATTAAGATTTGCAGTTGGAAGTATGTCGGATGTCTGAGGGTGATTAACTGGGGGCGAGGGTTGCGAAACAGTCGGGTTATTCTTAACAAACTAAGTGAACCACTCACTCATCATCTGGAAGAAAGCTTGCTTAGCTTCTCCCTCTTGACCATTCGTAGACGGTTTCGATCCAGAGGGTGGTGTCCCTTGAGCGGGAACAGGCGCATTACTTTCTATGTTGTCAGCTACGGCTCTTTCGAGATCCATTACTATACGAAAATCACATTTTATACGTCAGGATTCAAAATACAATCACATTTCAGATATATGGCATGTATAGCTAAACTCTAACCCGCTAGTTAGTTTGATAATCGGCTAAACTGTAGCTCTGATACCAATTAAATGTAACACCCCTATCCCATGTCTGTCGCTGGATTAAGGTTAGGAGCGTTACCAGACATATCAGAAACAGTTACAGACAAAATCATACATTTAACCATCATTCTCAGACATAATGTCCCTTAAATGGGTCCTCAAGACCTTAATTGTGCTTAGAAGTCGAGTCAGGACTAAACTGAAACACATATGAAATTTCATGATAATTTTAAACATTCCTAAAATACAGGGGAGACACGCCCGTGGGAGGAGACTGTTTATCTTCCATGGCTTGTAGACACCCCCTGTGTCCATCCGTGTCTATACACTGACTATATCAACATGGTTACTAGGCACGCCCGTGTGCCATGGCCGTGTGCTACTAGGCCATATACTGACTTCCCCACCAACGGCCACCAAGCACGCCCATGTGCCATGGCTGTGTGCTCTTAGCTAGCTACTGATTTGCACACCACGACCAACTGACACGCCCATGTCGAGGCCGTGTACTACTAAGCTACATCCTGCTAATCGCCCATGGTCTTTAGGCACGCCCGTGTGCCACAACCATGTGACATTATAGGCCATTTACAAGCCCAAAATGCCACCCATAAGGGTCATCCCTACAAGCCATTTTTACCAAGATATCTCATACACATAGAACCATCAAAAAACATACCAAAATAATCATCCAAACCATGTATTCAATACCAATTCCAACCATGACAATTTCAAAGACTAAAACTCATATCATTACAAACATAATTCATTTATTTGCTCACTCAAAACTTGGCCATTTCACATGCTTCAACCATACCAAGCCATGCATCATATATCATATTAATTTAAGCATAGTCTCTACTCATAAATAGCCAAATCACATGGCTAAGATCACATAACAACTCATACCAAAATACTAGCCTATACATGCCATATCTATCTGTATACATTTTCAAAGTGTACCAAAATAAGTTTAGAAGTGTGATGACAATCCGTGACAGTCCCGAGCCTTCAATAGCTTTGACGACCTATAAAACAGATTAAACACACACAGAGTAAGCTTTCCAAAAGCTTAGTAAGTCATATACAAATAATTTAACATAATTCATTCATAAGTATGGCAATTTGAATTCATTAACATATCCTTAATTCAAGCACATAAATAAACTCTTTGCTCACTTGGTTTGCCATTTCTTACCAATCCACACATCCCAAAGATCTCATTTGCTCATATCTCAAACATACATATATCTCAAATGTTTATTTGCATTAATGCACATACATACTTACCTTCCATTCTTATACAAAGCATATATATATCAACGTACCTGAAACGGATGTACATTCACGTATTTGTTCCTAGCTCAGAATTGTAATTCGTATCACATATTTGCCCGTTGAACCATTAGGAATCTAGTAGGATACTCAGAAAGCTCGACATAGTCGTACAATGCCAACGTCCCAGACGAGGTCTTATATGCACTCAGATACCGATGCCACTGTCCCAGATAGGGTCTTACACAATTTAATACGATGCCGATGTCTTAGAAATGGTCTTACACGTAAAACTCATATCGATGCCTACGTCCCAGACGAGGTCTGATACGTAAAACTTATATCGATGCCTATGTCCCAGACGAGGTCTTACACGTAAAGATCAAATCGATGCCAACGTCCCAGACGTGGTCTTACATGATAAAACAAAACAGATACCTATGTTATGACAAAGTTAATCCTATCTGTTCCTAGGTTCAAACGGGACTTATCGGATATTGTCGCTATATCGACCTTATCTCGTAATTCATATACTCAACATCTCATAAACATTCATTATCATTATTAGTTATATGAACATATACAAATTCATTCAAATACATTTATTTGCATGATGACTTACCTCGGATTTTGGTTTATTGGAATGAAAACGGCTACTCGTTTACTTTCACTTTCCCGCGATCTAAATCCATTTTCCTCGGTTCTTGGTCTAAACATATTCAGAATTAATCCTTTTATTCACTATTTCATTCAATTCAATCCATACACATATATTTTGGGCTATTTACAAATTAACCCTCATATTTGCACACTTTATCAATTTAGTCTAATTTTCTCAAAACATCAAATTCACAAAATCTACCCATACACATGCTTAGCCAAATATTCATACATCACATATAAGCCCATATTTTTCATCAAATTCATATATTAGTCCCTCAATTTGCCATTTTCTCAATTTGGCCCTATTTAGCTAAATTCATCAAAACTTCCAGAACAAAACTTGTTCATCAATTACATATCTATCATTTAACACCATAAAACATCACAAAACTAAACATAGCATCAATGGCATGTTACACAAACTTCATCAATTCATGAATTTGAGACATGGGTTGTAAAGCTCTCGAAGCAACGATTACAAACACGTAGAAATTATCAAAAGTCGAAGTCAAAAATTACCTTAATTAAGCCCAAAACCTAGGCGAAACCTTGCTAACTTCTTATCTTCTTTTTCTTTTTGATATTCGGCCAAAGATAAGCATTATGGCTTTCTTTTTCATGTTTTGTTTTATATAATATAACTTATATTATAATATTTATTATTTAATAAACCATTACCAAATAAAATAAGCCATTCATCACATTAATGTACCGTCCACTACATTTCAAAAAGGTTAATTTACAATATAAGACATCCACCCTAAAAAGCCACATCAATTAGCCATTAATCAAATGATGGTTCACTTTTACGCTTTATGCGATTTAGTCCTTTACTCAAATTAAACACACAAACAGACGAATTAATTCACAGAAATTTACCACATGCTTAATCACATATCATCAGCACAGAAAATAATATTAAAATATTATACAAACTCAGATTTGTGGTCCCGAAATCACTGTTTCGACTAGGGTATAAATCGAACTGTTAAATGGTTGGCCATGTGACCCAAGTCAGAGAGTTACACTGGGTTGGACACGGGCTGGGACACGGCCATGTGATCCCATATCGAATGTCCACACGACCTGTGACATGGGCATGTCTTTGGCCGTGTGAGACACACTGTCAGGCCACACAGGTGTGTGTCCCTTGTATTTTTTATAAAATTTTCTAAGTTTTCCAAAAAAAAATTATAAAGTATCAGTTTAGTCCCGAACCACTCTGAATGTATGTTTTGGGCCTTATAGGCTCGTATTAGGGACTTGATGAATGGCTATGAATGTTTTACATCTAAATTTGATAATTGTATGAGAAATGCATGTTCGATTGTTTAATAAGTCTGGTAATGCTCCGTAACCCTATTCTGGTGACGGATACGGGTGAGTGGTGTTATATTGCCTCATATAAGTTGATTCCTTTCCTCCATTAAGAGTAAACTTACCTTAAGTTGGGGGTGCATGATCCCATTTTCACTCCACGTCTCCCTCCCTTGCCAAAACCTCTCATCTTGCCTATTTGATGTGATTCATTGAACCTGGTCACAGTTAACTAAGCTACACACACCCATTGTTGTCCCTACCTCTCTCATTCTCCCATATCCTAATTTTTTTCCATTTTCTTTCATCTCCATTTTCTCTCTATTTGACAAACAACCACCACCTAAAATTCCTCCACTCGGGTTATAGTTTCACCACCTCTTAATATTCTCTTCTCATCTTCTTTTCTTTCGATTACCGACCCTCACCACCATCGTTGCCATCATGAACCGCTGCGAACCACTGCGGCAAACCCTTCCTCCTCCACTCATTTTCTTCCCTCTTTTCTCTTAACTTTGTGACCGAACCCTCTTCCCCCTTTTTTATATTTTTCTCACCTCATCGAGACCATCGCCAGACCATCATCCCCATCGTCGTTTTTTGTCGGGATTCAATTTTTCTTTCTTTCTTTCCTCTTTCGATCTCTCTCATCTTCTTTAAGGATTTAATTATCCTATTTTAATTATTTTGTGTTCAAGACTTATCAATCATATATTTTTTGTAGATCATTAAACCTCTTCATTCCTTCGTCAAGACTAATCATCGATCTCGTTGTATTGTTGAGTAACATAAATGTTTGAGGGGTGTTAAGAACATTCCTTTCTCTCTATTATTTTTCCTCATAGCCGAATGGTGTTAAGACACATTCATTTTTCATGTGTTAACACTTTGTTCATAAATTCTTTGAAGGACCAAACAACTCCAATCCAAGAAATCCTTAGTGAATTAACGAGTGCATCGAATCCAAGTTTTGATTTAAGGGTAAGTAATTGGTGAGAATTATTTCAATGATTAAACTTTAAGTATTAAGACATATCTAATAGATCTATAACTAAAATACGTGTTTGATGCAATAGATTCATCTATCGAGTTTATATACAAGTGAAACCTCTTCTAATAGGATTGTCACAATTGGATCTACGGTTTAAAGTGTGGGATCTAAATCTTTGATTTGAGTATAATCTGCCATTTTTTATTATTAAATAAAAAGCTATTAAATAACTATTTGAGAGTACACTAAGTACTTAAAAAAGAGTTGAAAAACTCATCAAAAGGGAAATTCCAATTGTCCTAAAATTATTAGTTCAAGAAATCTATGATTCATGATGTGTTGATGTACCTGATGATGACATGTGCCCAAATCTCACCTCTATGTTATGTGATACATGGCTTAATTGATATGTTATGATTTAAATATGTGTTATATATGTTTGTGTGATGAGATCCATTATTTAATATGAAAATATATTAAAGCATGCTAAAGTCAATAAAAAGTGAATAATATGTGATATGTGATATGTTATATGTGATATGTGATCATGTTTACATGCAAATGTGTAAAATTCAGAAATATACGTGATCGCTGTAAAATCAGAGTTTTAAATATTTATAAAAGAATAATCAAACCTGGAGACTAACTCTGACAATGATATTAAGGCAAGTGTACCTATCGAAAAGTAGTATAGCTTAGGCAAGACCGGATATCGAACCCAAAGGAACTAAAAGTATTAATACTCACTTTCTTTTTATTATTTAACCTAACTAAGATAAAGGTTGCTTTTAAACTAAATTGACGACAACTAAACTAAGGAAACAAAGACAAAAAGATGAATTTGGGGATAACTTGAAAAATACTCAGTTGATTTTGATGATACCTTCGGGAAGAATCCAGCTAGACTTTACTTATTATCTAACCCTAAATTATATGATTTATTTACTCAGCTTGATCCATGAGACTCCCTAACCTATGTTAAACTCTCTCTCAAAGCGAATAACATCTAATCCTAGGTTAATTAGTGGAACTCTCATTCGCCCTAGGAAAGCAGTAAATCGATCAATGGATTCCCATATTAGGTTTCACCCTAATCCAACAAAATCTCGTAACCCTATCTCTAGGCACCTGATCAACTCCGCTTAATTATGTTAGATCTTCTCTTAGGCAGGGTATATTCCTCCTCTACCTAAGCACATTAGATTTGGATTAAGCAACATAATTAAGAACAAACTAAGTAATTTATCATATAACTTAAAAATCAAATAATAAAATCTGTCTAGGTTTCATCCCCCTTCAGGTATCTGAAGGATTTAGTTTTTAATGTAAAAAGAAAACATCACAAGAGAAAAGATAAAACAAAACATAAGAAAAATCCTAAAACTCCCTGATGGGATTGAAGGAGAATTCTGCTGTCGTGAGTATAATTCCAGCTTCTTGGGATGAATCAACTGGCTATCCCCACGTTACTCCCTAACTCTGACCTTCTCGGCTTGGCTCCTTGGCCTAGCTTTCGCCCCCTCCCAAAGGTGGTACTTGGGGTATATTTATAGGCTCTTGGAATGCGATTCTTTCTCCCGAAGTATCCTTTTCCGACTAAAATTGCTCTTTCCAGTGACAGAGGCACGGCCATGTCACACGCCCGTGCAAATCGAGACCTGACTGTGTTCGGAATTTACTTAGGGCACGACTGTGTAAACTAGGATTAGGCCGTGTTCTAGATGCTCGTCGAGACACGGCCATGTGGTCCTTGGCCCAGGCCGTGTCGATTTCGTGGAAAGGCCCATTTGCTTCGTTTTAGGCCTGTTTTGTCTTCTTTTCATCCTCGGGTGCTTTCCTGGGTATAAGACATGAAAAGAAAGGGTTAAGAGCACCTTTTTACACAAATCAAGGGATAAATCATCCAAACGCATATTAAATGTGGGCTTAAAATATGTGACTTTTACGGTTTATCAAATACCCCCACACTTAAGCTTTTGCTTATCCTCAAGCAAAATTCTCAACTTACAATTAAAACGAACTTTCCATGATTCATAATTCCTATCAACAATGCCTTATCCTAATTCATAGATAATTTATACATGGATAATTCAACTCAAAGATTCCTAAAAATTCAAACAAGATAAGTTATAAATTTGTAGCACAAAAAACATAGGTGTTTCCCTTCATCTAAATAATTACCTTTAATTCAAAATCGACAAGGATTGATATCCTCACAAAAGATTCACTCAAATCACTCAAAAAGTGTTTAAGGGTCAAAATTAAGCACTCATAAGTCGAACATGAAAAGTTAATCCCATAGGCTTGCCTAAAAATCAAATCTCCACCACTGTAAAATGATATGATAAACAGATCAAAGGGTCATTGTTAGGGTTGTAACGAGGCTAGGGTTAAAGGTATGGATAAAGGCTGAAATTAGAAGGTTAGAATCGAGATTGAATTGATAAGTTACTTACCTAAAAATTTCTAAGATAATAATTACAGCAACTGAAAATAATAAAAATCCTACTAATACGAGCTTTTTCTTTTGGGAAATAGTCTTTGATTGTGTAAGCTTCACTTTCCATACTACTAATATTAAAAACTTGAATTTTTTTTTTAGAACAAACTAAATACAAGATAAATTTAACTACCAGAATAATAAACTTAGATAACTGGCTCAAATCAAATCTCGATTAAGGGGTAGTCAAAATAAAGGATGATAACAAATACAAAGGATTTTGGGTTAAAATTAGCAGGTAAGTCAATAAAAAGGGTTGTTAGGCTCAACGGGGTTCACTAAGGTTTAATTATAAGGGTAGGCTATTCAGTAGAGTAAGTGGGTTAAAACCTAAGTGCCTTTATCATCTTGGTATATCAAATCATAACTGTGGTCTTGACATGTATAATCGAGGCAAGTTCTAGAATAACAATTCATAGTCGACACATTCATAATCAAGAAGTGAGCATAGAAAAGAATGTATGCTCTGTAAGGCTCAAATTCTCACAAAAATTATGGGTGTTTTTGACATCAACCTTGTAAATCTCAAATTTCAAGATAATATTCAAATTTCGGTTGACAACCTAAAATTTTAATTCTTAGAAAATTATACTTATCATGCTTGATTCCCTAGTATTCTTCAAATTTAATTATCAATATAATTAACTATGACTTATTCCGAAACATATCAATAAAAATCACAAATCATTAGAAATTTCATCTTAATTAGTAATATGAGAAAATTACTTTAAAACAAGATTAAATTCAGGGATTTGAGAACAATGTAGATAGTTAGGCATTTTTATCCTCAGGGTTTGAGAATAATGACAAATTAGGCATTTTCTTAGAATACCTATTCACTCACCACACTTAAGATGTACATTGCCCTCAATGTACAAAGATAGATAATGACATTTTAAAGATAAATCAAAAGAGAAGGAGGAAGAATTACTCCCTGATTTGTGGATGTTTTCCCGAATGATTGTCTTTGGTGGCGGTGATGGTCAGTCGGGATAACGTTCCTGCACTAGATGAAGAAATTGGGTAGCGCTTTGAGAAGTAGCCAGGCTTTATTAAGACCTAATAAAAATAAACTAAATATATAAATAAAGACAAGAAAGATAAAGAGAAAGAGACTAAGAAGGAAAATAGACTAAGGCTAGGAGATAAAGGGGCTTGAGAATCCTTATTTGTAGGTGGTTCGCGAGATGGGTGTGACTTCTAAGGCGACGGAGGTACTGGTGGTGGCGAAAGTAGCGTGATTCCCAAGCAGCCTTTAGAACCTGACACTAAGAAACTAAACTAAGTTAAACTATTTTAAACATAAGATTATTGAAGAGAAGGAGAATGAAAGGAAAAAGAAATGAAAAATAAAAACTAATTGGTCTCATAGATCCTTGGCTTAGTGTTGAGACGAAGCTACCGGCATGAACTCATGTTGATCGTTCTCCTTTGCAGAATGTGGCCTTTTACGCTTCTTTGGCATGGTGTTGGCTTGCTCAAGGATCTAGAGCCTTAGTAAGTGGAGAATCTGAGATGGAGGAGAGTGAAAACAAAGAAAATAAGGATGAAATTAAATGGGGGAAAGGAGAACAGGTGAATGGTTTAAATAGATGTTCATATGTTCTACTCCAACACGACCGTGGTCCCAGGGTGTGTCAAATTACACGACCTCCTCGCACGGCCGTGTTATAGAGGGTGTTGTCACCCCTATGCCCATGCTTGATCCGTCTACACCCGTGCTCGTGATGTTTTTCTTGTTGGCACGGTTGTCTGACACGGGCGTACCTCACCCGTGCTCGAGAAGTCAGTAACCTCAGTAATTTCACACGGTTTGTGGCATGGGCGTGTTCTGTCCATGGTATGGAAGTTGATATCCTCACACGGTTGGTGCCACGGCCATGCCTTATTTGTCGGTGCCCGTGTCGAGAGTGGTTGGATCTATAACGTTGGGGTGGTAGCTGGGCTGACTGCACGGCTACTGCCCTGTCAGGGTGGTGGTTTTGGTGGTCCACACGGCCACGGACACAGCCGTGTGTAAGGCCGTGTGATTTGTCATTTTTCACTTTTGGTTAGTTAAGAAGGAAAAGAAAAAGAGAAAAGAAAGTGTAAAATAATACAAAAAGAAATAGGGTTAGTACTCGGGTTGCCTCCCGAGAAGCGCTCGTTTATAGTCTTAAGCTAGACTTTCCTCGTATTTGAAAATTTTAGGGTGGTTTAAAAGTTTGAATATCTTCTCTAATGTCTATAGTTTTAGTTTTATGACAAAATTGAAGTCGAAAAGTGTTTACCTTGAAAGTGCCAAATGTTGGATTGCTTACCTCGACTAGTCCTTGTGGGAAGATATCGTGTACCTTAAAAAGAAGTTATCTCTTTTCCTTCAGGTTTGTTGTGGTGATGTGCGGCTCGGCTGTATCTAACAGAACCTGGTCTCCTATTTTATAGTGATTGGATGTCTCCACGAACTCTTCTGGCGGTTCCTCCGGTTTTACGTTGTGTGAATCCGGCTCTTCTTTGACCTGTGTTTTCTATTCTTCCTTGTGTAATCCTAGTTTTTCATTGAAGTGCGTTTTCCATTCATCTAGGTCATCGATTTGGGTCCTTTGTTCTTCGTGAGTTGTTTCTTTGTTGGCACTAAACTGAGGATCTGGTTCAATCGTTCCCTTTTTTGGAGGTACCTGTAAAGAAGGTGTAATTGAATGATTAACAAAAGAATTTTCTTGCTCACCTTGATTCTTTGATGACCTAGCTGAGTCAAGGGCTTGAACACTAATTGAGTTATCACCTACACAAAGTATAAGCTCACCTGTGGCAACATCAATTTTAGTCTTGGCAGTTGCTAGAAAAGGTCTTCCTAAAAATAGGGGAATTGAATTATCCTCATCCATGTCTAAAACAACAAAGTCTACTGGGATTCAATAATGCCCCTAGGAATTCTAACAGTTTTATTAGCTAATTGAATGCTCATCTTAGTTTGTTTTGGCTTCTCTAGACCTAGTCGCTTAAACAATGCATAATGCATAACATTTATGCTTGCCCCTAAATCAGCTAACGCATTATCAATATTTGAACTACCAATTAAACATAGAATTGTAAAACTCCCTGGATCTTTTTGCTTCTGTGGTAGTTTATTTTGTAACAATGCTGAGCATGTTGCGTTTAATTCCACGTGGTGCTCTTCATCTATTTTGCGTTTGTTGGTTAAGAGCTGTCTTAAAAATTTCCTCGAGTCTGGCATCTGGAAAAGAGCTTCAAGAAGAGGTAAGTTAATATGTAGTTAATATGTAATTTCTTTAAAAGTTTAAGAAACTTACCAAACTACTCCTCTGAATCATCTCTGTCTAATGCTGTGGGATAAGGTATGCGAGGTTTGTACTCTTTGACTATCGGCTTTGGTTTTTCTTGTACTTCCTCTGTTATACCTTCACCTACCTTACTTTCTGGAGACGGGTTGGGTGTATCTAACTCCTTGCTACCCTGGACTGTAATGGCTTGAATTTGCTCCTTAGGGCTAATCTCCGTGTTACTAGGTAGACGTCTTTGCGGTCGTTCTGACATTGATTTTGGAAGTTGTTCGACTATTTTAGTGATTTCCTTGATTGACTTAGTAATTTCATCAATTCGGCTTTCGTTGCTTTTGATTATTTTGTCAGCTTCTTGGATGCGCTCCTCGATGGTTGGCTTCTTGTCTTGTGGATAGGGCTGATTTCGAAAGTTTTGGGGGGGTTGTTGCCTTTGATTTTCTTGATTGCCTTGTCCTCCCCATGAAAAATTTGGGTAGTTCCTCCAACCTGGATTGTAAGTGTTACTATAAGGATTATCATTAGATCGAAAATTATTACCTATATAGTTCATCTATTCATCTTCTGCTCCTGGTTGGTAGGGTGGGTACTCAGGATTGACCACAGTTCTACTAGCGTCGCACTGCATGACTGGATGTATCTGTGAAGAACACAAACTATCAAGCTTTTTATTCATCATCTCTAGCTGCGTTGATAGCATGGTCATGGTGTCGACGTTGAAATCTCTTGCCGATTTCGTTGGTTTAGTTCTCGAAGCTTGCCACTGGTAATTGTTTATCGACATCTCCTCAATGAACTCGTAGACTGCTTCAGCGGTTTTATTGTTCAGCGTTCCACCGGCGGCTGAATCTATCAGTTGCCTCGTTGAGAGGTTTACTCTGTTGTAGAAGGTTTGGACTTGTAGCCACAGGGGTAAACCATAGTCTGGACACCTCCTCAAGAGATCTTTGAACCTCTCCCATGCGTCGTATAGTGTATCTACATCCATCAGCACAAAAGAAGAGATATCATTATGTAATTTGGCCGTTTTGGCCGGTGGGAAATATTTCATTAAAAACTTTTCGATCATCTGCTCCCATGTAGTGATTGACCCTCGTTGTAACGAGTTTAACCACTGTTTGGCTTTATTTCTCAATGAAAAAAGGAATAACCGAAGACGAATGGCATCATCAGAAACGTCATATATTTTGAAGGTATCACAGAACTCCAAAAAGTTAGCTATATGCATGTTTGGATCTTCGTCCTGCAAACCATCAAATTGAATATACTGTTGAATCATTTGTATTGTGTTAGGCTTTAATTCAAAATTGTTAGCAGATATAGTAGGCCTAACAATACTAGATTCTGCTCCTGTTAAATGCGATTTTGCATAATCAAACATTGTACGTGGAGCATTGTGATCTCCCACATCGCGTAGCGGTGGGTTGTTTTTGCCTATCCCTTCAGTAGGATTGGATCTGTTTTCTTCCTCTCTTTCTGTGTAATCTAGGGCTCGCCTGGTTTCCTTGCGATTCCTACGAGCGGTTGCTTCGATATCACTATCGTATACCAAAGGTCCTCTCGGATTCCTTCTAGTCATAAACTAGAGGTACCTAGAAAAGAGAAAGAAATAAAGAATTAAAATTAAAATTAGAAAAATTAAAATTTAACCTAAGAAAACAAAAGAAATAAATTGCAAATAAAATAATGGCTAAAGTAATAAAAATAAAGCTTTCTTAATATTGTAGTTCCCCGGCAACGCCGCCAAAAACTTGATCGCTGTAAAATCAAAGTTTTAAAAATTTATAAAAGAATGATCAAACCTGGAGACTAACTCTGACAACAATATTAAGACAAGTGTACCTATCGAACAGTAGTATAGCTTAGGCAAGACCGGATATCGAACCCAAAAGAACTTAAAGTATTAATACTCACTTTCTTTTTATTATTTAACCTAACTAAGATAAAGGTTGCTTTTAAACTAAATTGACGACAACTAAACTAAGGAAACAAAGACAAAAAGATGAATTTGGGGATAACTTGAAAAAGACTCAATTGATTTTGATGATACCTTCAGGAAGAATCCACCTAGACTTCACTTATTATCTAACCCTAAATTATATGATTTCTTTACTCAGCTTGGTCCGTGTGACTCCCTAACCTATGTTAAACCCTCTCTCGAAGCGAATAACGTCTAATCCTAGGTTAATTAGTGGAACTCTCGTTCACTTATAATAACCCCCTAAGAAAGCAGTAAACCAATCAATGGATTCCCATATTAGGTTTCACCCTAATCCAGCAAAATCTTGTAACTCTATCTCTAGGCGCCCGATCAACTCCGCTTAATTATGTTAGATCTTCTCTTAGGCAGGGTCTATTCCTCCTCTAACTAAGCACATTAGATTTGGATTAAGCAAAATAATTAAGAACAAACTAAGTAATTTATCATATAACTTAAAAATCAAATAATAAAATCTGTCTAGGTTTCATCCCCTTTCAGGTATCTGAAGGATTTAGTTTTTAATGTAAAAAGAAAACATCACAAGAGAAAAGATAAAACAAAACATAAGAAAAATCCTAAAACTCCCTGATGGGATTGAAGGAAAATTCCGCCGTCTTGAGTATAGTTCCAGATTCTTGGGATGAATCAACTGGCTATCCCCGCGTTACTCCCTAACTCTGACCTTCTCGGCTTGGCTCCTTGGCCTAGCTTTCGCCCCCTCCTTAAGGTGGTATTTGGGTTTATTTATAGGCTCTTGGAATGCGATTCTTTCTTCCGAAGTATCCTTTTTCGACTAAAATTGCTCTTTCCAGCGACAAAGGCACGGCCATGTCACACGCTCGTGCAAATCGAGACTTGACCGTGTTCGGATTTTACTAAGGGCACGACCGTGTAAATAAGGATTAGGTCGTGTTCTAGATGTTCGTTGAGACACAGCCGTGTAGTCTTTGGCCCAGGCCGTGTCGATTTTGTGGAAAGGCCCATTTGCTTCGTTTTAGGCCCATTTTGTGTTCTTTTCATCCTCGGATGCTTTCCTGGGTATAAGACATGAAAAGAAAGGATTAAGAGTACCTTTTTACACAAATCAAGGGATAAATCATCCAAAAGCATATTAAATGTAGACTTAAAAATGTTACTTTTACGGTTTATCAATACGTTAAGTGAGACTATGAGCATGACTACATGCGAAAAGTGATTAAATGTGTTAAATTTGAAAATGACCATATCACATGTATGGGATAGATCTTGTGAAAGCTGGAAGTTATGTGGCAGTTTATCTACGATGATGTGGTCATTATTGGCAATTATGTGGTGGCTTGTCCACAATGTGTTATGTGGTCGTTTGTTACTATTTATATGGTGGCTTGTCCACAAATGGTGTGTTATTGGATGGAAGGGTTCTGGAGAACTTGATATTGGTGTGTAGCGAAGATGGGTAGGAAAATTCATCAAAATGTTCATTGTTACATAAGCATGTCTCTATATACTGATGTATGTGTGTTGGTGATGATATGAGATTTCTGTTAAAATGATATATATGTTGAAATGCATGTTATAAATATTATGTAATGATATCACACTGAGCCTTTTAAAGCTCACCTACTTACTTGTGTGTTTTAGACAATCCTCGTGGTTAGGACTCGAATTCGATCATTGGAAAGGCTTTCAAACTAATGGTTTCTCGGTTGTGGATTTTTAAGATGATTTGGGACTTTTATGGACTTTATGATTATATTTTAGATTTTATCGTGTAGTAAATTATTGAACTATGGCATGGGGTTTTTCATTTTAAAAACTGTGGACATTGGACTTTTTACATGAATTTTGATATGGATTAAACATTTTGGTGCTTTCTTAATTAAATCTGTTTTCAATAAATTCAATTGATCGTACATGTATTTTGTATGATCAAACTAATGTTTTACAAATAATAAGTTTTCTTTTGACGTAATGTTTTATAATATCGTATAAAAAAGGAATTTTAGAACGCGTTTTCAAAGACTATATCCATTTATTTCAACTCAAAGTTTTTTAATTTCTATGGCCCATGTAATCGCTTGGATTGGGCTGTAACGTCTAGGCCCGGTTTGAAGGGTTACAAATTTCATTCATGAGATTTTATTTAATACAATTATCAAAATTGTACCATTTTATGTTATATGTTGCATACACAAATTATTATGTTTATCTAATATATAAATAGATTTATGTATTTATTTCTTTAAATGTGTACAATTAAATTAAAATCAAAGTATTATGTATACAATTGAACCACAATCAAAATTTTATGTGTACAATTGCACCAAATCAAACTTCGTATGCAGTTTTGAGATTTATCCCTATTTAAAACCATAACTAATTTAGTTTTACAAGTCCATTGAACACCATTTCAGTTGGGCAAGAGCTAAAAACTCAATTTTTTGCAAAGCAAATTATATTATTATGAGAGTGTTTTTTTTTTTAATATAAAATCTTTTTTTTAAATAGAAACAGGCCCAACAAAGCCCAACTATATTAGATCATAAAGTATCATCCAACACCAACCGGTGGATGAAATCTAGATAGTCCAAACCAAACTCCAAAGCAACATTCCCATCCATTAGTCAATATGCTAAGTAATGTGCGACACAATTGGCTGACTTATGGGTAAAAGAAAAACTAACACCACCAAAAGAATTGCATATCCCTAATGCTTCTCTAACAATATGAAAAAGACAAATCAAGAGTTTGACTATTAAACTTAATAATAAAAAAACATAGTCAGGCTAAAAAATAACTCTAGAAAAGCCCTTCTCAAGAGCCTTCTGAGCAGCACAAGCCAAAACGAAAGCCTCAGTTGAAGGAACATCAAAACCTTCGGTGAACGAACAAGAAAAACAAGCTAGCACCATTCCCTTGTGATCACGAATAATGGCACCGCATAAAATAGATCTCGTCTTCACATTCCATGCCACATCAACAACAATTTTGACCGCATCTTCACAAGGCTAAGTCCATCGGACCACAACTGGACGTCAAGGTAACAACGAAGCATAAAGAAGGTTATGCACCTGAAAATCATGATGGATAAAGTGAGATTTTAAAACCACATATTGCAAAGAGGAAACTCGCCCTTGAATCATGAATAAGTTCCTTGCTTCCCACATTGTAACATCCCCAAACCCGGCCCATTCACCACGACCGAATCTGGTTATGTTATTGCAGAAAGACGGTTGAAAAACTTCATTAACTTAGCATAAAGCATGAAAGAATTCAATTTTTGAAAACCATGTTCATTTATAGCAATATGAAAACTTTAGAAGTTACAAATTGTCTGAAAATACTTTAGTAAACATACTTTTATAAATAGGGTACTGGAATTAAAACCATTTTCACATAGAAATCCAAATTAAATAAACCATGGTTAAAGTAATAACAAAATAATAAAATGGCCTTTATTACAACCCAATGATTAAAATAAAGTACTTATATCAAAACCAAGCATCAAATATTAAATCATCATCTTCGGCATGGGCCACCTTGTCCTCTCCGATCCCGGTCCGACTTTTATGCAACACGAAATGGTTAAAGGAAAAAGGTGAGTCACCAAGACTCAGTGTGCCACCCTCTTTCCCGGATTAACACAACATCATATACAAACATAATCATGCTCATCATGCATCCAATCAATATGCACCCAATCCTAACCATCCATACACCTTTTCTACCCCGTGTGGTACCAAACCACTGGTGGTGCCAAACCACCTGGTGACATATAGTCACAATGTGTTACCAAAACACTGGTGCCCCAAAGACAATTATCATCAATGTGGTGCCAAACCACCTGGTGTCCCAAAGACACGTTTGTGATACCAAATCACTGGTGACCGAAGTCACAAATCCGATGATGGGGCCAACCCATCGTGTGATACCAAATCACTAGCAGACAATCCCATATCTCATAAGTGGGGCCAACCCACGGTGGTGTTAACCACAGGGACGAGTTGCAATGAGGTGCCAAACCTCTGGTGTCCTAAAGACACAAATATGGTACCAAACCACTGGTGACCGTAGTCACAATAATCGAGTGATGGGGCCAACCCATCGTGTGATACCAAATCACTGGCGTCAATCCTCAATACGCGCCTTGTGGGGCCAACCCAATGTGGTGCGAAACCACGGGGACGAGACGCTGAGGTGCCAAACCTCTGGAGGTGCCAAACCTCTGGTGACCCAAAGTCACAAAGTTGTGTTACCAAAACACTGGTGCTCGTCAGCACAAAATGTCACTGCCCCCTCCACTCGTACAACCCACATCAATCATGCACATGTGCCAAAATATAACATCATGAAGGTTTAGTAACGCACATAGGTTTAATCATCAACCAATCAATATATCACAAGCCAGATACATTATGCTTTCCAAAAGCATCACAACAGGGACTTACCTGACCCTTTGCCTCATACCTCCATGATATCTCATCCACCTTACTATGGATCCACATAACACACAATTCATATAAAATCACATAGCATAGCAGTGTAAATGTACACACCAAATAGTAACATATTTAATAACAGAAAGTGTGTGTTTGAACACACCTGCAAGCCTTAACCAAAGAACCAACTAAATCCCTTGATAACCTCGACAACCTTGCTCCTTGCTATAGGTTTGGTTCCCTACCAAAACCGGAACCAACAATGGTTCTCCTTAGACAATCGGTCAACCCCAATACCCACCAATTGATCACCAACATATATCGACTTCGATCGACTACTTCGAATCCTGGGTGTCCTAAGATAACTCGATTATCCTCAAGAGATTAATATCCTTCAACAAATAACAAAAATCGGCCTTAATCTAAACCACAATACATAGAACGAAAGAGAGGAAAAATGGCCATTCGGCCGAGTCCTTACCCAACTCCAATCGATTGAGAACACCAACCCCAACACAACAATATTCGGCCAACCAAACCACTAGGAGAGAAGGAATAGATTCGCTCAAAGCTTCACAAGAAAGAAAGGCATTCGGCTTTAAGTGTTTATCACCCTTGGGTTCGGTTTTGAGTGAGAAAAGAGTGAAAGAAAATGTGAATAGGTAGAGTTTCAGCTAGAAGGTTTTGAGGAAGAACAATGAGAGTTTGAGGAGACAAGATAATATGGTTCCAGCTAAGACAGAAATGTGAATTCGGCACAAAGGTTGTAACATGAAAATATGAGAAAAGAGTGTATTAGGTTACGGCTTACACAAATGAACAAAAGAGAAGAAATAAAGAGAAGAACATTCGGCTACCAAGAAAACAAAGCAAGATTCGGTAATAGGCTACTAGAACTTTTGGTTCCGAAAAGAAAATGAAATAAAGCTCTTTAGAATTTCGGCCAACTATGGGAGTTTGGTATTTTGGTTTCAAAAAGAACGAAGAAAATGAGAGAACATTCTCTTGAAGTTTCGGCTACCAAAAGACAAAAAGAGAGAGCTTTAGCTTGTTAACTCTTGACCGAAAATACCCAAAATGTCAAAATGACATTCGGCACACCCAAAATCCCATACCAAGCCGTCCACACTCCCCCCCAAAACTCCTAAAATTCGGCCACCACTCCTCAAAACACTCCAAGCCACTAATTCAAAAGCATTTGAATTAGTCCCCTTCCACAATTTGCTCTCCACCCACCATTCCACCATTTGACTAGGTCATTAATAGAGTTCGAATTGCCACCAACTCCTCCCTCCATGCCGTCCAAAAAGAATGCAAAATGGGAGCATTCCACAGCTTGAACCCAAGACCTTCCCCTCCTGCAAAAGACGCCATACACACTGGGCCTCGGTGGGTGGCCCCCACCGCCACTTTGCTAGCCCATCTTATGTGACAAAACCCACCTAAATATTCTTTTAAGACCCCCAAAAGCCAAGTTCCCTTTTTACACCCTAAAAATCAAAAATTCCCTAAAGCTTTTCCTACCATCCAGGGTTCTCCAACCCCCTAAAAAACTTGACTAAGCACACAAAAAGCCTGCTAACACCTGAGACATGCACTAGGTGCATAACCCCTAAAACCGGGGTGTTACACACATCTACCAAAGGAGCACAAGAAAACTAGTGAAAGCTCTTTTTTCATCTTTTACATAGTCGTTTCGAGCTAATTGATCACACCGCAAAAATACATACAAAGCAAATCATTATGAATATTACTCAAGGTTAAAACCTCTCTCAAAATTGAGCAATCACTAACAGGATGCATAACATCCTCTTTAAGGGCCATACATCTAGGACTACTCGAATCCACCCCTTGGGAGAACGAAATCTGTTAGCCATAGGAAGGATTCCATGACCAAGTCTCTACCCAAATAGTCAAATTTTTGGAAGGATTTTCACCTTCCAAAATACCCTATGAGGTTTTATTCCAACTGTATGAAGGAGTAACAAATTATACCCTGAACCTGTCGTATAAAGATTATAGAGGGCATGCCCTCAAACCAACTGGTTTTCTTCATTTGCCTTTTTAATAGGCAGATGAAAAATCGAGAGACCATCTCATCATTGCAACAAGATCAAGTTAATATGCCATTCCATCTTCTTCCTTCTATTAGAAATTAGGATACCTTAGCACAATGGGAAATAGTATCATAATGACTTATATCTAGACCATTTATAAACTTATCCCCCATCTATCCATCCAAATATTAGCCTTATAGCCATTCTGTAACACCCCAAAATATGGCTTCAGAGTTTTAGGGATATTTTAGGAATTTTACCTTTAGAGTTTTTTGAATTTTGAAGCGTGGTAAATCGAAATTATATTCGACTATGGCATCTTAGTGGTTAAATCAATTTTTAAAAATGTGCTTTGGAAACCCTTAATTTTACAAAAAGGATTGATTTGTAACACATTCAAAACTGTGAGCATTTATGTTGCAATTTTGCCAAAATTTACCCAACATAAAACCCCCCCACTCTCAGGATAATTCACGATAGCTTTTTCCGTTCTCTTTGAAGTTGCCGTCCCTTGATTTTCCCTCACCATTACAATTGATTTTTTATTCTCAAACCATAATACTTTGAATTCCTATCATTCCCAAGCATTAAACATTCCTTAAACTCCAAGAAAAACATTCAAAAACTCCATAGATTTCATCATCTTCTCCAAATGTAGGTTTTCCAAATTTGCGTCAAAACACATTCAATCTTCCATCAAATATGATTTTTCAAATTCTAATGAGTTTTTCATGATATCTAGTCCTCAAAATTGAAGCATTAGCCATTGGATCGCAAGTGTTTAGTACAAGCTAAAAATTGGGAGATTAATGGTGGATTTTGGGATTTTGAGTAAAAACAAGGTTTCAAAGTGTTTTTTAACTTTTTTTTGTCATGATTAGAAGTTTTCTAAACTTACCTTAAAGTTTCATTAATGATTTCTTAATGAATTTTGTGAAAATTGCCAAAAAGATGATGAAAATTTTTAATACCATGAATTGGGTAGTTTTTAGTGGTTTAAGGGTTGAGGATTAGGCGTAGATGACTGATTAGATGAATGGAATTCATTTTAGGTTGAAAGGTTAAGCATAGATCAAGTTATGAGCATTTTAAGTTTGTTATGTTAAAGGTTTTGGTTACATGAGAACTTAGAATAGGTTGATGTTTTAGTTGGTTTAAGTGAGTTATTGGCTACTATCTGATTGTGAATAATGTATGGTTATTGTGTGTAAAGTCTCAGATTCTTTGAGACTTCTACAAGTTAAAGAAAGAGCTAATTCGAGCTTTCAACTTCTTGACAAAAGCATAGTGGTAAGTGTTTGGAACCGCTACTCGTAGACATGAGTCATGTGTTATTTGGGAATTAAGTAGTAGCCTAAACCTCTACTCTAAATTCCAAGTGTAAGTTTTCTTGTATCTATATTTGTTTTGTGGTTTTGTGCTTATATGATTATGAAATTGTGCGTGGTGATGAGAATCTCAAACATGTGACATGTGGATATGGTAACTGTTGTGAAAGCTGCAAATGTATACATGATATATATGTTATATGGCAGTGATAGTGTTTTGTAAAAGATGGTAACATGCAGTGATAGTGCACGGATAATCGGTAAGTGATATGTCATTGTTTTTCAGATATTTTGGCCTTGTGATCTTAAAACTGTTGGATATAGTTGGCATGCCATAGGATTGTGAATACTCACCTATATGTACAGTGATTGTGGGCATTGAGGCCCTGGGACATGTTTGGAGGGATAAGGGAATGTGAGCAAAGCTCCATTCAACGGGACATGTGAGAGGAAATAAGGAGAGTGTTACTTATATGCTTCATTTTTGGGACATGTGTGACTCTATGAGTCATTTGGTATGATTGGAGATTCGTGTATCCGATGTGTAATGGTAGAGCTTACTATATGTTTCATAACTCAAGTGCCAATATATCATATTATATGTAATTGTGTGGAACATGTTTTATGCTTAATAGAGTATGTGCTATATTGCCAATTTATCATTGTGAAATATGCATGATTAAATATGTGTGTTACATGATATATGTTGCATGAGTATGTAAATGATGTGTAGATGAAGTAGTAGATAATGCATGGATAGGTCCTCTACGACACTAGACATAGGACTATTGTACTTGTGCTTATAAATGGTTGACTTGAGGATACATGATGATATGTTTACGATGTGGTTATTCTAATCATTTGCTGAGCTTGTTAAGCTCACCCACTCCTTTCTTTAACCATTACAGATTAGTTGTGTACCGGTGTGAGAGGTGTGGTTTTTTGAGAGGTGATCCAAGCCAATTTGTGTCATTCCATAGGTTTTCTTTATTTATTTACATTTTAGGGAAAAGGTAATGTGGTAGACTTGTTAGATCCATGTTTCTTTTTGGACATCTTGTTGGTTTTGGATTTAGTTTATAAGAATTACATGTTAGTAATATGCTAAGTTTCATGAACAATGAAAATGGTTTGACGTTACTTGCTCAGATGTGATTCTGTGATTTTGAATTGCTAAAATGGTCGTTGGATGATTATTTGCTGAAGTAATTGATGCATAATGCTTAGAAACTCATTTGGAATGAATTAATTGCATATGTATCTACATTTTTTAGGTCTGGAGCAGTGGTATCGATAATCGGGTTTTAAAAATCGATACCTCTGAGCTTGAAATACGCAGAAAGCCATAATAAAGATTTGGTATCGAAACCTTTGCTCGAGTATCGATACTCGGGGTTAAAGTATCAATATTTCATGGCAGGTACTGATAATTTTTTAGATTTGGGTTTTTAATCAAGAAATAGAATGCAAGTTTGGTATTGTTTTTCCAGGTGGTATCGATATCACTTAGAGAAAATATCGATATCCTAGTGTCAATATTGATACCTACGGACATGTTTTGGAAATTTTTCTAAATGGACCTTATACTTGTTTTAAAATGTTTATAAAACTAATTATTGTAAGATTTTCATGAAATGATGATAACTATCAAGTTTTATTGGCTTAAAACCTTCACGAACAATAAAATGATGGATGTTTTGTTTAGAATGGGCTTTCTACTTGATACATGTGACATAAGACGATAGTGTGCCATCCTATATTTGGGCTTGGCGACTAGGCCAAGTATATGGTGCTACACATTCCCTATCCTTCAGTAGAAGCTAGAATGAAGCATCAAATCTTTCATAAAACCCTTCCAAATGAAAGAGGGTTTATCAATATTTCATCTTAAGAAGATATCACTTGAAGGGAAGTATTTAGTAAAAAGAACTTTGAAACAGAGAGTATCTTTATGGTGTAGCAGTCTCCATAATTGTCGTCCAAGTAAGGCAATATTAAACAGTTGAATATCCCTGAATCCAAGCCACCCATACCCTTGGGTTTTCTCATTTGTTTCTAGTCTAACATCACCCAACCCTTATTTGCTTTTGCTTTTACCTACAAAAATTTCCTAATTACTTTAGTGATATCATCCATAATACCTTTTGACAATAGAAAAATACTCAAGAGTATAAGTTGGAATAGCTTGTAATATCAATTTAATAAAAATCTCCTTACCACTATCAAAAAGAAGATGTTTCATCCAACTCTAAGAACACTTAAAAATTAGGTCCACCACCCATTTAAAGGCATTGGTTTTATTTTCACCAACCACTAGGGGTAGACCCAAATAGGAATTAAGATCCTCAACCACACAAATTTCTAGAATGGAACTAAGAAGACTTTTAGCCCCAATATGAGTATTGGGGCTAAAATAGACTGACAATTTCTCCAGATTAATCCTCTACCCCGAGTTCCTCCCAAACAAAGCTTGAATGTCTTTTACAGCAATAGCCTCCTCTTTTTTATTTCGAAGAAAAGCAAACTATCATATGCAAAGAAGAAATGATTCACTCTTGGACCCCATTGGCTAACTCAAATTCCTTTAACCAATCTTTTATCTTAAGCCCTTGTAGGCAAGACCGATAAACCTTGCATGCATAAGAGGAACAAATAAGGGGATAAGAGGTCACCCTATTGTAACCCTATTTCTGGATGAAAGAAGTCAGTGAGTTTACCATTAAACTTTATACAATATGACACTATTGAAACATATCTCATAATTAAGCGGTCTAATTATTAGAGAATCCCATCTCTGTCATAATAGCCTAAAAAAAAAACCTCATTCCACTTTATCATAAGCTTTACTCATGTCAAGCTTCAGGGCACATCCATTTTTCGGATTGTTCTTAAAACTCTGAAGGTAGTGGATAATTTCATAAGCCACAATTGCATTATCTTGTATCGTTCTTTCCATTTCAAAACCACTTTGATTTGCCTTTAAGCACACTGGGAGAATAACTTTCAACTGGTTAGCCAGTGCTTTCGGAACAAACTTATTACAGAGGCTAATGGGTCCAAATTTAAATAGATCATCCAGTTGGGCCACTTTTAGGATTAAGATAATAATTGTCTAATTAATCTCAGCCATATCTATACTACCATTCAACAAATCTATGCACAAGTGGATAATTTTTTTCCCAATCACATCTAATATGTCTTAAAAAAAAACCATTCAGCCCATCAAACTAAGGATTTTTGTTACAGTTCATTTGTTTCAAAGATACTAAGATCCATTTAGCCTTAAACTACTTGTAAAGTTGAGCATTCATAGACACATTCATGCAATTTTCAATGTAGTCAAGAAAAGACATATCAATATTTTGAACACAAGAACCAAAAAACCATTGAAATAGTCCATACTCATCATTTCCTTGCTCGATTGTGAAGATAGAAATTGTCTAATTAGCTTTTCAACTTGATGGTCCAATTCTTTTTCCAATGGATATTGGCTCTAATATGAAAGAACTTTGTATTTCTGTTCCCATTCTTTAACCAATCAATGTGAGATCGTCATGTTCAATATTTTCCATCGGCATCCATAAGGCCCCCAAGTTCATGCCTACAATCATGCAATTGTCTTGCATTTTTATCTGATCGAGGTTCATCTGTTAGGGCCCTGATCACGCTATGGCATACACCGTATAGAGAATCAACACAAAATTATTAGAAATTAAAGCGGCTTGACTGCAAGTGTGACATGTCGATTGTACTATTTAATGCTTAGTGATTAGCTAGCTAGACTTATTAGTCACCTTATTGCACGATCTTTCTTGGGTTTGATCCTCGACATACTTTGTGTTCCTACACAAACTTAAATAAACAATTAGACTTCCACTAACATTGTCTTGTCAATTTGGGTCTCAAAAGGATCAAAATGTAAGAAAAACTACCATTAAAATAG
Source organism: Gossypium bickii (assembly GCA_025503065.1). NCBI lineage: Eukaryota > Viridiplantae > Streptophyta > Magnoliopsida > Malvales > Malvaceae > Gossypium > Gossypium bickii. The sequence continues at coordinate 113,153,055 of CP106710.1, read as the reverse complement.
AAGCTAAAACAACATTGAAAACAATTGTAAATTGCTTGAGAACAAAGTCATCAAGTGTTTGAGATAGCCTAATTTGACATATCAAATTATGACAGGCCAGGCCCATAAATGATGAGATAAAAAAGCCATTCTATTTTTGGAGGCATTAAATTTATTATATTGCCAAGCATCCAACCTAAGGCCTACTTTATCCTATTTTTTAAGAGGAATCAAACCACTAAAAGAGTCTAAGTATCTCCTAAAACTTCTCTGCAATCCAATTCTAATCCCGAACACCTCGAAATGAAAGTGGCCTTTTCCTTTTCATCTTTCAAACCTCTAACTCAAACCTTCCGTGTCGGAAAATATTGGGCAATGATCTAACATAATATGTGGATCATTTGAAATACAAATGTTAGGAAAAGATCCTATCCAATCCAAAGAGGCCACAAATTGGTCCAACCTTTCTTTAACCAATCTTGTATTACCATTTTTATTAGTCTATGTGACCCCCTATAGTTGGGGTTGATGTCCACTAGATCTACTTCATTGAGAGCATCACCAAAAGCATCCATTTGGGTTTGAGGCCTCTTTCTACCACCTTGTTTTTCTTATCCTTTAAGAATATCATTAAAATCTCCACCCATAAGGCATGGTTTCTTTGAAGCTAATTACAGTGATTTAATTAAATTCCAAGAGTGGGCCCTTTGAGAAGAGATGCTACAGTAATAGAAACTTGTAAACCAAAATGTAAATCCACCATTTACCTCAATGTCAAAATCAATATGATTACGAGAGTAAGAAAGTAAATTTATTAAAAAATTAAGACCTTTAAAAGTAGAAAGTCATCAAATCTATTATTAGAATTAAAATGGATACAACCATGAACCAAACTTTGATATTTTATGCTTTCCGCCTCACTATCCAACAACCTAGATTTACAAAAAAAAAATTAATTGTGGGTTCTTTCAGGCTATAAGCCTTTTAAGAGCACGAATTTTCTGAGGGTTCCCAAGCCCTTGGCAATTCCAACATAAAATTCTCATGGCTCACAGCGAGGTTGATCATCAACTTCCATCTCTTTGGGTGCAAAATTATCACTACCCTATTTGGTAGATCTTTTATTTTCCATTGTCCCAACATGAGGCTTTTTCACCGAACAAAGCGGCCTTGTACCTCTCTTCTTTTATTTCCATCTCGAAGATTTTTCCCTTCCCCTTAGAAGAGATACCAAAAGTAAAATTGGCTCCCCTTAAGAATTCATAATAGGTCCTTCCTTCCCTCCTTCATGCTTTGAGGCCAAATTTCCCTCCACAAAAGACCTATCACCATCCTTTGCAATTGAACCACCCAAATACTCTTTTGGAAGAAATTCCACCCCTTGTTTCCTTTGGTAACAGATGACCCTTGAAGATATTGTGAATAGAGGGACATGCATCTAATCTCAATATTGGAAAACCTCACCATTTTTTGAAACACCCCTAACTCGAAATCATCGCTGGACTAGGGTTAAGAGGCATTACCGATCATTTTCGAACATTCCATATCATTCCACATCCAAACATGACAATTCATATTCAATGGGTCCCTTAATAAGGTCTACAAGACCTTAATCACATGCTAGAAATGGGTCGAGACTAAACCGAACACATATGAAAATTTTCAAAATTTTAACATTTTTCTAAGTTACAGAGGTCACACGCCCGTGTGGATAGGCCGTGTGCCTCACACGGCCTCGGACACGCCCATGTGTCCAAGCCGTGGCAAAACAGGGCATACCTACTGACTTGTCCACACGGCCTGAGACACGCCTGTGTACCTCACCCGTGGTAGACACTGACTTGCACCACATGGCCAGTCACATGCCCGTGTGTCCAGCCCATGGTCGCTACTAACTTGATCCATATGGCCAGTCACACGCCCATGTGTCTTGCCCGTGGTCGAGTCTGACTTGAATCAAATTTCAACCTTGAAGAACACAGTCGAGCCACATGCCCATGTGCTCAACCTTGTGGACAATTATAGGCCATTTTCAAGGCCAAACTTGCCACCAACACTTGAGTTCACCTACAAGTCTCATTTCACATACATTTATACCACAAATGTCAACCAATCATACCAATATATGCACCATTTAATCATCATCTAAATCATTTACTTCCACACTCATTTCCTACTCAAATAAATCCATCCAAAACACCCAATTTCACATCTCAAGTCTTATAGATTAGGCACCATATAAACCTTACCACAATTCACATTCAAACAACAATTTTCATCAACAATTTAAGCAAGAAGCATACCATTTTTATCACCTACATATTTCCACACATACATACAAACATTATCCAACCTTTAAGCCATATCACATGGCAAAGGTTACACATTACAAAACATGCCACATTAACTAGCCTATACATGCCATATACCACATTTATACACATCTTTTCAAAAATACCGAAATAGATGGCCGATAGTGTGATAGAGATGTTGGCGATCCCCAAATTCGAGCTAGCTTTACTGACATTGTAAAACAGAGAAACAAATCACACAGTAAGCTTTCAAAGCTTAGTAAGTTCTTAATATAATACATACTACTCAATAATGCAACATTGATAAACCGTAAAAGTAACATATTTTAATCCCACATTTAGTATGATTTTGGATTATTTATCCCTCGATTTATGTAAAAAGGTGCTTTTAATCCTTTCTTTTCATGTCTTATACCCAGGAAAGTGCCCGAGGATGAAAAGAACATAAAACGGGCCCAAAACGGAGTAAATGGGCCGTATCACAAAATCGACACGGCCTGGACTTAAGCACACATGGCCGTGCCACATCAATCTACTAGAACACGGCCTGATCTCGATTCACACAGCCTTGCCTCATTAAAGAAGTCCAAGCACGGCCTGACCACGATTCACACGGGCGTGTGCCATGGCCGTGTCCCTGTCGCTGGAAAGAGTAATTTCATTCGGGAAAGGGTACTTGGAGGCAAAGAAACACATTCCAAAGCCTATTCAAACACCCTATTAGGAATTCTAATTAAATTAGGATACTTAGGGGCCAAGTAAGGCATTTCAAAATCTATATAAACACCCAATGGGGGAACTTGAAAGGGAGTTCAACAGAAGTCAAAACAGGGAGTCGAGCTAGGCCAAGGAGCCAAGCCGGAAAGGTCAAAATTGTGGGAATCGCTTGAAGTTAGCCAGTTGATGCATCCCAAGAAGCCGAAATTATACTCAAAACGGCAGAATTCTCCTTCAATTCCTTCAAGGAGTTTTAGGGATTTCTTATATTTTGTTTTATCCTTTCTCTTGAGATGTTTTCTTTCTTAGTTATGAACTAAACCCCTCAGATACCTGAAGGGGATGAAACCTAGATGAATCTTGTTATTTGATTTTTGAATTTTATGATAAATGCTTAGTTTGTTCTTAATTATGCATGCTTAATCCAAATCTGATGTGCTTAGGTGGAGGAGGAATAGACCATCCCTAAGAGTAGATCTAGCATAATTAAGCGGAGTTGATCGAACGCCTAGAGGTAGGGTTACGAGATTTTGCCGGATTAAGGTGAAACCGAATATGGGAATCCATAGGTCGATTTCCTGCTATTCTAGGGGGTTATTATAAGCGAACAAGAGTTCCACTAATTAACCTAGGGTTAGACGTTATTCGCCTCGAGAGAGGGTTTAGTATAGGTTATGGAGTCCTACGGATCAAGCTAAGTAAATAAACCATATGATTCAGGGTTAAATAACAAGTGATGTCTAGGTGGATTCTTCCTGAGGGTATCGTCGTGATCAATTGAGTTTTTCTTCAAGTTATTTCCCAATTCGTTCTTTTTGTCTTAGTGTCCTTAGCCTAGTTGTCGTTAATTTAGATTAACACAAACTTCACTTTATTTTTAAGGCTAAATAATAAAAAAGAAAGTTAGTATTAATACTTTTGGTTCCTTTGGGTTCGATAATCCGGTCTTGCCTAAGCTATATTACCGTTCGATAGGTACACTTGCCTTTAATCATTGTCAGAGTTAGTTTCCAGGTTCGATCACATTCATTATAAATTTTAAAACTCTGATTTCAGTGATCAAGTTTTTGGCGTCGTTGCCGGGGAACTAAAATATTAAGAAAACTCTATTTATATTACTTTAGCCATTATTTTTATTTTCAGCAATTTATTTTTGTTTTTAGGTTAATTTTTAATTTTTCTAACTTTTCTTTCTTTCTTTTCTTTCCAAGTACCTCTAGTTTATGACTAGGAGGAACCCAAGAGGACCGTTAGTATACGACAGTGATATTGAAGCAACCGCTAGTAGGAATCACCGAGAAACCAGGCGAGCCCTAAACTACACAGAAGAGAATCAAGAAGTCAGATCCAATCCTAATGAAGGGATGGATGAGATTAATCCACCACCACAAAATGTAGGGGAACGCAATGCTCCACGTACAATGTTTGATTATGCTAAACCACATTTAACAGGAGCAGAATCAAGTATTGTTAGGCCCGCTATAGCTGCTAATAATTTTGAATTAACGCCTAACACAATACAAATGATTCAACAGTGCGTTCAATTTGATGGTTTGCAGGATAAAGATCCAAATACTCATATAGCTAATTTTTTAGAGTTCTGTGATACCTTCAAAATAAATGGTGTTTCTAATGATGCCATACATCTTCGGTTATTCCCTTTTTCATTAAGAAATAAAGCCAAACAGTGGTTAAACTTGTTACAACGAGGGTCAATACCTACATGGGAGAGATACAAGGATCTCTTGAGGACATGTCCACACCATGGCTTACCTTTGTGGCTCCAAGTCCAAACATTTTACAACGGTGTGAACCTTTCAACGAGATAGCTAACGCCGGTGGAACCCTGAACAACCAAACTCTTGAAGCAGCGTACGAGTTGATTGAAGAGATGTCACTGAATACTTATCAGTGGCAAGTTACAAGGACGAAACCAAAAAAATCAGCCGGAGCTTTCAACATAGACACAGTAACCATGCTATCAACACAAATGGAGATAATGAATAAAAAGCTTGATAATTTGTGTTCTTCGCAGGTATATCCAGTAAAGCAGTGTGACGTAAGTGGAACTGTGGCGAATTCTGAGTACCCACCCTACCAACTAGAAGCAGAGAGCGAACAAATGAACTATATAGGTAATAATTTCAGATCAAATAATAATCCATATAGTAATACTTACAATCCAGGTTGGAGGAACCACCCAAATGTTTCGTGGGGAGGCCAAAGAAATCAAGGAAATCAAAGGCAAAAACCTCCTCAAAACTTCCAAAATCAGCCTTATCCACAAGAGAAGAAACCAACCCTCGAGGAGATACTGGCAAAATTTTCGGCAGACATAGAAAAACGTATCCAAGAAACTGAGAGAACAATTAAAAGCAACAAGAGTCGAATTGGGGAAATTACTAAGTCAGTCAAAAAAGTCACCAGTGTAGTCAAACGACTCGCAAAGCTCATGTCAAAACAACCGCAAGGATGGCTACCAAGTAACACCGAGATTAATCCAAAGGAGCAAATTCAAACCATAGCAGCTCAGGAAAATGCAGAGATAGACGAATCCATCTCGCAACAAGAAAACAAGGAAGACAAAAGAGAAATAGAGGTAACCAAGAAAAGCCGAAACTGGTAATAAAGGAGTACCAACCTCGCATTCTTTATCCCGAAGCATTAAAAAGAGACAATTCAGAAGATCAGTTCGGTAAGTTTCCTAAACTTTTAAAGAAATTACATATTAACTTACCCCTTCTTGAAGCTCTCTTTCAGATGCCAGACTTGAGAAAATTTTTAAGGTAGCTCTTGACAAACAGACGCAAATTAGACGAAGAGCCACACGTGGAACTCAACGGAAAGTGCTCAGCAATTCTACAAAATAGACTACCACAGAAATTAAAAGATCCAGGGAGTTTTACAATTCCATGTTTAATTGGTAGTCTAACTATTGATAATGCGTTAGCTGATTTAGGGGCAATCATAAATGTCATGCCTTATACATTGTTTAAACAATTAGGTCTAGGGAAATCCAGGCAAACTAGGATGAACATTCAATTAACAGATAAAACTATCAAAATTCCTAGGGGTATAATAGAAAATGTTCTAATCAAAATTGATAAATTTATATTCCCAGTAGACTTTGTCGTTTTAGACATGGATGAGGACAATTCAATTCCTTTAATTTTAGGAAGACCCTTTCTAGCAACTGCCAGAACTAAAATTAATGTTGGTACAGGAGAACTCATTCTTCGTATAGGTGACGAATCAATCAGTCTACAAGCTCTTGACTCGGCCAGAACATCGACTAATGAAGGTAAGAAAGTAAATTCAGTTGATAACAAATTTGTTCAACCTTCATCACAGGAAACACCACTAAGCCACAAACCTGAGCCGAATCATAGACCTCGTGCCAACAAAGAAGAATTATATGAGGAACAAAGCCTTAAGGTCGACAAACTAGAAGAGTGGAAGACACACTTTAAAGAGAAACCGAAACCACACGAAGAAAAACCGAAGGAACCCCCAGACAAGCCGATAGGAACAACAAATCACTTCAAAATAGGGGATCAAGTATTGATGAATAAGGAAGACCCTCGAATCGCCAATTCAGACCTAAAGACAAACGATGAAATCACTTTTGAGGTACTTAATATCTTCCTATATGAGACAGTTGAGGTAAGCAATCCTAAAATCATCAGTTTTGAGGTAAACACTACTCGACTTAAACTTTATATCAAAAATAGAGTTGAGCGCATGAGAAAGGATTTTCACCTCCTCAAACCACCATGACCATACGAATAAGAGGTAAAGTCTAGCTTAAGACTATAAACGAGTGCTTCTCAAGAGGCAACCCGAGCACTAACCCCACTAATTTTTACATTTTTTATTTATTATTTATTTTTCCTTTTAGCACCTAACCATAAACTAACCAAAGTACAGATTTCCATACCACACGGCCTTGCACACAACCATGGCCGTGGCCGTGTGGGCACTACAGGAAGGAACACGGGTGTGGAATGCATCTCTATTCAAACCCCATTCTTCCTGTCCTTCTCTCGATATCGTTCTTCTTTCATTATTCACTTTTATTTTTCTTATTTTTATTTTTATTTTTATTTTTATTTTATTCTTATTCTTCATGCTATTTAGTTCTTCTTTCATTATTCACTTTTATTTTTCTTATTTTTATTTTTATTTTTATTTTTTATTTTATTCTTATTCTTCATGCTATTTAGTTCTTCTTTCATTATTCACTTTTATTTTTCTTATTTTTATTTTTATTTTTATTTTTTATTTTATTCTTATTCTTCATGCTATTTAGATTTAGCTTAGGATACAATAAAATCATACCAGCTACTTCAAGGACTCAATTTCAAACACTTCAAGGCGCTACCACACAATCACCTCCAACAAATTTTCCACCTCCTCCAAGGATCTCATCCATAATTCAGGAAGTTTCACTTCTCTCCCCATCTTATGATTTTATGATTATTTTGATATTATCCATCTTTGTACATTGAGGGCAATGTACATCTTAAGTGTGTGGGGGGGTTAAATATAGTATTAATTGAAAATCCTTGAATTATGCCTTGTTCTAAAGTAAGTTTCTCATATTATGATTAGAATGAAATTTCCCTTGATTTATAATTTTTATTGATGTGTTTTGGATTAAGTCATTGATAATTGTGCATTGATAGTAAATTTGAAGGATACTAGAGAATCAAGCATGATAAGTCTATTTTTCAAAAATTAAAAAATTTTTAGGATGTCTACCTGAATTTGAATAGTACTTTGAAGTTTCGAGGTTGACATCAAAAACCCATAATTTTGTGTGAGATTTTGAGCCTTATAGAGCATATATTCTTTTTCATGCTCACTTTTTGATTATGAGTGTGTCAACATTGATTTTTTATTCTAGAACTTGCATAGATTATACATGTCGAGACCACACTTTTGATTTGATATACAGAGATGATAAAGGCACTTAGGATTTAACCCACTTACACCACTAAAAGGCCTACCTTCATAAATTAACCCCTAGTGAACCCATTTTGATCCTAACAACCCTTTTCATTGTCTTACCCACTAATATTAACCCAAAGCCTTTTGTATTTGTTATTACCATTTTTCTTAATTACCCTTTTTGTCGAGATTTCATTTTGAGCAGTTACCTAACTATGTTCTATATTTCAGTTGTAAAAGTTCTTTCCTATTATTATTGATTTGTTATAAAAAAATGAAGTATATTCGTTGTTAATTTGTGAGTAGGTGAGCTTACACATTAAAATTCAAAATTCTTGAAGAAAAAGCTCGTATTATTAGTATTATTATTTCTAAATTGATGTAATTATTTAAGATTAGTTATTTTTCTAGATAGGTAACTTGTCAAGTCAATCTCGACTCTAACCTTCCAATTCAGCCTTTATCCACACCTTTAACCCTAGTCCCGTTACAACCCTGTTAAAGATTTTTTGATTTGTGTATCATCTCATTTTACAGTGGTGGAGATGAAACACCCCAAACCCGGCCCACAAGCCCCGACCGGATCTGACATGTTTCTTATGAAAAGTTTAGCTCAAATTTCATTTCATTATTTTGTAGAGTAAATCAGTTTCAAAACAGGTTTGTAGTTTAATCAAGTTTGAAACCAAGTTGCCATTCAAAGTTGTGTTTCGTTAAATTGTTCCCATCATACTTCATGGGTTAAAAGATTTGTCGAGTTATAGAGCTCATTAAGCTGGAAACCATTAGTTTGATTAAGTGATAAAAAAAATGTTGATGATGCTTTAAGAACAATATTTAATTACCCATTTGATTATTATCGCATGGAAATAAACTTAGAACGCAAAAGTTAAAGCAGTTAAGTAATGGCCTTATTACATCTTAAAAGCCCATAATAAATCCCGAAAAACATACCAAGGAAAAACAAAAAGTTCAACCATAAGAAATCCCAAAATTTCTGAGCATGGCCACCACACAGTCCCTGCCGACCCGGTCCACTGCACTATGCATCACCTGCAAAATGTTAGCCCACGAAGGGTGAGTCAACAGACTCAGTGTGCAACTACCAACACAAATTCCCAACCGAGTTTAGTCCTTATAACGAACATTTTGGGCAAAGCCCATCTGATATCATAATCTGGCCATGGGCCCATAGTCATAGCACAATATATCACACATATAGCAGAAATGATGCAACCCGAACCCACCTAGATATCCATCCTCTACACACCACCCGTACCTGCCAATCACACCAGTGGGGATTACTAAATCGACCCTCCATCCGCTACACACCATCAAAGGCAGTCGCTGCAGTCAACTGCTCATCGCCCTTAATACGCGGCATAGCCACCGGCTAATGTGACAACTTCACCAAAATATTGTGGTAAAACCACCGAAAAACTTCCCCGTTTTCATTATAACCCTCGTGCCCATGCAATATACATAGTTATGCAGGTACCATTCTATATGCTTATCCCAAGCCATATCGAAAATACACATGCTCTCATACAAATGAATGTAACCACTATTATCAAGGTGTTTAATGTAACGTACCTGAAGCAATAAACTGTACCATTGAAGGGTACCATTAGCCTTCGCTATTCATAATTTTATTACACATACATAGTCATATTGATTTATCGGGAAAAAGTGTGGGGTTACACACCTGTAAACACAAAGAACGACACTCTCAATCTCACTGACACCCTCACTTGCAGGGATCACCACTATTTGCTTATCCCTTTCCGAAGCCGGCCCACAACCCGGTGGCCAGTCACGTATGGCTGACACCGCCCGCTTCTTGAATCTAGGGGTAGGGACCACCCGTTTCTCTCCTCCACTGGTACTCGCATCAATCAATAATATCTTAGTCAGAAAACCCCGTTATGAAATCGAATCAATCCATACGAAAACTAAATATCATCTAAATCGTATAATCTTACCAAAGTAGATCCAAGACCCGAAGGTTTTCACTTGACTTTGAGAGTTGTCAAAATCTCTATATTGTCCATGTTAGAATCGGCTCTAATATTAAAAGATATGGCCTTTAGCCGAATGGCACTATCTCCTTACCTTAATCGATCAAATCCTGAGAGCTTTTCCTCCTAATGTCGGCTACAAAGAATCCCGGAATCAACCTTCATGGTTTCGGCCAAAGTTTACCAAAAGAGAAAGAGAGTTGATCACCATACGATTTCGGCATGAAAAAATAGAATGAGAGTTAGCAGTAAGTTTCGGCTAGAGAGAAAGACTAATTTGGCACCTTGTTAACACTAGATTTCGCGACACAAAAGCTCTCATCAAACCGACTATGCACCTCTCAAGAGTCCCTCAATTGCCACCACCTTCCCTCCTCTCAAATCCCTTATTCTTCTCCACATTTTCCTCCCCTCCTCTCATTCAAAAGAGTTTGAATTAGTCAAACTCTCATCTCTTCTCCTAGCCGCATATTCAAAATAATTTGACTCAGTCAAATTCCACCTTCCAAGTGCCATAGCCGAATCCAACTCTTCACTCCCCTTGACGCAAAATAAATGCCAAAATGCTGCCAGTGCTGCTCGAACCAATGCCCTTCTCACTCCCTGAGGCGTCATCCACAAGCACTCTAAGTGGCGCCTCCTTGCCACTTTACCAACTAGGTTCTTGTGTCCCTAAACACAACTTTAACCCCTTAAGGCCTAGCTCCCTTAGCTCCCCCCTCACTAGCTTAAACCAAAAATTTTACTATGGCTTCTACCCAAGCCCAAGGTTTCCCGAAGCCCCCAAACACATCCAAACAACATACAGAGCACACCAACACACAGATACAAATTAAAATACATGACCCCCAAATCCCGGATATTACAAGAGATTTGATTTTCATGCAAGCCTATGGGATTAACTTTTCATGTTTGACTTATTGAGTGCTAAATTTTGAACCTTAAACACCTTGAGTGATTTGAGTGATTCTTTAGTGAGGATGTCAACTCTTGTCGATTTTGAATCAAAGGTAATTATTCAGGTAAAGGGAAACACCTATGTTTTCATACTATAAAAACTATGACTTAGATTGTTTGAATCTTTAGGACTTTTGAGTTAAATTATCCATGTATAAATTATCTATGAATTATGATAAGACATTGTTGATAGGAATTATGAATAAAAGAAGTTTGTTTTGATCGTGAGTTGAGAATTTTGCTTGAGGACAAGCAAAAGCTTAAGTGTGGGGGTATTTGATAAACCGTAAAAGTAACATATTTTAATCCCACATTTAGTATGCTTTTGGATGATTTATCATTCGATTTATGTAAAAAGGTGCTTTTAATACTTTCTTTTCATGTTTTATACCCAAGAAAGAACCCGAGGATGAAAACAACATAAAATGGGCCCAAAACGGAGTAAATGGACCATATCACGAAATCGACACAGCCTGGACTTAAGCCCACATGGCCGTGTCACGTTAATCTACTAGAACACGGCCTGATCTTGATTCACACTGCTATGCCTCATTAAAGGAGTCTGAGCACGGCCTGACCACGATTCATACGGGCGTGTGCCATGGCCGTGTCCCTGTCGCTGGAAAGAGTAATTTCATTCGGGAAAGGATACTTGGAGGCAAAGAAATACATTCCAAAGCCTATTCAAACACCCTATTAGGAATTCTACTTAAATTAGGATACTTAGGGGCCAAGTAAGGCATCTCAAAATCTATATAAACTCCCAAGGGGGCAACTTGAAAGGGAGTTCGGCAGAAGCCGAAACAGGGAGTCGAGCTAGGCCAAGGAGCCAAGCCGGAAAGGTCAAAATTGTAGGAATCGCTTGAAGTTAGCCAGTTGATCCATCCTAAGAAGCCGAAATTATCCTCAAAATGGCAGAATTCTCCTTCAATTCCTTTAGGGAGTTTTAGGGATTTCTTATGTTTTGTTTTATCTTTTCTCTTGAGATGTTTTCTTTCTTAGTTATGAACTAAACCCCTCAGATACCTGAAGGGGATGAAACCTAGATGAATCTTGTTATTTGATTTCTGAATTTTATGATAAATGCTTAGTTTGTTCTTAATTATGCATGCTTAATCCAAATCTGATGTGCTTAGGTGGAGGAGGAATAGACCCTGCCTAAGAGTAGATCTAGCGTAATTAAGCGGAGTTGATCGAACGCCTAGGGATAGGGTTACGAGATTTTGCCGGATTAGGGTGAAACCTAATATGGGAATCCATAGATCGATTTACTGCTATTCTATGGGGTTATTATAAGCGAACGAGTGTTCCACTAATTAACCTAGGGTTAGACATTATTCGCCTCGAGAGAGGGTTTAGCATAGGCTAGGGAGTCTTACGAATCAAGCTAAGTAAATAAATGATATGATTCAGGGTTAAATAACAAGTGATGTCTAGGTGGATTCTTTCTGAGGGTATTATCGTAATTAATTGAGTTTTTCTTCGAGTTATTTCCCAATTCGTTCTTTTTGTCTTAGTGTCCTTAGCCTAGTTGTCGTTAATTTAGATTAAAACAAACTTCACTTTATTTTTAAGGCTAAATAATAAAAAGAAAGTTAGTATTAATATTTTTGGCTCCTTTGGGTTCAATAATTCGGTCTTGCCTAAGCTATACTACTGTTCAATGGGTACACTTGCCTTTAATCATTGTCAGAGTTAGTTTCCAAGTTCGATAGTTTCCAAGTTCGATCGCATTCATTATAAATTTTAAAACTCTGATTTCAGCGATCAAACATCAATATACAATTAAACCATCACATAGATAGATACACAATTAAACATATTATCATCCTCAACCATATGCTCAAATATCCATTCATTCAATCTTTAAACTATTATCAACCACATAGGTTCAAACTTACCTTTGCCAACACTTAGTTAACATACGTACTTGCTATTCGATGCTCGATACCATGTCTCATTCACTGCTCGATATCTTTTCAACTCAATCGCACACTTAGTGTCCAAAACATAGCCGAAGCTTAATTAACATCGCACCATGCCTCGATACAAAACCAAACTTAATTTGGTATCGCACACACAGTGCAAATAAAGAAAGCCGAAGCTTCCAATACTTCGCACACACAATGCCATTCAACTCTGTCTCAATTCAACTATGCACACTTAGTGCCTCATTTCTCAATTTCATATATTACATTTCTAATTCAATATCTATCATTCAATTCACATCACATAGATAGTAAATTAACAACTTGTACTATATCCGAACTTACCTCGGACGTCGAAATATCGAAACTAGCCAATCAATCGACTACTTTGTCTTTGCCTCGATCTCGAACCGAATCTCTCCTTTCTTGGTCTATACATATTCAAATTTAATTCATTCAATTACCAATTCATTCAATTTAGTCCAAACACACATATTTAGGGCATTTTACAAAATAACCCTCACATTTTCACATTTCAACACTTTAGTCCGTAATTCATCAAATCACAAAATACACAAAATTTCTATTCACATAAGCTTAGCTGAATTTTCCCCATGCTAATACAAGCCCATAAATTTCATTTATTTCACATTTTAGTCCTCCAATTTCTCATTTTCACAATTTAGCCCAAATTACTCAATTTCACCAAAAATTCAAATACAAACTATGTTAACCCAACATTAAACTTTCATATTCCACCAACTATCATCACAAAGCTCACGTATTCATCAATGGCATATCTCAAAATCACCATCAATTTCTAAAATTTAAGCATGGGTTTGAAAAAACACGAAGCAACGATCACAAAAACGTAAAAATTACCAAAAACGAGCTCAAAACACTTACCAATTGAAGCTTCAAAGAGCCGAACCCTATTTTGCTCTTAATCTTTCTTTTTCCTTTGTTATTTCGGTGGATGAACACTAAAATGGCCACCATTTAACTTTGTTTTTATTATTTTAACATTAATATACTAATTACAATTTTTACCCTTAATAATAACATTAAAATCCCATTAACTTTTATCCATTACCATCCATTCATGCTCCCAAGGGTAAAATTTCAATTTAAGGACTCCACATTATAAAGACAATAGCTATGTAGCACTTCAACAATCAGCACACAGCTTTTACATTTTATGCGATTAAGTCAACGATAAAATTTTCACACCAAATTTTCACACATGCTCAATCACATATTATAAACATAAAAATAATATTAAAATATTTTTCTGACCTTGAATTTATGGTCCCGAAACCACTGTTCTGACTAGCGTCTAAACCAGGCTGTTACATTTTCATCGCTAGAGCCTTTTGGCACCACACAAGAATCCATCTAGTGGCCAATTATACCACACCTATAACAAAATGTTATTAACCATTCATATCTAACCAAAGCATAATGTTTGAACCCATTATCTTTTAGTCCAATTAAAATCACACGCCTAAGAGGCTTGGTGATATCAATGTGTACTCGCATATAGATGTACTCCGTACAACCCCCACATGATTCATTCAACTGATCGTATCGATGTCACCCAATACTTGTCTAATTCGAACAACTATTTCTTGGGTTCATCGATCCTACCGATACATCGTAAATACACACCCAAAAGGCCACCAATGAGAAATTATAATATTTTGGACCAAAAGTGACTTCAAAGTCCTTGAGGACTAGCATATGCTGATCAAAATTTCACAACCCTATTTTAAAGATTTTCTCCTTATCATTCATTTTGCCAAACTTAAATAGAAAAATGTTTGGGCCAAGTGTAGAGAAAACCACAAGTTTATTTGTGTACTGTACATTTTTGAAAACCTGAAAAAACACCTCATTGTTGATCATTATAGGAGCAAAAAGCTTTCTCGCCACCCATAGGTTCGCCTCCTTCACCAAAGCTTCTACCACCTGGATGACATTTTCTACCACAATGCCTTCTAACTCCGTGAAAGAAAGCTTGCTAAACATATTATGTAGATAATCAACTATAGAGAAAGGACAATAAAAATGAATAATAGCAATGAAAAAAGAAAAAAAAAGGATGTAGCAAAACCGAAACATAAAAAGTGAAAGTACCCTTATACGTAACTAGCACAAAAGCTAAATAAGAATAGTGAGTAATTTGAAATAAAGAAATCAAATCATCAAAGGACCAAATAACCAAGACATTAGAGGAATTACCAAATATGTCACCTTTATCCAAGTGAAACCAATGAAATAACATATTAAGAATAAATAGTATATCATAAAAAATACACTTTCCAAAAACATACCATCTTATTAGAAGAAAAAAAATCAAAGTCCAATTAAGTTTCCAATTAAGCGTCCCTTTTCAAAAAATCACAATGTGTATCATAAAAGATAGCACATTCAATCCAATTATTCACCATCAAAAGGGTTAAACCTTTCCATATTAAATTTATTTTAAAAATTCAAAGTATGAAATTCCCTTTCCAAATAGGTTCCAACATACACAAGATGTAACACCCCAAACCCGGCCTAGACGTTATGACCGGATCTGGCATGTCACATAGAAGGGTTGTTTAAAAACTATGTATTCGTTAAAACTCCATATTCTTTTTGAAAACTTCGAGCTTTGTTGTCCGTGAAATTCAGTTTCACTTTTATGGTTTTCTTGTAAAAACATTGTTATTATTATAATTGAAAACTTTGTGTATAACAGGAATTAGATTTAGAAAATTGCGAAGATGTGATATTTTGAAAACAATTATTGTCGTTTTAAGAAAACGACGTATTTATAAATTTAGCAGTTATTAATGAAATCTTAAAGAAAAATAAACCAACGGCCTTATTACAAAATATTAACCCCAAAATAATATAAGACTAAAATAGAGTAAAACGAAAATTTACTAAGTTCACGATAATTATTCCCGATGTATGGCCACCACAGAGTCCTCCACGGCTCCAAATCCACTAATGGTGGGGATCACCTGCAAGGTTAAAGCAACGGGGTGAGTTATAAGAACTCGGTGTGTAATCCCCTAAACAGTCATTAACTGGGCTCGAGCCCATATGAAAATAGACTGGGCCAAAGCCCATACGGAAGCAAACTGGGCTGAAGCCCATACAGAAGCAGACTAGGCCTTAGCCCATACCATGATCATGCAAATACAAAATGCAGCCCAACCTAATAATCCATCCGCTACACACCAGTCGTACCAGCCCAACACACCTGTGGGGATTTCTAAATCAACCCGTCCATCCGCTACACACCTCGATGGCAAACCAGCTGCTCATCACAGAATTTGTGGCGAAGCCACCAGAATAACAGAATATACGTGGCATAGCCACTATGCAGATTGTGGCAAAACCACCAGAATATGCGGCTGAGCCACCAGATTACACTTCCTCCGACCATCAATATCCCAATCCCATGCATGATGTCATGAAATAAATAATTCGTGTGTGCAATATGTCATAATAATAAACAATCATGTAAATATCACACATATATCACTTAAACTACCTCTAAGCGTATTACAGCCATTTACCCTCCAGGGGTATTTCGGTAATTTTATCAATTTATGGCTTTTCGAAAGCCTACTGTCACCTCATGCGACACAGGACTCTTATTGGGTCCCTACGGGGCTAATGGGCCTTAAATCCATTTCAGGCCCAAACAGGCCCCCACGCTCGTGTGGCCCATTTCGCATGATTTCGGTCTCAGATTTCTAGGTTTCGCGACCGCACTCACATTTTTTCAGTTTTTTAACCATTTCGCCCATGTGCGCCGAATAGCCCATTGGGCCCGTTAAGCCCGTTTCGGCTCGGTTAGGCCTGTTACAGCCTCAGTTTCGCGAGAGTGCTCGTAACACTCTCAATGACTTACGTCATTAATTGTGTCTCTATTTACCACTACGAGCGTTCGCATGCTCGAATGGTCACAGATGATGGTTTCTGGCTTTTCGGCTTTCAGCCGAATCACAGAATATTTCAAACATGCATTTAGAAGGGTGTGAGATTACACACCTGATTTAGAATACGAACCACGATACTCTCCGAAGCAACTAAGGGCATAATAGACTATCAGTTAGTCTCCTTGCTCGAAAATCCCAAAATAGAAATCGATAACACAACCCATAATACTTACCAAAAATGACAGCAACTCCTTGCTATGCCTGAATGTTCAGTTTACTCCCTCTGGTTACGAAATTGCGTTCCTAAAGAAGAGCACGAGTTAGCGATGTTGTTTAAAGAATAACAAAGGAAATGGCCTTTCGGCAGAATGAACCTAAAATGGAGAACGACCAACCACTCCCCCTATTCGGCCATATAAACTTACCAACGTGCCACAGATTCAACAACTGCTCAAAGTTTCGGCTTCCATTCAAAGGAAAGAACAAGTGATACTCATTGTGGAAATGAGTGTTCAGGTTCGGCCTTAGACAAGAAGAATGAGAGATTCGACTCTTACCACAGAAGAAGGATTCCAAAAAGAAATGATGAGTCGATACGGCCTTGGGAAAAAGTGAGAGTTCGGTTTTAGCAAAGAGAAGAGAAAAAAACGAAAAGAATAAAAGAATAAAGAGAAAAGAACTCCCTACCTTGATCAATGAGAAACCGAATAGAGACAGATTCGGCTATGTGATTAAATTGAAATAAGCATTCCATGATGGAAAAGAAAAGAAAGAGTTAGTCGAAAACTAGAAGAAAAAGAAGTAGCAAATTCAGCTATGTGAAACACAGGAGAGAAAAGAACAGAAAGTAGAGAAAGAACTACCATTACCTTAGACTAGAGGTAAAAGAACTACCATTACCTTAGACTAGAGGTAAGTCGAATGAGAAGGCAAGATTCGGTACAGCAGCAACTCCAAAGAGTCAAATTGGACTATGGTGTGAAAGCCGAAATGAAACAATTAAAGAGCACAAGCCAAAATATTGGTGTAAGAGGAATTCGGCTATAGGAAGAAAGAAAAAGAAGAACTGAAAAAGAGTTGGGAAAAGAAAGAAAAACAAAAGAGAATTCGGCAGAGGTTTACCAAGAAGAGAAAGAAACGACCTAAAATGTCACACTAACACAAATGACAGTTGCTCTCTTTTTCCAAAAAGCGACACAAGCAAAAATTTGGCACCACACTCACTAAAACTGAATGCACCATTACAAATGACCATCCACTTGACCGAAACCCCCCATGCACTACCCCAGTTACGGCCAAACTCCTCCACTCTCCCATATCCAATGATTCACTCCCCGATTCTCTCCTTAAACTCCTCTCCTCCTCTCATTCAAATTGTTTGACTGAGTCTTCAACCACCTAGGTAGAGTTCTAGCTGAACTCTATTTCTTCCACCTGCTTAGGAAAAAAATATAAGCTACCAAATGCTACCTGTGGGGCTCGAACTCTCCCCCTCCAAGCTTCCCTTGTAACGCCACACCACTCCACCACTAGCACACTAGTGTTAACAAGATACAACCAATTAAACTTAAGTCATGCTTCCACCAGCTCACCCCCCTAAAGTGCCCAAAAACCAAAATTTTCCCAGGGCTTGGGCTCGAACCTGAGCCTCCCTAGGACGCCCAAACACACCCAATTACAAGCTTAACAAGCATAGTACATGCAATAACGCTAAAATGCCAAACCCCTATTTTAAGATGTTATAGCTTTACCCCCTTAAAGAAATTTCGGGCTCGAAATTTACCTACTTAAAAGAGGTAAGGGTATTGCTGTCGAATTGCCTCTTCTGACTCCCACGTGGCTTCTTCCAAACCGTGATTACGCCACAATACTTTGACCAACGGAACAGATTTTTTTCTCAACACTTTAACATCCCGATCCAAAATCTGCATGGGTTCTTCTTCTAAAGACAGATCAAGTCTTACTTGAATTTCTTCTACCGGCACTACATTAGAAGGATACGAGCGGTAGCACCTCAACATAGAAATGTGAAATACATCAAGTATCCTATTTAACTCAGGGGGAAACTCAAGCTGATAGGCGACCGGTCCTACACGCTTCACTATCTGATAAGGCCCGATGAATCTTGGGCTCAACTTGCCCTTCCGTCCAAATCTCAAAATCTTCTTCCAAGGTGAGACCTTCAAGAAGACATAATCTCTCATTAAGTACTCGATTTGCTTACGCTTAAGATCTACATATGACTTCTGTCTATTGGAAGCTTCTTTCAACCGACCCCGAATCAACTTCACCTTCTCCTTAGTATCTGAAATCAATTCCGGACCCAACAATCATCGCTCACCCAATTCTATCCAACAAGTAGGGGTACGACACCTACGACCATACAACACCTCGTAGGGTGCCATCTGAATGCTGGATTTGTAGTTGTTATTATACGCGAATTCTACTAAGGGTAAATAATCCTCCCAATTACCTCTGAAGTCGATCACACAGCTCCTTAACATGTCTTCCAGAATCTGAATTACCCTCTTCGACTGACCATCAGTCTGTGGGTGGAACGCTGTACTAAAGTCTAGTCTTGTACCCAGAGCCTCATGTAACACCTTCAAGAACCGAGATGTGAACCTAGGGTCCCTGTATGATATGATAGACATTGGCACCCTATGTAGTCTCACAATATTTGCCACATACAACTTGGCCAACTTCTAAAGTGAGTAGTCAGTACGAATCGGTATGAAGTGAGCAGACTTAGTTAACCGGTCAAAGATTACCCATACTGAATCTTTCTTAGTAGGCGTCAAGGGTAGCCCACTAACAAAATCCATTATTATTCTCTCCCAATTCCAAAGTGGGATCTTCACCGGTTAAAGCAATCCTAAAGGTAACTTCACATTTCAACCCTGGCCACCAGTACAATTCACGCAGGTCTCGGTACATCTTGTTCCCACTGGGATGCATAGCGTATGGGCTACTATACGCTTCTCGCAGAATCATCTGTCTCAGTTTAGAGTCCTTCGACATACAAATTCTTCCATAAAAACATAATACCCCTTCGTTGGTCAACCCAAAATCCACTGTCTCACCACCTTTCACCTGCTGAAGACGAGAACCCAACGACTCATCCAACGATTGATTCTCCTTAATCTGACTAACCCATGTTGGTTTCACCTGCAGTTCTGGGAATAAACTACTATCCTCATGAAGATTGAGATGAGCAAATATTACTCTCAACTCAGATACCACCTTACAACTTAGTATATCTACCACCACGTTGGCCTCACCCAGGTGATATTCGATCGAGCAGTCGTAGTCCTTCAGCAACTCTATCCACCTCCGTTGCCTGAGATTTAACTCCTTTTGGGTAAAGAGATACTTCAAGCTCTTATGGTCAGTGTAGATAATCGACTTTTCCCCATACAAGTAATGTCTCCATATTTTTAGTGCGAACACCAGCGCAGCTAGCTCTAAATCATGAGTGGGATAGTTCACCTCATGGGGCCTTAGTTGACGAGATGCATATGCTACCACCTACCCTTCTTACATCAACACACAACCTAACCCTGTGTGCGTTGCATCACAATAGACAACAAATTCTTTACTAACCTCAGGCAGAATCAACACTGTTGCCTTATTCAGAATCTTCTTCAACTTTTCAAAACTTTCTTGCTGTTTATCAGCCTGAACAAACGGTACTCCCTTATGCAGTAACTTAGTTAGGGGTGCAGCAATCATAAAAAAGCCCTCAACAAACCTTCTGTAGTACCTAGCCAAACCCAAAAAACTTCTAATTTCTGATACTGACTTCGGTGGCTTCAAATCCAATACTACTTCGACTTCCTGAGGATCAACCCTAATCCCTTCGGCAGACACAACATGCCCCAAAAATGTCACTTCTTTCAGTCAAAACTCACACTTACTGAATTTGGCATAAAGTTACTTTTCTCTCAAAATCTGCAGCACAACTCGAAGATGTGAATCATGCTCCTCCTCCGTTTTTGAGTACACCAAAATGTCGTCTATGAATACCACCACGAACTGGTCTAGATAGGGTTGGAAGACTCGTTTCATCATATCCATAAAAGCAGCTGGTGCATTCGTTAATCCGAACGGCATAACCAAAAACTCGTAATGTCAATAACAAGTTCAGAATGCAGTCTTGTAAATATCTACCTCCTTAACTCTTAACTGATGATATTCCGACCTTAAATCTATCTTCGAAAAGACCAAAGCTCCCCGTAGCTGATCAAACAGATCGTCAATCCTTGGTAGCAGGTATTTGTTCTTGACAGTTAGCTTGTTCAACTGACAATAGTCAACGCACATACGCATCGACCAATCCTTTTTCTTCACGAACAATACTGGTGCTCCTTATGGAGATACACTTGGTCGAATAAATCCACGGAGCTGTTTCTGGTAACAACTCAATGCCAAATTCGACCTTGCGGTTTGGAGGCAACCTTGGAAGCTCTTCGAGAAATACGTCTGAGAACTCCTTCACGGTTCTGACATCCCCAACAGACAATTCTTAACATCATATGTGCTGACAAAAGCTAGAAACGCCTTACACCCCTTACGCACCAACTTCTCGGCCTTTAATGCTGAAATCACATGAGACAGATAATCCATTCTTTCTCCTATCACAATCACCTCCTCATCCTCTGGAGTCTTTAATACCATACACTTAGCAGCACAATCCAAGTTCGCACGGTGTTTAACTAGCCAGTCCATGCCTAGTATATGGTCAAACTTACCGAACGGCAGTTCCATCAAATCTGCCGAAAATACCATTCCTTGAACTTCTAGAGGCACATTCCTAGACAACTTGTTCACTATCACAGATTGTCCTAGAGGGGTAATCACAGACATTTCTCTAGCAGCAGTATCAGATTTTATACCCAGAGTCACAGACACAGTACAGGTAATATATGAATGGGTAGATTTAATATCAATCAAAGCAGTAAATGGCACATTAAATATAAGAAACGTACAGGTTATAACGTCCGGTGCGTCACCATCCTCCCAACGTCGAGCCGCATAAACCAACCCTGGCTGCCTCGCATCTATATTATCAGCACCTCTGCACGGTGCTCCGTGACCTTGTCTAAATCCATTTCCCCCCTCTGGCTGGACCACCACCTCTCGGTGGCTGCTCACCACCTCTCTCTGGCTACACAAATCCCTGACCTACCATCTGCACCCTAACAGGCTCTCGTGGACAGTCCTTTATCAGATGATCCCTAGACCCACATTTAAAACACCCACCAGAGCTTCTCTAGCACTCTCCTGTATGTGTTTTCCCACACTGTACACAAGGTCGCAAATGACCTACAACAACTGGCATCCCAACTCGAGCTGGCCCCTCCAACCTAGGCCTCTTTTGGAAACCCCCGAAAGAACCTGATGACCCAAACCTCTCTTATTCTTGCCCCTTTCCTTATCTCGATTTTGCCTCTCGGAACATTTTACCTATTCGGCCATTTTTTTTCTTGATCAAAGTGGCAAAATCTCTTTCCCACTGCGGAGCTATCAGTACCTACAACTCATTCCGCAGATCGTCCTCGAACAGCACACAGCGCTCATAGTCGGTCGCGACTATACCCCGAGCGTAACGGCTCAAGCGCAGAAACTCTGCCTCATATTCTGCTACAGATTTGTTTCCCTGAACCAAATTAAGAAATTCCTTCCTCTGGGCGTCCACATAGCTAGCCCCAATGTATTTTCCCTAGAATGCTATCTTAAAGAAGTCCCAGGTGATACGATCCGCTTGAGTACCTTCCCTCACAGTGAGCCACCACTAGTATACCTCATCTCGCAGAAGAGACACTGCTCCTCTCAATTTCTCCTCTACTGTGCAGTCCAGGTCATCTATAATTTGTTCCACAGCCTCTAACCAGTACTCCGCTACATTCAGAGCTACACCAGAAATGCCCCTAAAAACTTCGGCCCCGTTTGACCAGAGTCGCTCAGAAATAGATTTTTGGGTTACCGACCCCGTACTCACTCCTGCAACCCGTTCTAAGACCCGCAGCATTACTTGGGACAAAGCATCATCCCCTCCAGTTCGGTCATGAGACCCTGTTTCGGTCACTGGTGATGCAGGTGCTTCCATTTCAGGCATGTGCCCTGATGTTGAGGATCCAGCCCTAGCACCTCAGCCTCTATCACGGCCGCGTGTACCACGTCCACGTCTTCTTGTACTCATGTTGCTGAATCAAATTAATCTGATTAAAAATTTTATGAATCAGTATATATTTCCAATGTTTATTAACAGATGTTTTATGAAAAGTAGGTATAAGAGTTGTTTTCGCAGATCAAATTTACTAATGTCTCAGTCTCTACAGTCTTAGCTCCTATAGCTAACAGTTTCAGTATACTTCCACTAACTCTAGTAGTTTCTCACTATAGTCATTGCATCATATAATCAAACATAAAGTAAAAGTACTTACGGATTTGGTGCTGGAGACTCGGGTGTCACCCTTCCTATAACGATATATACTTTCTAAACCAAATTTTAAACAAATTTTGAAAATATTTTCGAACCCATTCCACAGCCGAGTTTGTAACCTAGCTCTGATACCATAAAATGCAACACTCCAAATCTGGCCTAGACGTTATGACCAGATCTGGCATTAGAAGGGTTGTTTAAAAACTGTGTATTCGTTAAAACTCTGTATTCTTTTTGAAAACTTCAAGCTTTGTTGTCCGTGAAATTCAGCTTTGCTTTTATAGCTTTCTTGTAAAAACATTGTTATTATTATAATTGAAAACTTTGTGTATAACAGAAATTAGATTTAGTAAATTACAAATTGTGATATTTTGAAAACAATTATTTTTGTTTTAAGGAAACCACGTATTTATAAATTTAGCAGTTATTAATGAAATCTTAAAGAAAATAAACCAATGGCCTTATTATAAAATATTAACCCCAAAATAAAATAAGACTAAAATAAAGCAAAACAAAAATTTACTAAGTTCACGATAATTATTCTTGATGTATGGCCACCACAGAGTCCTCCACAGCTCCAAATCCACTAATGCTAGGGATCACCTACAAGGTTAAAGCAACGGGGTGAGTTATAAGAACTCAGTGTGTAATCCTCTAATCGGTCATTAACTGGGACCGAGCCCATACGAAAATAGACTGGGTCGAAGCCCATACGGAAGCATACTGGGCTGAAACCCATACAGAAGTAGACTGGGCCTTAGCCCATACCATGATCATGCAAATACAGAATGCAGCCTAACCTAATAATCCATCCCCTACACACCACCCATACCAGCCCAACACACCTGTGGGGATTTCTAAATTAACCCGTCCATCCGCTACACACCTCGATGGCAGACTAGCTGCTCATCACAGAATTTGTGGCAAAGCCACCAGAATAAGAGAATATGCGTGGCATAGCCACTATACAAATTGTGGCAAAGCCACCTGAATATGTGGCAAAGCCATCAGATTACACTTCCTCCGATCATCAATATCCCAATCCCATGTATGATGTCGTGACATAAATAATTCTTTTATGCAGTATGTCATAATAATAAACAATCATGTAAACATCAAATATATATCACTTAAACTACCTCTAGGGGTATAACAGTCATTTACCCTCCAAGGGTGTTTCGGTAATTTTATAAATTTATAGCTTTTCGAAATCCTACTGTCGCCTCATGCGACACAGGACCTTTATTGGGTCTCTACAGAGCTAATGGGCCTTAAATCCATTTCAGGCCCAAACAGGCCCTAAATCCATTTCAGGACCAAATGGGCCCACACAGTCGTGTGGCCCATTTCACATGATTTCGGTCTCAGATTTCCAGATTTCGCGATCGCACTCACCTTTTTTCAATTTTCCAACCATTTTGCCCATGCAGGCCGAATAGCCCATTGGGTAGGTTAAGTTCCGCTTTTGACTCCTGCAGTTAGGCACATTGCCTGGCCGATTTTGCGAGAGTGCTCGTAACACTCCCAATGACTTACCATCATTAATTGTGTCTTGATTTACCACTACAAGCATTCGCACGCTCGAGTGGTCACAAATGTCGATTTCTGGCTTTTCGGCTTTTAGCCGAATCACAGAACATTTCAAACATGCATTCGAAAGGGTATGAGATTACACACCTGATTTAGACTATGAACCATGATACTCTCCAAAGCACCTAATGGCATAATAGATTATCAGTTAGTCTCCTTCCTCGAAAATCCCAAAATAGAATTCGATAACACAACCCATAATACTTACCAAAAATGACAGCAACTCCTTGCTATGCCTGAATGTTCGGTTTACTCCCTCTGGTTACGAAATTGCGTCCCTAAAGAAGAGCACGAGTTAGCGATGTTGTTTCAAGAATAACAACAGAAATGGCCTTTCAGCTTGAATGAACCTAAAATGGAGAACAACCAACCACTCCCCCTATTCGGCCATATAAACTTACCAACGTGCCACAGATTCAGCAAATGCTCAGATTTTTGGCTTCCATTCAAAGGAAAGAACAGGTGATACTGAAGGTGGAAAAGAGTGTTCAGGTTCAGCCTTAGACAAGAAGAGTGAGAGATTCGGCTCTTACCACACAAGAAGGATTCCAAAAAGAAATGATGAGTCAATACGGCCTTGGCAAAAAGTGAGAGTTGAGTTTTTCCAAAGAGAAGAGAAAAAAAAGAAAAGAATAAAAGAATAAAGAGAAAAGAAATCCCTACCTTGATCAATGAGAAACCGAATAGAGATAGATTCGGCTATGTGATTAAACCGAAATAAGCATTCCATGATGAAAAAGAAAAGAAAGAGTTAGTAAAAAACTAGAAGAAAAAGGAGTAGCAAATTTGGCTATGTGAAACACAGGAGAGAAAAGAAAAGAAAGTAGAGAAAGAACTACCATTACCTTAGACTAGAGGTAAGTCAAATGGGAAGGCAAGATTCGGCACAGTAGCAACTCCAAAGAGTCAAAATTTGACTATGGTGTGAAAGCCGAAATGAAACAATTAAAGAGCACAAGCCGAAATATTGGTGTAAGAGGAATTCGGCTATAGGAATAAAGAAAAAAAAGAACTGAAAAAGAGTTGAGAATAGAAAGAAAAACACAAGGGAATTCAGCAGAGGTATACTAAGAAGAGAAAGAAACGACCTAAAATGTCACACTAATACAAATGACAGTTGCTCTCTTTTTCCAAAAAACGACACAAGCAAAAGTTCGACACCACACTCACCAAAACCGAATGCACCATTACAAATGACCATCCACTTGACTGAAACCCCCCATGCACTATCCCAGTTATGGCCAAACTCCTCCACTCTCCCATATCCCATGATTCACTCCCCGACTCTCTCCTCAAACTCCTCTCCTCCTCTTATTCAAACGGTTTGATTGAGTCTTCAACCACCCAGGCAGAGTTCTAGTTGAATTCTACTTCTTCCACCTGCTTAGTACAAAATAAAAGCTACCAAATGCTATCTGTCGGACTCGAACTGTCCCCCTCTGAGCTTCCCTTGTGATGCCACACCACTCCACCACTAGCATACTTGTGTTAACAGATACAACCAATTAAACTTAAGTCCTGCTTCCACCAGCTCACCCACTAAAGTGCCCAAAAACCAAAATTTTCCCAAGGCTTGGGCTCAAACCTGAGCCTCCCTAGGACGCCCAAACACACCCAAATACAAGCTTAACAAGCACAGCACATGCAATAACACTAAAATGCCAGACCACTATTTTAGGATGTTACACAAGACAAAATTCCCCTCTTTACTCCATATTTTCCAATTTGTTCGCCATTCGTAGGACCCCTAAAATGGAAAAAACTACCCTTTTGTGCTTCCTTGTCTCACATTTCCAAAAATATAGCATATCATAATGATTCAGGCATCATCCTTTCTTGCCACCTCCGACTACCAATCGCCATCATCCATTCTCATCTTCTAATTGAGGATGTTCCATATTTAAGCAAACATAGTATGTTCTTATATGACCAACCTTCTGTTGGATCTAGTGCCCTGTGTGTAGTATATTCGTTTATAAACTTGTAATTTTTTCGAACAGATTAGTTAATAAAATAATTCATGGATAACATTAATATACTTTGTGTAATTTTCCTTATGTGGTTTTTGAATGCAAAGCAAAGTAGAAGAAAATATGGGCTCACTAGTTGTCTAATATTTAAACTAATACTAAGCAATATTACGTGATTGAATTGTAATACGGAAAGATAGCTTATATTAGTAGATGAACCTAAACATGTCCTTAGTCTAATCAGAAATGAGTAGACTGATTGAAAGACTAATATTTTGTATACCAAGTTCAATTAGGGAGATGCATTCTCTTGGACATTGGAGAGGATGACTCTCAGAAGATAGAGACATAGATGTGACTAATTAGATTGACAGTACATCAGACTAGACCCAAGAAGAATAGATCCTAAATCTATTTATGAATTTATTCACTTTTGACATTCATACTGTGACGTACCTAAATCCTGAATGAATGAAGACTATGTACGCGTGACTCGTATACTTTGATGTAAGTGAAAGTCTGAGTTCAAATAAATAAGGAACCGAAAGCTGGTGCGTTGGGTATACGACTTCTACAATAAGTAGCGCCATTCACAATAGTGGAATTCATAGCCCGAGGCATGGGCAAATGATAGCCTCTCATTACCAGTACATGGTTGATGAAAAGTAAACATGGTCACGAGTCGTTGTGATGAAAAACTTGATTATTATTTTATAGTAATTTAATTTTCATAGTAATTTAATTTTCATGAAGGAAGATATAATAGTCACCATGAGAAAAATAGGATCATATTGGGAGAATAGGTTTATCCCAAAGAGATTAAGGATATCCTATGAGGGTAACACACTTATCACTAGGTCATTGGACGAGCACTGATCGAGTTGCTTTCGTAATGGTATGTCGTTGGGGAGAGCTCAGTCACGATACTAAAGTGGAATGACTCCGTGAATAAATGAGTTTCTAATTAATAGGAAAGAAGCTAAAACTTAACCATAAATCATTTGAGCCCTAATCGCATATGTTTAATCGGTCCCTCCGCTAGCTCGTTGTAAACGGAAAAATATATATGATTTTTCTTATGTAATTTATCACCTTTTTACTTAAACCTGTTGTTAAACTAAGTAATTGTTTAATAAATTAATGAAATATGTGAAAATATGAAATTAGGACATAGAAATTATTAAAATGTGATTTTATGCTTTATTATCTAGTTTTCATGCAATAAATGGCTTAGTTTATATTAATTTGAATATATTATATTTTTTAAGACATAAAACGGGCCATGCATGATTAAATTAAATAATAAAATATAAAATTATATTTAATAATTCATTTTAAAATATTTCATTAATAATTTGGGTTTTATTTAATTAATTAAATTGGATAAAGTTTATTCTTTGGTCCTCTAACTTGTTGATTTATTCTGGACAGGTTTGATAGCTTTTGTAATATCCTGGATTTATGGCTTATGCATAATTGCTTAATTTTATGAAGTAGCATGCCTATGTGTGTTTGAATGTGTTTTATGAATTTTTAGAACTTTAGTGTAAAGAAGAATGTCTTAAAAATTATTCTATTTTAAGTTTAAAAGAGGAAGCTAAGACTGATAGGCCTTAAGAGAAATTGTAGGGGAATTATGACACAAAAAAGGGCTTGGTACAGTGGCTTGGAGGCGCCATTGAGGGCCTTGGTAGGTGACGCCATGGGCTATGATGAAGGGCTCAGGTTCGAGCCACAAGGGAAGAAAATAAAAGTTTTATTTTGCTGCAAGGATAGATAGAGGTGGACGGCATAGGGACACTAAAGGGATGAGTTTAGTCCTTTTTAAAATTCGGCTAGATAAGGGATAAATGATGGATTAATTTTATTAATTTGAATAAGGTGATAAGGAGGAAATTTAGGGATTAGATAAGGGATGTGGAGTTGGCTGAATAGGGGATTCTTGGTGTAGTAATTTCATCAGAAAGGGGAAAAGCAAGGCCATTATTCTTTTTCTCTTTGAAGCCTCTGTCGAATTCTCTTTGCAACTATTCTTTTTTTTTTTTCCTTCTTTTCAATTCTCCAAAAGCCGAAAATAGGATCCCGTAGTCTTGCCGAATTTCCCTAAGTCCTATATCTTTCTTTTCTTTCTTGGTTAAACCGAATCTTTCTAAGTGATCATCAAAAGCCGAAACCTGTGATCAACACTCAGTCTATAGCCGAATTCCTCAGCGGTGTCAAGCAAGTGTGCAATCAACTACAGTATTAAGGGTAAGATCGATTGTTCTTTGATTGTCAATCTCTCTTTTAAGTCGAAAGTTTAATCTAATCCCTCCTAATCTTGTTGGCCGAAACTTGGAAGGTGAATTTCGGGATTACCATTATAGCCGACTTCTAGGGAGATCATCCGGGATTTCAGATCTAAAGTATTTTGGCATCTTCATAAGCTAAGTGACAAGTTTTCGGGATTTCAGATCGCTAGGTAAGTACATATATACAATCGGCTAAGGCTATAGTAATGTTATGAATCTGTTTCATATGTTATTCAAAAAGCCGAAAACTAATCATTTAGGTGATTTAGTGCCTAACCGATTGCAAGAAGAGGTATCACCAAGTTTTCGGGATTTGGTTAGTGGTCAAATCGGCAGCAAGGTGAGAATTTAAGTTGCGATAATCTTTCGACATTTGGTTATATAACCGAATAGGTTTTGCTAAAATGCCTAGTAATGGCCGAATATAGGAACCAAGATCTAGAGCAATAGATCGGGATTCTTCGGGATTTTAGTAGATTCGCTAAGTGAACCAGGTGTGTAGCCCTTCCCTAAGTCTTAATAGATTTAAGGCTTTAAATTTAATATATGTGTTATGATGATGTGCAAAGTGGGCTAAGGTACCATGCAATGGTACAAAGTACTCAGGTACGTTAAATTACTACTACTGTAGTTATGATATTATGAATATATGTTATGGCTCATAGGTGAACAGTGATAAGAATGTGAAATAAAGCATGATGTTGCATGATAAGTATGATATGGGGCATATGGGTTATATGGAAAGGGGAAGTGAATTGGTGGTTTTATAGCACAATATCTGAATGTGGTGACTTCACAAAATTGTATCAGTGGCTATGCCACAATATATATAAGGGCGATGAGCATGTCGTCTGCAGTGACTGCCTTCGATGATGTGTAGCGGATGGAGGGTTGACTTAGTAGTCGCCACGGTGTGATGGTTGGTACGGGTGATGTGTAGCGGATGGCATCTAGGTTTGGGTTCGGGTTTGCATCATTATTTGTAAATTGTAATATGTATATGTATGATCTGATAGGCCTGAATCATTAGGGCTTAGTGTGGTTGCTATACACTAAGTCTATTTGACTCACCCCATTGTGGGAATATTTTTCAGGTGACGCGCAGTGATGGACCGGGTCGGCAGGAGCTTAGTGGTGGCCATGCTCAGTTCGGAACTTTATTTTATTTTGAACTTGTTACATGTTAAGTATTTTGGATTTATTTTGGGTTTTGTTTTCGATGTAATAAGGCCATAGTATGAACTGTTTTATGCATGCTTTTTATTTGATTCTATTACCATACGATTAAGGTTAAATCAAAGTTAAATGGTTTTTCTTAAAAATAAATATTAAGTGTTTTTGATCACCTATCACAAATAATTTCCAATTTAAAGGTAAAACTTTTAAAACAATTTCGGCATATCTTTTAATATGAAAACAAGGTTTTTAATAAATCCCTGATTTCTAAGTTAACAAAGTTTTCAATCGAACCCAACACAAACAAATCAAATTTACCTTCAAAACCACTCGAATTTTTCCAAAGAAACAAACAAGTTTTGAATTAGTTTTATTCAAGGAACATACCAGATCCGGTCAAGGCTCGTGGGCCGGGTTTCGAGGTGTTTCAGCTTTGCTGGATTACAAAATCATCCAAATTGGAGACCAAGTCAAGCCAATATTTGGCTACACATGGCTGTCCATTTAAACATTCTTTGGTTTAATTACACAAGATCCTTGCAGTGTTGACGAAATTAAAGATTTGCCCAAAGATTTATGATTGATCGAGTCTCAGTCTTGAGTTGTGTGGCATCTAAAATTGCTTAAAAATCAAGCAAAAATCAAGTCAAAAGCCACTAAGCATGGCCAACCATAATTTGAAGAGATTTGAAGTGGTTAACATCCACTATTTTTAGCAAACTATCCCCCTCTCCTCACCTACAAGTAAGACCGTCTAATTCCCTCATTCATCATCCCTCAATCATTCCTCATTCATTCTCATCATTCATCATTCTCTCTTCTCTCCAAATTCTCTTACCTTTTCCATTCCCACGCCTAGCATCATCTCTTTATAGAGATTTTAGCAATTAAGCCTCTTAAAGAACCCTTGGTCGGCCACCTTGGAGAGCCATCAGCAAAGGAGCAAAGTAAAGGAACGAAGGAGCCTTGTCAGTTAGAGTCTTGGGTCACAGCCACTCTGAATTGGGTTTAAACTTTATTTTCTTTAATTTAATCTAAATATGTTTGCTATGTGTTTTTTTTTCTTGTTTACAACAATGTTAGCTTAATTTTATTTAAGCTAGGATGATTGCTTTGATTAAATAATATTTATTTGATTCATGCTTATAATGTTTGTGCCTCAATCGATCATGTTTCTAATTAAAATCAAGTCTGTATTTCGTTCATATGTGATTGAAATGCACCTAAATTAGTTGAGCGATCTTGACCAAACGACGGCTAATGGACACATAATTGAAATGTGCATGCTCAATTTAGACCCTAACCCGATTAAATTATTGGTTGCATAACAACTCTGACCAGGCTCTGTTATCTGTATAGTTTTTATATTTGTGTGATTAAACTATTTCAAACTGACACGTCCATGTTACCTCACACGAATGCTCATAAACCCTTACTAAATAAGAATCAGTAAAATGCGTATATACTAAGTAAAGGATTCCGAAAGGACCTAATGTGCTTTCCAAACTCACGAAAGATCGAGTTGCCATGGAATGTTTTTCTGAATGTTATTAAGCATGTTGATAATAAATTGAGTTTAATTAAAGTAATAGTCCTAGTATATTTATGTTATAATTGTTGCAAATTGTGTTTAATTTTACTAAAATCTATTTCATTCACATAGTTTACATACTTAGGATAATTTGCATTAGGGATCATTGCATTTAGTTTAATATATTTTAATCACCACTTCTTAACTATATTGATTTTTTATTTACCAAATTGTTAATATAATTTTACAAATTAAGTGACTTAGCACAAATACAATCCCTGTGAAGACGATAACTCGATACTTACTTATTACTTGATAACGACTGTGTACACTTGCACAAACCTATGTGTTACAAGTTTTTGGTGCTGTTGCCGGGGATTGTCAACTGTTTCCAAGGTCATTTCTTTCGTGAAATTATTTATTTTCAATTTGATTCATTCTTAACATTACTAACTTATTCTTTTTAATTTTTTTTGATTTTATTTTCAAGTGTTTATGAGCATAGATCGGATTACCGATTTACTCCTTGTGATCGTGTCTGAAAGTCTTAATATTTATATAATGAATGACCAAGCCTAGAAACTAACTTACGACAACGATTGAGGCAAGCGCACCTATCGAACAGTAGTGTAGTTTAGTGGCAAGACCGGGATGTCGAACCCAAGGGAACCAAAAGTACTAATACTGACTTTCTTTTTATTATTTAGCCTAAGAATTAAGGGAATTGTTGTTTAACCTAAAATTAACTAACTACTAAGCTGAAGATGCTAAGACATAGAGAAGAAATTGGGGAAAATATTTTTGGGAAAAACCAATTGATAAAGACAATATCCGAGGAAGAATCCACCTAGACTTCACTTGTTATTTAACTCTGAACCAGATGATTTATTCACTTGACTTGATCTGTAGGATTCCCTAATTTATATTAATACCTCTCTCGAGGCTACTAGCATCTAACCCTAGGTTGATTAATTGAATCTCTTTCTCATTAAAACCCCTAGAATTGCATTAACTCGATCTGTGGACTCCTATATTAGGTTTGACCCTAATTCGGCAGATTTTTGTCATCCTATCTCTAGGGTTGCGATCAACTTCGCTTAACTATGCTAGATCTACTCTTAAACAGGGAATATTCCTCCACTGCTTAAGCACATCAATACTTGAATCAATATCCTGAAATATCAAAACAAGAATTCAGAACACATAGTTAAGAACAAATCAAGTATTTATCATATAGTTCAGAAAACAATAACAAGATCCGTCTTAAGTTTCATCCCCCTCAGGTATTTGAGGGGTTTAGTTCATAATTATAAAAGAATACATCTTAGAAGAAAATATAAAACAAAACATAAGAAAAACCCTAAAACCCCCTAAAGGAAATTGAAGGGAAGATCTTCCGTGTAACACCCCAAACCCGGTCAACACACCACGACCGAATCTGGTATGTTACGGAGTGAAAACAGTTTGAAAACACAAGTGTGTCGGAAAATTTTTAAAAAAACTCTTGATCGTTCAAAAAGATTAGAAACCCCTGTTTAAAGTGATGTTGAAATCGTGTGATTGTTGTTTTAAAACCTCTACTAGAAAATTCACTTGATATTACAAATTTTAGAAAAATATTTGATACTTATTAAAAACTGAGTGCGACGAGTATAATCAAGTTTAAAACCATTTGCCTTTGAAGTTATTTGAAAATTAGAATTGTAAAAACATTCAAGTTACCTTTGTTATCAACTTATAAGTTGTGTTACCCGATGGCAACGTTTAAAAACCCGAAAGAATTATAGTTTTAAAAACATTGCTTTTTACCGGTTAATTTTGCAAGTCCATAAATCCAATATATGTATAAAATAATCAAAATAAAAACAAGTAACTAAAAACCCAAAAAAAATACTAGCGGCCTTATTACAAACCCAAAACCAAATTAAAAGAAAATTAATAAGATTGAAATAGCAGTTTAAAGTCCAAAACCCAAACTAAGATGCATGGCCACCTCGAGTCCTCTTCAGCTCCATATCCGCGATCTATGCCTCATCTGCAAAATGTAAGGGAAGGGGTGAGTCACCGAGACTTAGTGTATAAATCCCCAACCCGATAGTTCAAGCACTTACACAGATCATCAGTAAAACATGCAGATTATGCAACCTATAACCTAACCATCCAGTCTCCTTTATCTACCCCGTGTGGTCAAAACCACTGGTGGTCAAAACCACTGGTGACTGAAGTCACAAATATATATCGGTGTGGTCAAAACCACTGGTGACCATAGTCACAAATCAAGTGATGGGGCCAACCCATCGTGTGGTCAAAACCACTGATGACAATCCCGTAATATATCATGTGAGGCCAACCCACTGTGGTACCAAACCACTGGGACGAGTCACAATATCCATATGTGGTCAAAACCACTGGTGACCGTAGTCACAAATATCAATCGTGTGGTCAAAACCACTGGTGGTCAAAACCACTGGGACTTAGTCACAAATAATAATAATGTGGTCAAAACCACTGGTGACCGTAGTCACAAATCAAATGATAGGGCCAACCCATCTTGTGGTCAAAACCACTGGTGACAGTCCAAAATGAATCATTCCCCTCCTCTCATCAAACCCATCATCATGTTCATAACATACGTGTCATAATATCGAATGATTATGCAAATAACATGTAACATAGCATTTAACAGATCATGATGATGTATACCAAGAATCACATAACAGGGGACTTACACGGTTTCCAAGCTCATGCCCACAAGGCAAAGTCTCTAATGCCAATGGTTATAACAGTAACATAATAAGCATTATTATACTAATAAAGTGTGTAAGCGTTTACACACCTGACTAATTGCAGATCTAAGTAAGAATCCCGAAACTACTCGAATCTAGCGAAATCCCAAAGCATTGTTTCCCTTTCCTACAATCGGCCAACACCTTGTTAGTAATTAAAAAGCCTATTCGGCAAAACTAGCAATCCGGAAGGATATGTCGCCCAAATATAGCACTCACCTTAAAGCCGATTTGGTTTCGAACCAAATCCCGAAACTACACAATGAACCCCCTTGCAATCGGCCACACACTGATGCACATAAACGATTAGCCGTCGGCTTTTGAACGATTAAGAAATGGATCTTGAAATGTTAAAACCTTACCTAGTTCGACCACCAAGTCCCAGAGATTCACTGTATTCGGCTATGCTCCTCCCTACAATAGGTTTTAACATAACACTTAGAATCCAAAGGCCATTCGGCCATAACATAAATCACGAAACCACATGAGTTAGTCGCCCCTTACCTTAATGACTGATTCGGCTCCTAACCACCACAGATCGGTACCCCCTAAATGATGTTAAGGGTTTCCGCTATCAACATAGGACAAGAGTGAAGTTTAAAACCCGATTAGTAATGATTGAAGATAGTATCAATAGAGAGGCAAAAGAGATTTGGCATAACCAAATCAGTCGAAGAAAAGAAGAATCTACACTTACCAGGATATTCGGCTATATCCCCAAAGAAAAGAATCTTGATTTCGGTACTTAAGATGATGAAGAAAAATGCAAGAAAAGAAAGACTTAGGAGCAGAGTATTCGGCTAAAGTACATGAAAGAAGGAGCAGAGAAAACTCAAGGTTTTCGGCTTTTCAAAAATGAGGAGATGGAGAAGAAAGATGGAATAAAAATGGTATGGGTTCGGTAAAGAAAAAGAGAGGGAGGTTTCGGCACAAAAAGATTGGAAAAAGAATAAGAAAAAGGTCAGCTGGATAGTGGTGTTGGTTTCGGTTTTGAGCAGAAATAAGAAAAGAAGAAGAAAAGGTGAACAAGAGTGGATTCGGCAATATGGCTAACAATGAATGACCAAAAAGGTAAAGTGAAGAAGGGAGGGCATTAAGTTTCGGCACTTGGCAAAACTTGCAAAAGAGTAATTCGGCCAGCAGCTATAGTTGCTGAAAAAGAAAGAAAATAAAAGCACTTAATGTTTCGATTTTGGCACCTCACGAAAAGAAAAGAAGAGAAAGCCCCCTTAGGCTATGGAGATTCAGCCTCCCCCCCTAATTTCCGAAACCGATCACCCCTCTCCTCTCACAATTCAAAATTCGGCCAACACTCCCAAGCTCTCCCAACCACTCATTCAAATCGGTTTGAATGAGTCAAACTCTACCTTTTTCTCCCTTCCATCCATTTCAAATCTGTTGACCCAATCCTCATCTATCCATGAGAGTCCCACCTGAGCACAACTCCCTGCTTGTGGCATCAAAAATAAAGACACAAAGGGGGATTTCTGCAGCTCGAACCAAGGTCCTCCTTGCTCCCTGTGATGTCACCTCCCTTGTCTTAAGTGGCACCCCCTTGCCACTTTACCAAGGCACTTCTTGCGTCTAAAACCTCCAATAAATCCTTTTAACACCTAACTCACCTAGCTCCCTCTTCCCAAGCATTAAAACAAAATTTTCAGCCCTCACTCAGGCCTAACCCAAGGTTATAACTAGACCTCAAAACATGATAAATAACCATAATAGACAATTCATCACATGCAACACAAGCAAAATGCAGAGACCCCAATTCAAGGATGTTACAGTTTTACCCCCTTAAAATAATTTCGACCTCGAATTTACCTAGTCAGAAGAGTTGAGGGTATTGCTGCCGCATCACATCCTTTGGTTCCCACGTGGCCTCCTCCGTGCCATGGTTCCGCCATAATACTTTCACCAAGGGAACTGACTTCCGTCGCAGAACCTTGACATCCCGATCCAAATCCGTACAAGTTCCTCCTCGAAAGACAAGTCAAGGCTCACCTCTATCTCCTCAACTGGTACCACATGTGACAGATCTGATCGATAACGCCTAAGCATGGAAACATGAAAGACGTCATGAATCTGACTCAATTCTGCTGGCAAATCAAGCTGATAAGCTACCGGTCCCACTCGCTTCAACACTGTATACGGCCCAATGAACCTAGGGCTTAGCTTCTCCTTCTGACCAAATCTCAACACTTTCTTCCAGGGTGATACCTTCAGAAAGACCTTATCACCCACTGCATACTCTATATCCCGGCGCTTAAGATCAGCGTAAGATTTCTGCCTGTCCAACGCTTCCTTAAGATAAGCCCGAATTACCTTAACCTTTTCCTCTGTTTCTGCCACTAACTCTGGACCCATCATCTGTCGTTCGCCCAGTTCTGTCTAACACGTAGGAGTACGACATTTCCGCCCATAGAGTGCCTCATAAGGCGCCATCTGAATACTCGCTTGATAACTATTGTTATAAGCGAACTCTGCCAAAGGTAGGTACTCCTCCTAACTACCACTGAAATCCAGAACGCAACTTCTTAACATGTCCTCCAGAATCTAGATTACCCTTTCAGACTGTCCATCAGACTGCGGATGAAAAGCCATGCTAAAATCCAACCTTGTACCCAAAGCCTGATGCAAAGCTTTCCAGAACCTTGATGTGAACCTGGGATCCCTATCCGAAATGATTGACACTGACACTCCATGCAACATTACTATCTCTACCACATACAAATTGGCTAACTTCTGGAGCGAATAATCAACCCTTACCGGTATGAAGTGAGCTGACTTAGTTAAACGGTCCACAATCACCCAGACTGAGTCCTTCTTGCTAGGCGTAAGGGGAAGCCCACTGACAAAATCCATCGTAATCCTTTCCCACTTCCACTATGGGATCTTTACCGACTGCAATAGCCTTGATGGCAACTGATGCTCAGCTTTAACTTGCTGGCATGTCAAACACTTGCTCACAAACTCAGTTACTTCACGCTTAAGACTTGGCACCAGAACTGCTCCCTTAAATCACGATACATCTTACTGCCTCCAGGATGCATAGCATATAGGCTGCTATGAGCTTCTTGAAGAATCCGCTGTCTCAATTCAACATCCTTAGGCATACATACTTTCCCCTGAAAACATAGTACTCCATCACTGCCCAAACTGTAACCTTCAGATTCACCATTCTGCACTTGCGGCCTTTGAGCACTCAAAACCTCATCTGTCAGCTGCCTCTCCTTAACCTGATCAATTCAAGATGGCTTAACTTGCAACTCCGCCAAAAGACTCCCATCATCATAAAGGCTAAGGTAAGCAAACATCGCTCGCAAGTTCACTACCACCCTACGGCTCAACGCATCAGCTACTACGTTAGCCTTACCCGGATGATACTCAATCGAACAGTCGTAATCTTTCAACAATTCGATCCACCTTCGCTGCCTCAAATTTAAATCCTTCTGAGTCAAGAGGTACTTCAGACTCTTGTGATCCGTGTAGACTATTCACTTTTCTCTATATAAGTAATGCCTCCAAATCTTCAAGGCAAAAACCACTGTAGCCAACTCCAAGTCATGTGTCAGATAGTTACCTTCATGAGGCCTCAACTGCCGAGATGCATACGCTACCACTTTTCCATCTTGCATCAGCACACACCCTAAACCAGTATGTGATCCATCACATTAAACCGTGAATTCCTTTCCAGCCCCAGGTTGAATCAAGACTGGAGCTTCAGTCAAAATCTTCTTCAACTTGTCAAAACTTTCTTGCTGTTTCTCAGTCCACACAAACGGAACCCCTTTCTCAACAGCTTAGTCAACGGTGCTGCAATCAAGGAAAACCCTTCTACAAACCTTCTGTAGTATTCTACCAAACCCAAAAAACTCCGAATCTCTGCAACCGACTTGGATGGTTTCCAATCCAATACTGCCTCGATCTTACGAAGATCCACCCTAATTCCCTCAGCTGATACAACATGACCCAAGAAAGTTACCTCCTTAAGCCAAAACTCACACTTACTAAGCTTGGCGTATAACTGCTTTTCCCTCAGAATTTGTAGAACCACCCGAAGACGCGCGTCATGTTCCTCCACAGATTTTGAGTACACCAAAATGTCGTCTATAAACACCATGATGAATTGATCCAGATACAGCTGAAACACCTGATTCATCATGTCCATGAATGCTACCGGTGCATTGGTCAAACCAAAAGGCATTACCAGAAACTCGTAGTGCCCATACCGAGTACGGAATGCCATCTTATGAATATTAGCCTCATTCACTTTGAGCTGATGATACCCCGACCTAAGGTCAATCTTAGAGAAAACCGATGCACCCTTGAGTTGATCAAACAAGTCGTCTATCCTGGGCAACGGATACTTGTTCTTTATAGTCAACTTGTTCAACTGGCGGTAGCCTATACACATCCGCATCGTACCATCCTTCTTCCTAACAAAAAGCACTGAGGCTCCTAAAGGTGATACACTCGGTCGGATGAAACCTCTATCCAACAATTCCTGAATCTGAGCCTTCAACTCCACCAATTCTTTCGGCGCCATCCCATATGGAGCAATAGATACAGGCGCGGTCCCGGGTAACAAGTCTATACCGAACTCAAACTCACGATCAGGAGGTAGACCCGAGAGTTCCTCAGGAAATACATCAGCAAATTCCCCCACGATTCGGACATTCTTCATAGCTGCATCTTTCGCTTCCAAGGCACAAACATGCACCAAAAATGCTTCACAACCCTTCCTAACCATTTTCTCAGCCTTCAGTGCAGAAACCACATTGGATAAGTAATCTCTCCTATTACCTATCATCACCACCTCTTCACCTTCCATAGTCTTCAACACCATGCCCTTAGCTGCGCAATCCAAACTAGCTTGATACTTAACTAGCCAATCCATCCTGAGAATCAGCTCGAACTCTCCAAATGGCAATTCCATCAAATCAGCCAAAAATACGACCCCTTGAAGTTCTAAGGGTACATCCCTATACAGTTTACTTACTTCTACAGAGTGACCTAGAGGGCTTATTACTGTCATCCTCCTAGAAGCAATCTCAGAGTCTAAGTTCATGGTTTCCACTATGCTACTAGCAGCATACGAGTGCGTCAAACCAACATCAATTAAAGCATTATAAGGTACTCCAAAAATTAAGAACGTACTGGTTATGACGTCCGGTGCGTTGCCCTCCTCTCGACGCCTCGCTGCGTAGACCAACCCAGCTGTCTCGCCTCTGTACCACCTGCACCTCTGCCTGGTGCTCCACGACCTCTACCAGAGCCATTACCTCCCCTGCCAGAACCACGGCCCCTCTGTGGCTGCTGATTATCCCTCCTAAACTATGCACGGTTTTGATCCTCAGACTGCAGCCTAACTGATCTCTATGGACAATCCCTAACTCGATGCCCCATCGAACCACACTCAAAGCAACCCCTGTTACCAGTCCAACATTCTCCCGTATGAGACTTTCCACACCGGGCACACCGTGGCGGCCACTGAGTGTTAACATCAGCAGGCCTAGCAGCTTGATTCGGCCCACTATATCTAACCCTTTTCTGCTGATTCCCAGAAAACCCAGATGATCTAGAACTCCTTTTATTCCAATCCCTATCCATCTTCCGTGTAACACCCCAAACCCAGTCAACACACCACGACTGAATCTGGTATGTTACGGAGTGAAAACAGTTTGAAAACACAAGTGTGTCAAAAAATTTTTAAGAAAACTCTTGATCGTTCAAAACGATTAGAAATCCCTGTTTAAAGTGATGTTGAAATCGTGTGATTCTTGTTTTAAAACCTATGCTAGAAAATTCACTTGATATTACAAATTTTAGAAAAACATTTGATACTTATTAAAAACTGAGTGCGACTAGTATAATCAAGTTTAAAACCATTTGCCTTTGAAGTTGTTTGAAAATTAGAATTGTAAAAACATTCAAGTTACCTTTGTTATCAACTTATAAGTTGTTTTACCCGATGGCAACGTTTAAAAACCCGAAAGAGTTATAGTTTTGAAAACATTGATTTTTACCGGTTAATTTAACAAGTCCATAAATCCAACATATGTATAAAATAATCAAAATAAAAACAACTAAAAACCCAAAATAATACTAGCGGCCTTATTACAAACCCAAAACCAAATTAAAAGAAAATTAATAAGATTGAAATAGCAGTTTAAAGTCCAAAACCCAAACTAAGATGCATGGCCACCTCGAGTCCTCCTCGGCTCTATATCCACGATCTATGCCTCATCTGCAAAATGTAAGGGAAGGGGTAAGTCACCGAGACTCAATGTATAAATCCCCAATCCGATAGTTCAAGCACTTACACAGATCATCAGTAAAACATGCAGATTATGCAACCCATAACCTAACCATCCAGTCTCCTTTATCTACCCCGTGTGGTCAAAACCACTGGTGGTCAAAACCACTGGTGACCGAAGTTACAAATATATATCGGTGTGGTCAAAACCACTGGTGATCGTAGTCACAAATCAAGTGATGGGGCCAACCCATCGTGTGGTCAAAACCACTGATGAGAATCCCGTAATATATCCTGTGGGGCCAACGCACTGTGGTACCAAACCACTGGGACGAGTCACAATATCCATATGTGGTCAAAACCACTGGTGACCGTAGTCATAAATATCAATCGTGTGGCCAAAACCACTGGTGGTCAAAACCACTGGGACTTAGTCACAAATAATAATAATGTGGTCAAAACCACTGGTGACCGTAGTCACAAATCAAATGATGGGGCCAACCCATCTTGTGGTCAAAACCACTGGTGACAGTCCAAAATGAATCATCCCCCTCCTCTCATCAAACCCATCATAATGTTTATAACATACGTGTCATAATATCGAATGATCATGCAAATAACATGTAACATAGCATTTAACAGATCATGATGATGTATACCAAGAATCACATAACAGGGGACTTACCCGATTTCCAAGCTCATGCCCACAAGGCAAAGTCTCTAATGCCAATGGTTATAACAGTAACATAATAAGCATTATTATACTAATAAAGTGTGTAAGCATTTACACACCTGACTAATCGCAGATCTAAGTAAGATTCCCGAAACTACTCGAATCTAGCGAAATCCCGAAGCGTTATTTCCCTTTTCTGCAATCGGCCAACACCTTGTTAGTAATTAAAAAGCCTATTCGGCAAAACTAGCAATCCCGAAAGATATGTCGCCCAAATATAGCACTCACCTTAAAGCCGATTTGGTTTCCAACCAAATCCCGAAACTACACAATGAACCCCCTTGCAATCGGCCACACACTGATGCA
The DNA here is from genome assembly GCA_025503065.1 of Gossypium bickii. Taxonomy (NCBI): domain Eukaryota; kingdom Viridiplantae; phylum Streptophyta; class Magnoliopsida; order Malvales; family Malvaceae; genus Gossypium; species Gossypium bickii. Next base: position 113,111,172 of record CP106710.1, on the reverse strand, counting down.
CATAAACGATTAGCCTTCGGCTTTTGAACGATTAAGAAATGGATCTTGAAATGTTAATACCTTACCTAGTTCGACCACCAAGTCCCGGAGATTCACTGTATTCGGCTATGCTCCTCCCTACAATCAGTTTTAACATAACACTTAGAATCCAAAGGCCATTCGGCCATAACATAAATCCCGAAACCACATGAGTTAGTCCCCTCTTACCTTAATAACTGATTCGGCTCCTAACCACCACAGATCGGCACCCCCTAAATGATGTTAAGGGTTTCGGCTATCAACATAGGACAAGAGTGAAGTTTAAAACCGGATTAGTAATGATTGAAGAAAGTATCAATAGAGAGGCAAAAGAGGTTCGGCATAACCAAATCAGTCGAAGAAAAGAAGAATCTACACTTGCCAGGATATTCGGCTATATCCCCAAAGAAAAGAATCTTGATTTCGGCACTTAAGATGATAGAGAAAAACGCAAGAAAAGAAAGACTTAAGAGTAGAGTATTCGGCCAAAGTACATGATAGAAAGAGCAGAGAAAACTCAAGGTTTTCGGCTTTTCAAAAATAGGGAGATGGAGAAGAAAGATGGAATAAAAATGGTATGGGTTTGGCAAAGAAAAAAAGAGAGAGGTTTCGGCACAAAAAGATTGGAAAAAGAATAAGAAAAAGGTCAGCTGGAGAGTGGTGTTGGTTTCAGTTTTGAGCAGAAATAAGAAAAGAAGAAGAAAAGGTGAATAAGAGTGGATTCGGCAATATGGCTAACAATGAATGACCAAAAAGGTAAAGTGAAGAAGGGAGGGCATTAAGTTTCGGCACTTGGCAAAACTTGCAAAAGAGTAATTCGGCCAGCAGCTAGAGTTGCAAAAAAAAAAAATAATAAAAGCACTTCGTGTTTCAGTTTTGGCACCTCACGAAAAGAAAAGAAGAGAAAACCCCCTTAGGCTATGGAGATTCGGCCTCCCCCCCAATTTCCCAAATCGATTACCCCTCTCCTCTCACAATTCAAAATTCGGCCAACACTCCCAAGCTCTCCCATCCACTCATTCAAACCGGTTTGAATGAGTCAAACTCCACCTTTTTTTCCCTTCCATCCATTTCAAATCTGTTGACCCAATCCTCATCTATCCATGAGAGTCCCACCTGAGCACAACTCCCTACTTGTGGCGTCAAACATAAAGACACAAAGGGGGATTTCTGCAGCTCGAACCAAGGTCCTCCTTGCTCCCTGTGGCGTCACCTCCATTGTCTTAAGTGGCACCCCCTTGCCACTTTACCAAGGCACTTCTTGTGTCTAAAACCTCCAATAAATCTTTTTAACACCTAACTCACCTAGCTCCCTCTTCCCAAGCATTAAAACAAAATTTTCAGCCCTCACTCAGGCCTAACCCAAGGTTATAACTAGACCCCAAAACATGATAAATAACCATAATAAACAATTCATCACATGCAACACAAGCAAAATGCAGAGACCCCAATCCAAGGATGTTACATTCTGTCTTGAGTATGATTCCAGCTTCTTGAAATGAATCAACTAGTTGTCTTCGAGTAAATCCCACAATTTGGCCTCTCTGGCTTGGCTCTTCGGCCTACCTGAACCACCCCTGAACACCCCCCTTTTAGGTCACACTTATGGTGTTTATATAGGCTTTCGGAATATCTTTCTTTGCCCCTAAGTATCCTAATCTGAGTGGAATTAAAACTGGTCATGGTTGGGACACGCCCGTGTGGCATGCCCGTGTGGCACGCCAGTGTAAATCGTGTCCAGGTCATGTTCGGGTCTGCGAAAGAGGCACGGCCATATAGCTCAGGCCCAGGCCGTGTGAATTTCGTACTTTGGCCCATTTTCTCTATTTTTGGCCTATTTCTCGTTCTTTTTATCCTCTGGTGCTCTCCTGAGTATAAAACATGAAATTAAAGGATTAGGAGCACTAAATTCCATAATTCAGGGGATAAATCATCCAAAAGTATGCTAAATGTGGGATTAAAATATGAACATATTATGGCTTATCACATTGTAGACCTTGAAATTGATCAAACTTTCAAACAAAGAAGACGTGAACGAACAGCTCAGAGACAAGTCGAGAAGGACCTTGGAAATCAGAATCAAGACCAAGGTAATGAAGTCGGTCATATACGAAATCCCATCCTTATTGCCAATGATAAGGATTGATGTATCAGACAATATGCTGTGCCACTTTTCAGTGAGTTAAACCCAGGAATTAGAAGGCCAGATACTGAGGCAACCCAATTTGAATTGAAACCAGTGATGTTTCAAATGCTACAAACGGTGAGCCAATTTAGTGGTATGCCTACGAAAGATCCATCTCTCCACCTTCGATTGTTTATGGAGGTGGGTGATTCATTCAAGATACCCAGTGTAACTGAAGATGCACTGAGGTTGAAGTTGTTTCTTTACTCATTCCGAGATCGAACACGAGCATGGCTCAATTTATTGCCACCAAGTTCCATATCTATATGGCAAGAATTAGCAAAGAGATTTTTGGTTATGTATTTCCCACCTAGAAAAAAAGCTAAGTTGAGGAATGAGATCACAACTTTTCAACAATTGGATGACGAGTCTTTGTATGAGGCTTGGGAGCGATTCAAGGAGTTACTTCGTAAGTGTCCTCATCATGGGGTTCCTCATTGTATCTAGTTGGAGACATTCTATAATATTCTCAATCCACATACAAGATTGATGGTAGATGCTTCCGCGAATGGTGCAATTTTGTCTAAGTCTTATAATGAGGCTTATGAGATCATTGAAAGGATCATGAGTAATAACTATCAAAGGCCAACAAATCGAACGGCTTCAGGAAGACGTGTAGCCGGAGTTCATGAAGTTGACACCCTCACTACGTTATCAGCTCAGGTATTGTCTATTTCCTTTATGTTAAAATAGTTTATCGCTAATAGTGCTAATAATTTTGCAACTTAGCCACCAAGTCTGTTTGAAGTAGTTTCCTATGTGTACTATGGGGAAGGTCATTCTTTTGAGAATTTTCCATCAAATCCCGAGTCAATGTATTATGTGGGGAACCAATATCAAAATAGGAGTGGACAAGGGCCCCAGTCCAACTTCTACAATCCTTCATGGTGTAATCATCCTAACTTTTCTTAGAGCAACCAAGGAAATAGACCGAACAACAACTTGTTGTAGCAAAGACCCAACCAATCTCACGGGTTTAATCATTAAACTCCAAAACCACCTTAAGCTGAGGCATCAAACAGTTTGGAGAACTTGTTGAAAGCGTACATGGCAAAGAATGACGTTTTGATCAAAAGCCAAGCAGCAACACTGAAAAATTTGGAAAACCAAATGGGTCAGTTAGCTACGGAGCTACGTAACAGACCGCAAGGAACCTTGCCGAGCGATACTGAGAATCCAAGAAATTTGGGTAAAGAACATATCAAGGCAGTGGCATTACGAAGTGGTAAAATTTTAAAACCTCGGTTGATTGATGTCGAAGATAAGCCCATTGAGAAGAATCAACCAGCTGTTGAAATTCCTACATCAAAGGAATAAAAATCTGCAAAGTCTGCAAAGTAAATCATGAATTAGTGAGTAGGTAAATCTGCAAAGTCTGGAAAGTTTGTTTTTGGATGTTCCGAAGCAATTACACATCAATATTTCGTTGGTAGAGGCTTTAGAACAAATGCCAAATTATGTGAAGTTTATGAAGGATATACTATCCAAGAAGAAATAACTGAGTGAGTATGAGATTGTTGCCTTAACAAAGGAGTGCAATGCATTCCTACAAAACAAACTGCCACCGAAATTGAAAGGCCGAGGAAGCTTTACTATACCCTGTAACATTAGTGAATCTTACTGTGGTAAAGCTTTGTGTGACTTAGGAGCGAGTATCAACTTGATGCCTAAGTCTATTTTCAAGATGTTAGGGATAGGTGAAGTAAGACCTACAACTGTGACGCTTCAGCTAGTGGATCGATCTTTAGCATATCCCGAAGGAAAGATCGAGGATGTTTTGGTAAGAGTCGATAAATTTATTTTTCCTGCTGATTTCATTGTCTTAGATTTTGAAGCAGACAAGGAAGTGTCGATCATCCTTGGGAGGCCTTTCTTAGCCACGGGAAGAACGTTAATTTATGTGCAAAAAGGTGAACTCACCATGTGAGCTGAAGACGATCAGGTAACTTTTAACATTCTTAAAGCGATGAAATTTCCCGATCCGACAGAAGAGCGTTTAGTTATGGAAGAGATAGAAACCTTGGTTTCTATGGAAAGCAATTTTGAAGAGGATCCATTGGAGAAAGCCTTAGATCTTGACCCTTTGGAGGATGAAGAAGGTGAAGAAAACATGGCTTTGATGGAAGCCAATCCAAGAAATAGGAGTTAATCCACACGGTTTGAACCGTTGGAGTTGGTAGTTAGAGAATTTGTGCAACCCAAGTTGTCAATTAAAGAACCACCTAAAATTGAACTAAAGGTACTTCCTTCCCATTTGAAATACATTTATTTAGGTGACTATTCTACTTTGCATGTGATTATTACAGCGGAACTGAAAAAAGATCAAGAGGAGCAACTAATTGATGTTCTAAAGAAATTGAAGAAAGCAAATGGTTGGACCATAGCTGATATTCGAGGTATAAGCCCTTCTTTTTACATGCATAAAATCATTTTAGAAGAAGGTGAAAGAGCTCGAATTGATAGGCAAAGGAGGCTCAATCCTATTATAAAAGAAGTTGTGAGAAAGGAAGTGATCAAATGGTTAGCTGCAGGAATCATCTATCCTATTTAAGATAGTTAGTAGGTAAGTCCGGTGCAGTGTTTGTCAAAGAAAGGTGGAATCACGATTGTTAAAAATGAGCGTAACGAGTTAATTCTAATGAGAATTGTTACCAGTTGGAGAATCTGTATTGATTACAGAAAGTTGAACAAAGCCACTTGAAAGGACCATTTTTTGTTGCCTTTTATGGATCAGATGTTAGATCGACTGGCAGGTAATGAATTCTATTATTTTTTAGATGGCTATTCGGGATATAACCAAATAGTTATAGCCCCGGAGGACTAACATAAAACAACCTTTACTTGTCCATACAGTATGTTTGCTTTTAGGCAAACGCCTTTTGGTTTATGCAATGCACCTGCAACTTTTCAACAATTCATGATGGAAATATTTACTAATATGGTTGAAAAAAGTTTTGAGGTTTTCATGGATGATTTTTCTATTTTTGGTAACACTTATGATATCTATTTGAGTAATTTGGCTAAGGTACTGAAGAGATGCGAAGAGACGAATCTTGTCCTTAATTGGGAAAGATGTCATTTTATGGTCAAGGAAGGGATTGTCTTAGGTCATAAGATCTCAAAGAAAGGAATTGAAGTCGATAAAGCAAAGGTGGACGTAATTGAAAAATTATATGCCCCAATGAATGTGAAAGGAGTCAGAAGTTGCTAAGGCCATGCAGGTTTTTACCGAAGGTTTATCAAAGATTTCTCAAAAATTTATAAACCGTTGTGTTTGTTGTTAGAGAAAGGTACATTGTTTGATTTCAACAAAGCATGTTTGGAAGATTTTGAAGATCTAAAGAAGTGGTTAATCTCAGCCCCAATAATTGTTACACCTGATTGGAACTCACCTTTTGAGTTGATGTACGATGCAAGTGGGTATGCCGTTGGAGCTGTGATGGGTCAAAGAAGAAACAAGGTGTTTCACCCTATTTACTATACAAGTAGAACTTTGACAGGAGCCCAACTCAATTATACTGTAACCGAAAAGGAACTCTTCGCTATAGTTTTTGCTTTTAACAAATTCGCTCATATCTTATAGGTACCAAAGTTATAGTATTTACTAACCATGTAGCCATTAAATACTTGCTCACGAAGAAAGATGCAAAATCAAGGCTAATTCGTTGGAGACTTTTACTCCAATAATTTGACATTGAGATCCAAGACAAAAAAGGTGTCGAAAATCAAATACCTGATCATCTGTCGAGGTTGGAGCAAGATGAGGTAACTTGATCATGTGCGTCTATCAACGAGAATTTCCCAGATGAACACTTATTTGAGGTAAATCGATGTAACATCCTGGAAAGGGCCTATGCATTTCTGGTTTAAATTGTATGAATGACAAGTCTTCAGTCTTATGAATAAATTATTGATATTTTTGGAAACTCAGAAATGTATGAAAATGATTGGAAATGAATATTTTGGAAACACGGAAATGCATTAGGACATGAACATTTTAGGAAACCGAGAAATGAAAAGAAATGGTTCAAAATGGAAAGTGCACATTTTGAAAACTGAACATTTTGGAAACTTGAACATTTCTGAAACACGAACATTTTGGAAACTTAGACATTTTTGGAAACTCAGAACATTTTGGAAACTTGAACATTTTTGGAAATGATTCAGAAATGGAAATGAACATTTCGAAACTTGGAAATGTAAGAAAATGGCAAGTAAAGAGAGCCGATCGAAAATTTTAGGAAACTTAGAAATGATGCAGAAATGTCAAATTTTAAGGTTCAAAATAGGAAATAAAGGCAAGAGGGCCTTAAAAGAAAAAGTTGGAGAAATTTGGCACACAAAGCACAGCTTGAAATGTGGCTGAAGATGCCACTTAGGACCTATGGAAATGGCACCATGTGTAGGAGGCATGGACACAGGTTCGAGTCACAAGGGAAGCAAATAAATGAAGTTTTAATTTTGCTCCCGTGCTATGAGTGGACGGCACATGAGTTAGAAAAAGGGGTTGTTTTAATTCCATAAATACATGATTAAAAAGTGATAAATAAGGGATTTTTAATTTGGATTATTTGGAAGAGATAATAAGGATTTTTCTCTAGTTTATTTTCAATAAAATAGATGATGAAAGAGGAGTGGTGGCCAAGTAAGGGACTCTCCTAGGTGATATTTTCAGCTATAAAAGGAGGACAGGAGGGCTACTCATCAATTTTTGCTTCCTCCTCATCTCTGTAAATTTTTAGGGCTCTTTTCTCTTTTCTTTTGTCTAGCCAAATTCTCTAGCCTCATCTTTCTTTTCTTTTCTTCTTCTTCTTCCTTTTCAAAACCAAATCCAACCTATTTGAAATTTCGCCAAAGCCGAATCTCTCAAGTGGTGTCGGGATAGATCTGTCGAATTCAACACTTAAGGTAAGAATCTTGTGGTTATTGATTTATTCTCTTCTTTAAGCCTAGAAAAATAGGGATTAATGTTATTATTATTGTGGCAAAGCTGTAAGGAGTATCGGGATTTCTAGTGCTATCGACTATAAGGGAGAGATCATCAGGGATTCAAGAATCTAAGGTAAGATATACACATATTTGGTCAAAAGTTATGGAATATATGTGAGATTAAAATTAACATATAATTATAGGGATTTTAAATGGACATACAAGGCAAGGAATCCTTTTTTTGATTTGGAAATTTTAAGGTAAGTAATACAAATCCTAGTTGTATTTGGAAAAGTGGCGAATGGTCTTTTAAAGTGATTAACTTATGTAGGATTTGAGATCTAAATCGGTAGATCGTTCTTCGAGATTTCAAGGAACCTATTAAGCAAATCAGTGTGTACTCACACTAACTTTCAATATGTTATGGCAATAATTATTTTAATATGTGAATGTGTATAAGAATGAGAATGTGGCTAAGTACCACAAATGTGGCAAAAAGTACCCAGGTACGTATTCCTACTTTTGATAGGATTATGAATGTGTTATATTCGAAAAGTGACATGAATGTGAATTTAAGTATGATATGAATGATATGTAATAATTGGGGCATTTGGGATATATGTGAAGGGAGAAAGTGAAGGTGATGACTACGGTCTCACCAACGAAGGTCTTGACTTGGTCTCACAGAAAATATGGTGGCTACGGTCCCATTAATTGAATATGGTAACCGGTTACATTATTCGAATATAGTGTCTAAAGACACAACGTAAGTGGGCGATGAGCACGCCGATCGCAGCGTGATCGCTTCGATGGTGTGTAGCGGATGGAGGGTCGACTTAGTAGTCCCCACGGTATATGTTGAGTTGGTACGGGTGGTGTGTGTAGGATGGACAAATAGGCTTGGGTTTGGGTTGCATCATCATTTATTTTGTATGAACATGAAACCGATATGACTTGTATGCGATTTGTTGAAAATTAGTACTGTGTACACATTGAGTCTGTGGACTCACCCTGTTGGGGAATTATTTTTCGAGGTGTGATGAGCGGTAATGGACCAAGGTCGTGCAGGAGCTAAAGGTGGCCATGCATCACTTGAAGAATTTATTTAGAAATTTGGACTTTATATAATTTTAGTACTTTAAATTTTATTTTGGGTTTGAATGATGTAATAAGGCTATAAGGCCCAGTTGGATTTTCTTTATTTCTGTTTATTTTTATTTGATTATGATACAATTTATTTTTGATTAAAGTTAAGTAAATTTATTTCTTTTAAAATAATAAACCCTAAAATTATTTTGTCACCTTATTTAAGTTGGATTTTCAAAATTTATTAAATGGGTTCCAATTTAAGCCCAACCCAAAACGAATTTTTCTTAATTACACAAATTTTCTCTAAGTTAATCAGGACATTGAAAACCAGTTTACTTAAGGAACATACCAGATCTGGTTTAGGCTCGTAGGCCGGGTGTGGGGTGTTTCAATCGAATTCATAAAATACATTGGTTTGCTGATTTTGCCAATTATCTTGCATGGGGAATAATTCCTCGAGAAATGACATACCAACAAAGAAAAAAATTCCTTCATGATAGTCGGTATTATCTTTTGGAGGATCCGTTTTTTGTTTAAACAATGTGCAGATATATAATCCAAAAGTGTGTAGCTGAAAGTGAGATTGCTAAGATATTGTATCACTGCCATTCATCTCCAAGTGGGGGACACTTTGGTGGTTCACGTATTGTAGCAAAGATTTTGCAAAGCGGTTTTTTTTTTTTTTTTTTGCCTACATTATTTAAAGATGTTTATGCTTATGTGAAGAACTGTGATAAATGCCAAAGGACTGGAAATATATCAAGGAGGAATGAGATGCCCTTGACAAACATTTTGGAGATTGAATTGTTCGACGTATGGGGCATTGACTTCTTAGGCCCATTTACTTCTTCGTATGGGAACAAATACATCTTAGTTGTTGTGGACTATGTATCCAAGTGGGTTGAAGCTAAAGCATACCCTACAAATGATGCTAAGGTAGTCATGTGATTCCTACATAAGCATCTGTTTACACGATTTAGGACACCAAGAGCTATTATTAGTGATGAAGGTTCTCACTTTGTGAACAAAAGGCTTAAGAGGTTGCTGGACAAATATGATCTGAAGCACAAGATTTCTACTGCCTATGACCCCCAGTCTAATGGGCAAGTTGAAAGAGTGAATCGTAAAATCAAAGGTATCCTTGAAAAGGTAGTACGCCCTAGCATAAAATATTGGTCTCGAAGGCTCGATGGTGCATTATGGGCCTATCAAACAGCATTTAAGACTTCGTTAGGAATGACTCCTTATTGGTTAGTTTTTGGCAAGGCATGTCATTTGCCAATAGAGTTGGAGAATAAAGTTCACTGGGCTTTGAAGTAGTTGACCTTCGATCTTAAGCAAGCCTGTGAGAGAAGGATGTTACAACTTGATGAGTTGGAAGAGTTGAGGTTGTTTTCCTATAAGAATGCCAAAATGTGTAAAGAAAGATCAAAGAGATGGCATGATTGTCATATACAACTTCGCGAGTTTAAAGAAGTCAGAAGGTTTTGTTGTTTAATTCAAGGTTGAAGTTATTTCCTGGGAAGCTTAAATCCCAATGGAAAGGACCTTATACCATCTACCGAGTTTATCCTTATGGAGCTATTGAATTATACAACAATTACGGAGGTACATTTAAAATTAATGGTCAACGTCTCAAGCACTACTGGAATGGTGAAGTTGAGCGAGTTGAATCCTCGTTCAAATTAACATACCCTTAATTTTTCATGAACTCATTTTGTAAATAAATAAATAATTAGAACTTATTTTCTTAACTTATTGCATTTAATTAATTATTTCTAAGGAGATTGGAACTTAAGCGGGACTGTTGTGACCCCTCCAACCATTCCTGGGAATTAATTTAATGTAATTTGTTAAGAAGAAATTTTCTAATTAAGATTTAAAAATTTTAAGTTTCATTTGTTCTGTTTAAATTTTAATTATTATGTTAATAAAGGGGGTCAAATTTATCCCAAGTACTAATCAGTTTTTTTTAAGATACAGTCTGAGTTTGAGGCCCAAGACAGCAAAAAGGAGGGAAAAATCCATGCCTTGCCGTCACACCCATTGCTTGTCACCCAAGTAACCATAATGTAGCTAAATTTTTGCTACATGTTGCCCTATTTTTTCCCTATATAAACCCCTCTCCATTCTACTAATTTTCATATCCTTCAAAGCAATTTGCTTACACCCTAAAAATCCCTAAACCTCCCTTTTGTGCCGTCAACCTCAAATCCCAAAAGAAACCCTAGTTCTCTTCCCTTTCTGTCGAAATTCCCTATTTTTTCCACAAAAAGATTACCGAAGCTCCGCCATTGCTGTCACACATCATCGTCGCCGCCGCACCATCCTTGCAGTCACAAGATTTTTGCCATAGCAAGTTCTACTCACTTTGTCGATTTCTCTTTTCTCTCTTGTGCAGAAACCTTGCCGAATTTTCGGGAAAAGATACCATGTCTTGCAAAAGAACAAGACCTTCAAAGACTATTCCTGAAAACCCAATTTTGATCGAAGAAGAAGTGAAAGAGAGATTTGATTCAGTCTTCAAGCATCAACCTATGATGCCGAGAAAAAGTTTTGACTTGAAGAGTAATGGTTTGATGGTTGTTCCTATACCGATTAGAAAGAAAATCAATGCTCTCAAGTGGGAACGATTTGTGATGCTTGTTCACTTCCCAATGATAAACTAGTTCAAGAATTCTACGCTAGTTTGACTACGCAAGATGCTACTAAAGTCATCACTCGAAAGAAAGAGGTACCTCTTACTTCTAAGTCCATCAATTATTTGTTTAATTTACCTGATGTTGAAGAAGATGAGTACTACCCTATGATGAACAGTATCAATTGGGATTTTCTTCAACAAGTGCTTGATGTTATCACAAATCCTGGATCCCAATGGATTATAAGAAAGTATGGGAGCCATTCTTGTCGAAGAGAATACTTAAAACCAGTAGCAAAGGTATGGTTTTATTTCGTACTTAAAACCAGTAGCAAAAGTATGGTTTTATTTTGTTTGCTATAGTTTTATGCCTATCTCACATAGTTCCACCATCTCGATGGAACAGATGCTTTTGTTATATGCAATTTTGACAGAAAATTCCATTAATGTTGGGAAAATTATCCTCAAGGAGATTCACGATTGTGCTAAAAAGAAGGCAGGAAGTGATTATTTCCCATCATTAATCACTTCACTTTGCTTAAAGGCCCGTGTTAAAACAAAAGCAAATCTAAAGGGGTGATATGTTCAAGGATGCATTACAAATTATCATCTTGAAAAATTAGTAGAGAGGGTGCATGAGCTGAATCAAGGCGAGCAAGAAGAGCCAACTGAGCCGGATACTGAGGAGTCAACAGATGGAACTGAAACTGAAGCTAATTTAGTTACAGACACTGAAGAGGAAGTATCTAATAAGGAACCGAACATTCCTGAACCAAGGGTTGAGCCAGAAGAAGAACCAGTCAAGCTAAGTGTTGAATCTGAATATACAACTCCCATGCCAACTTCTGCAAGTACTTCAAGGAAATCAGAGTTGTCAATTTTGATGGATATGTGCAAGCTCATGCACAATCAACAACAAACTTACTGGAAATATGCAAAAATTAGAGATGACTCAATTCGAAATACTTTTAAGAATATCTTTAATACTTTTGTTGCTGAGTTCCCAGATGCTATCTTTGAGACATGGACAGAAGATACTGACGATGCAAGTAGAGATGGAGCTAAAGAAGACAAGGGGAATGAGTCAAAAAAATAAAAGGGGGAATTTTTGTCTTGTTATTTATTTAATTATTTTTAGGTCCTTAGGAATTTATTTCTTTCGTAGTTAGGATTTAATTTATGCAGAATAAAACATAGCAAACATGAACAAACTTAACACTTCTTTAGAAAGAATAAGACCAAGTGACGTGGTAATAGGAATGAACATGTCAGGATTGGGTTATTAGGGAAGACTTGGTATTTAAGCAGTCTTAATGACTCACCTCTCTTTCTTTACAACCATACCTGGTGTTTAGTTTTCATTCATTACTTTGTTCTTGCAATGAGGACATTGCTTTTTTTTTAAAGGGGGTAAGGCAAATAAATTGCTCAAACTTTTAAATTTTTTTCAAGTATGTTTCAATCATTTCTTTCATAAGTATGTTTTAATAAATGAATGTTTAGAGATATTTTTTGCTACTAAGATATTTTTTCTGCAAGTATGAATGATGGTTTTATCTAAGTGAAAGTATGTTACCATGAAGAATGGAATGCTTGTATAATCTTAGCCTTAGTAATGTTTGCCATGAAAACTTAGTTTCTTTTGAGATTAGACATGCATGAAGATTTATATCTTTAGAATTGACTTAGTAACTTTCTTGAGGCAAAATCCTAGGGGATATAAAAATCTAAAATGATATAGGCACCATTGCTTTGGACCGTTTGAGCCTTTTCAAGCCAACCCTATGATATTAGACCCTTGAAACTGTAATTTTGAGCTTAAAGGGCTTTTTTTTTTTTTGCAATGAACCTACATTATAAGCCAATTACCATCTTTTTAATGTTATCCTAATTTTGTACACCTATCTTAACTAAAGTTGTCTTGGGAATCAACATTTGAGGAAATTTTCATAAAGATGTATGTGCTCATGCTTAAAAAAAAGTTTGCTCAGTCTCCAAAAAGGAAAAATGTATGAGCTTGAGTTCAAAATAAGTTTGGGGGTGTTCCAAAGGTTCACTTAAAGAAAAAGGTTGCATTACAAGAAAACCAAGACAAAGTTAAAGGTTAAGATTTTTAAAATCGAAATGTCCCATCTCTTAAAATCCTTACCTTTAACCGAGCCCCATTACAACCTTATAAAAGACCTACTGATTTGATGATTATGTCACCTACATTAGTGGAGAGGAAGTCCTGAGTTCAACATATGAAGATCATGAATAGTCATTGTGATTGTTTGCTTGATTGAAATGAATTATGTTGGATGACGAATGTTATCTATGGCTGTGACATACATGGAAACTATGATTCATGTTGCCATATTTTGAAGCTTAGTATAATCTATGAATTACTTGTTAATAAAGAAGATCAATAAGCATGAAGTTATTAATGCATGATTATGGGACAAAGATTGATGTTGCTTACACAATTAGCAATTTTGCCTTAGCAAGACCTTTTGCTGTGCATAAACATTATTCGGGACGAGCAATGATTTAAGTTTGGGGGTGTGTAAACGGAAAAATATATAGGATTTTTCCTATGTAATTTATCACCTCTTTTACTTAAATTCATTGTTAAAACTAAGTAATTGTTTAATAAATTAATGAAATCTGTGAAAATATGAAATTAGGACATAGAAATTATTAAAATGTGGTTTTATGCTTTATTATCATGCAATAAATGGCTTATTCTATATTAATTTGAATATATTATATTTTTTAAGACATAAAGTGGGTCATGCATGATTAAATTAAATAATAAAATATAAAATTATATTTAATAATTCATTTTAAAATATTTCATTAATAATTTGGGTTTTAATTAATTAATTAAACTGGATAAATTTTATTCTTTGGTCCTCTAACTTGTTGATTTATTCTGGACAGGTCTGATAGTTTTGCTGGATTACAAAACCGTCCAAATTGGAGACCAAGTCAACCCAATATTCGGCTATACATGGTTGTCCATTTAAACAATTCTTTAGTTTAATTACACAAGGTCCTTGCAGTGTTGAAGAAATTAGAGATTTGCCCGAATATTTACGATTGACTAAGTCTCAGTCCTGAGTTGTGTGGCATCCAAAATTGCTTAAAAATCAAGCAAAAATCAAGTCAAAAGCCACTAAGCAAGGCCGGCCATAATTTGAGAAGATCTGAAGAGGTTAACATCCACTATTTTTAGCAAACTATCCCCCTCTCGTCACCTATAAGCAAGACCCTCTCATTCCCTCATTCATCATCCCTCAATCATTCCTCATTAATTCTCATCATTCATCATTCTCTCTTCTCCCCAAATTCTCTTAGCCTTTTTCATTCCCACGCCTAGCATCATCTCTTCATAGAGATTTTAGCAATTAAGTCTCTTAAAGAACCCTTGGTCGGTCACCTTGGAGAGCCATCAGTAAAGGAGCAAAGCAAAGGAACGAAGGAGCCTCGTCAGTCAGAGTCTTGGGGGACAGCACTCTGAATTGGGTTTAAACTTTCTTTTCTTTAATTTAATCTAAAGTTGTTTACTATGTGTTCTTTGTTCATGTTTACAACAATGTTAGCTTAATTTTATTTAAGCTAGGATGATTGCTTTGATTAAATAATATTTATTTGATTCATGCTTATAATGTTTGTGCCTCAATCGATAATGTTTTCAATTAAAATCAAGTCTGTATTTCGTTCATACGTGATTTGTAACATCCTGAATTTTTCGTCCTATGCATTTAACGTGTGTTTATGTTTAATGTAAGTGTTAGGGGTTCAGAATGGGCTCAAGTTTGGGCCGAGGCTGTAGTTAAAATTCTTGTTTGAACACTTTAGTGTAAAGCTTGTTAAGTTAGGGCATAACAGATATTAGTTGTGTTTTAAAACACAAATGGGCTTGTGGCCCAGTGGCAAAATGGCGCCACTAAAAGGGAAGGGAGTTGGTGTCAATTGAAGGCCCAAGGTTCGAGTCGCCTGGTACCTTTTTATTTTAAATATTTTCGGCATTTATAAGAGCAGTAGTTGAGTTCAGCAATGATGCTTAAATTTAGGAATTTATTTAATGTGATAATAAGGTGGATAATGTGCTGATAAAAGGAAGGAAGAGGTGGTGTTATCCATGCTACTTGAGGATGAGTGATCAGATGTAGATAAGGGAGAAAATACAGGAATTATCCAGTAAGCTAGGAGGTGGTCGAATTTCCATCTCTTGGAGGGGTGCCGAATTTTCCCTTTTTATTTGCTTAATTCTTAGTTATCAGAAAGGGCACTTTCGGTTTTTGATAGGTAAGTGCCGAAATTTCTATAAATAGGGGGGGAAGCTCATCAATTCCAGCATTTGGAACCCTATTCTTTTCTTCTTTCCCTGTGCCGAAATTCTCAGTCTTCCTCTAAAATTTCATTTCTTTTGATTTCTTCAAAAGTCAAAACCTCCCAATCTCCTCAACATCTTTTCTTTCAAAAGCCAAAACCTTGAACTCACTTCTCATCTCCATAGCCGAATACCCCTATTTCCTTTTGCCTATTTCTTCAACCAAAAAGCTGAAACTACTTAGATTTCTTCTTCTCTTCTGATCTTCTCAAAAAGCCGGAATCTCTAAGGGGTAGTCGAATTCTTTATGTAAAGGTGAGTGCCGATTTTTCTATCTCTTCACTTTCTCTTTCAGGTTTTAGAAGACAAAATCGAAAAGCTAATGGTTTAATGGTTTTATGTATTCTCTTGTTGGGCAAAATTCGGGAATTGAAGTAGATCTCTTAGATCTAATAGCCGGAAACACTAACCCCTGAATCTCATATCATTTTTCGGGATTTCAAGGTAAGGATTTCAATTCTCCTTAAGATGATCAACCGTTTCCTTTTTGTTAGTTATGCCTTAACCTAATGTTTCATTACCAGCCTCTGAACAACACCTTAGGCAGATAGCGGTTGTGTCGGCTACGGATAGCGTCGACGTAGAAAGTCTTGTTCTAACGAAATGGGTCTAGTAGTGTTTTGAAAATTTGATGTAAATTTGGGAAAAATGCTTTGGGGTTGAGATATGGCCTTGGAGTCTACCGGCACCCGATCCACGCAGGTAAGTATTCTAACTTCTGTTGTGATATACATGTTGGGCTTGATGGGCTTGGTGGACGTAGGCTAGTATATTAGACATTGATGGACTTTAGGCTTAGTTTAAACAACTCTCTAAATTCATAAGATTTAATCCAACTAAACAAACCCGTAAACGAGTCGATAGGTTAGGGTGTGGCAACAGGCATACGCATGTCTAGGATTGGATTCAGGGAGAGCTTGGTACTTAAGCAGTCCTAGTGACTCACCTCCTCTTCGCTGGAATCCTACCTGGTGCTTAGTGACTGTTCACCTTAGCCACAAGGATTTGTTGACGGGCCAAAATCTATAATTTAAAACCCGAAAGGGACCAACCACCCTATTTCACAATAAAAAAAAAACCCCAAGTTTTGTAAAATTTCCAAAATACACCTGATTTGTGAAATTTTCCAAAATACCCCAGAATTGTAAAACTACCAAAATTTGTGAAATCACCGAAACACTCTGGTTGGCAAAATTTCTAAAATAACCTTGGTTTCTGAAAATTTCCAAAACAATCGTGATTTTATAAAATACCCATGTTTTGCAAATTTACCCGAAAACCCCTAGATTTACAAGAGTACCCGGTTTGCAAAAATAAATCTTCCAAAGTATCCCTGTAATAATAATTAAAAAAAACACCATCCAAATATCTCTATTACAAAAAGAAAATTTTCCCAAAATACCCCTGCTTTACAAAAAAAATACTCTACTTTCAAAAAATCACCAAGATACCCTATTTTGAGGAATTACGAAAAAAAAAACCTGTAGGACAAAATTACAGAAATACCCCTGGGTAGTGAAATGACGAAAAATACTCTTACTTGATGAACGTGAATTCATGGATGCTACTTATACATTGATGTGTGATGGTTGAATGTATGTGGTTACTAGAGCTAGGAGATACAAACTTGAGACTGAAACCCGTAGATATAATTTCGAATTCGAAAGAACTACTCCTGAAACTACTGTCCATAAGATTGTTCATGGTTAATCAGTGAAAGAAATTAATAACTCATAAAATTTCTAATCAGATAAACGCGAATCGGTAGAATGAGTACAAGGAGTCTATTGCTAAAGTGGCAAAGTGTTGGTGATAGGTGAAAGGGGGAACTGTTTATCAAATGTGGTGTCTGACTTAAGAGCAGAAAGGATGGTGAGAAAAGGATGCGAGGCAATTTTAATGTTTGTTTGGGCTCTAGATGCCAAGGAACTAACTGTTGGGGATGTTAGAACGGTGAAGGAATTTCCTGATGTTTTCCCAGAAGAGCTTCTGGGATTACCCTCGGATCGTAAAGTGGAGTTCGGTATTGATCTTCTTCTGGGAACAGCGCCAGTATCTATTGCTCCGTATAGGATGGCACCAAAGGAGTTGGTGGAATTGAAAGCACTGGATTCAGGAGTTCTTTGGATAGAGGGTTATTGGAATCGAGTGCGCAAATGCGTGAGCGTAGTGTTGTAGGTTAGGTTGTACGACTGTTCCTGTAGTTGGAAATTTCGAGGACGAAATTTCTTTAATGAGGTAGAACTGTAACATCCTGAAGTTTTAGGCCTATGCATTTAATGTGTGGTTATGTTTAATGTGAGTGTTAGGGGTTCAGAATGGGCTCAGGTTTGGGACGAGGCTGTAGTTAAAATTCTTGTTTGAGCACTTTAGTGGAAAGCTTGTTAAGTTAGGGCATAACAGATATTAGCTGTGTTTTAAAACACAAATGGGCTTGTGGTCCAGTAGCAAAATGGCGCCACTAAAAGGGAAGGGAGTTGGCGTCAATTGAAGGTCCAAGGTTCGAGTCGCCTAGTACCTTTTTATTTTAAATATTTTCGGCATTTATAAGAGCAGTAGTGGAGTTCGGCAATGATGCTTAAATTTAGGAATTTATTTAATGTGATAATAAGGTGGATAATGTACTGATAAAAGGAAGGAAGAGGTGGTGTTATCCATGCTACTTGAGGATGAGTGATCAGATGTAGATAAGGGAGAAAATTTAGGAATTATCCAGTAAGCTAGGAGGTGGTCGAATATCCATCTCTTGGAGGGGTGCCAAATTTTCCCTTTTTATTTGCTTAATTCTTAGTTATCAGAAAGGGAACTTTTGGTTTTTGATAGGTAAGTGCTGAAATTTCTATAAATAGGGGGGGATAGCTCATCAATTTCGGCATTTGGAACCCTATTCTTTTCTTCTTTCCCTGTGCTGAAATTCTCAGTCTTCCTTTGAAATTTCTTTTCTTTTGATTTCTTCAAAAGCCGAAACCTCCCAATCTCCTCAACATCTTTTCTTTCAAAAGTCGAAACCTTGAACTCTCTTCTCATTTCCATAGCCGAATACCCCTATTTCCTTTTGCCGATTTCTTCAACCAAAAAGCCAAAACTACTTAGATTTCTTCTTCTCTTCTGATCTTCTCAAAAAGCCGGAATCTCTAAGGGGTAGTCGAATTCTTTATGTAAAGGTGAGTGCCGATTTTTCTATCTCTTCACTTTCTCTTTTGGGTTTTGGAATAAAGCCGAAAAGCTAATCGTTTAATGGTTTTATATATTCTCTTGTTGGGCGACATTCTGGAATTGAAGTAGATCTCTTAGATCTAAAAGCCGGAAACACTAGCCCCTGAATCTCATATCACTTTTAGGGATTTCAAGGTAAGGATTTCAATTCTCTTTAAGATGATCAACTGTTTCCTTTTCGTTAGTTGTGCCTTAACCTAATCTTTCGTTAACAGCCTCTGAACAACACCTTAGGCAGATAGCGGTTGTGTCGGCTACGGATAGCATCAACGTAGAAAGTCTTGTTCTAACGATAATCAGGTGTGTAGATCTCTAACACACTAGTTAACTATAATATATATGTTATGGGCTAAAAGCTGGAAAGAGGCTGTGTAGACAATCGAATAAAACCCTAAAAGGGTTAGGCAAAGGATGCCAGGTACGTGATTATAGAAATCTCTATGTGTATCGATATGTTTTTATGAAAGCCTGTTTTCTTAAAGATGGTACGATGTTTTCTGTGTGTATGCATGGGGTGAGATTATGATAATGAAGGGCCAGTGCATGATAGGTCACTTGATGATCGGTGGTTAAACCACAAAATCTAAAATTAGGTCACAATAGTGATCGGTGGCTGAGCCACGTTATATTATGAGGTCACATAGTGATCGATGGCTATGCCATGTTTAATGATTCCTGAATAATAGGAATAGGCGATGATTTTGTCGTTATGGTGTGTAGCGGATGGAGGGTTGATTGTAGAAATCCCCAAGGTGTGATGGTTGGTACAGGTTGGTGTGTAAAGGATGGAATTCTAGGTTGGGTTGGGCTATGCATCATTTATTATTTATCATGTGATTATGATTGTTGCCTTTATGTATGGGTCAGGGCTCATAATGTGTTTGTGGGCCTCAGGTCATTGTGTTTCGGGATTTACACACTGAGTCTTGGTGACTCACCCTTTCATTTTCCTCTACTCTTTCAGATGAGCAGTAGATCGTGGACATGGTAGCCGAGACGGACTCGAGGGGCCATCAAGTTTTACTTCTATAGATTATTTTCGGTTTTCTTTAAGTTTTTTTTTATATTTGGGAATATTTATGTAATAAGGCCCCATAGTTTACCTTCACTAGTAGTTTTTAATATTTGCAACTTATGAAACCATGCCAAAGGTTTAAATATACGAAATAATAATAATACAAGGTTTTCTTTACAAAAGTCACTTGTTTATTCAAATTTTGTCTAATTAACTTATGATTTTCTAAAGCCAACTTAGCAAAAGTTTTCAATGTACAACCCGTAGCATACCAGATCTGGTCGAAACTTATCGGCCGGGTTTGGGGTGTTACATGATTGAAATGCACCTGAATTAGCTGAGAAATCTTGACCAGATGATGGCTAATGGACACATAATTGTAATGTGCATGCTCAATTTAGATCCTGACCCGATTAAATTGTAGGTTGAATAACAACTCTGACCAAGCTCGTTATCTGCATAGTTTTTAGATTTGTGTGATTAAACTGTTTCAAACCTGACACGTCCCTGTTATCTCACACGAATGCTAAGAAATCCTTAGTAAATAAGGATCAGTAAAATGCATATTTACTAAGTAAAGGATTCCGAAAGGACCTAATGTGGTTTCCAAACTCATGAAAGATCGAGTTGCCATGGAATGTTTTTCCGAATGTTATTAAGCATGTTGATAATAAATTGAGTTTAATTAAAGTAATTGTCCTAGTTTATTTATGTTATAATTGTTGCAAATTGTGTTTAATTTTACTAAAATCTATTTCATTCATATAGTTTGCATACTTAGGATAATTTGCATTAGGGATCATTGTATTTAGTTTAATATATTTTAATCACCACTTCTCAATCATATTGTGTTTTTATTTACCAAATTGTTAATAGAATTTTACAAATTAAGTGACTTAGCACAAATACAATCCCTGTGGAGACGATAACTCGATACTTACTTATTACTTGATAACGACTGTGTACACTTGCACAAACCTACGCGTTACACTCGTTGAAACCAGAAATGAATTGCATGTTGAATCACATGAATAAAAATATATAGAAATGGTGAAAATGGATAAGCAAGAACGGAGAAATGGAAACATTTGGAAATGAATGTAGTCTTCTCGAAAATGAAAATGACTTGGAAATGAATTTACAATTTTCGAAAATGAAATTCAAAAATGGAAATAAATCAGTTGGTCATAGTAAACCCGTTGAATGTAGAAATATTAAATATATTTTCTCATAGATTCTTTTATGGTAAAGGCATCATGATTTTAATGGGATTAGAATGGGTTGATAAGATTATTTAATTGGGAAATTACTCGAGATGTTTATTTTGAGAAATAGAAAAATAATTTCGGGTTGGATCGAATTATAAAGTACTGGGTTAAAAATTCAGGAAATACATGTAATTGGACCCAATATGAGATAGGCCCAAATGCCCCTCATGTTAACAAGGAGGGACGACAAACCCTAGTATTATTAACTAAGGTTGTCGCCCCTTATACTTCTAGTTAGACTAGGAGTTTGTTTTTCTATTTGAAATAGACTTCTACAATTCAACAAGAGTTTAACTTCTCTCTTTAAATAGATGACACAGCTAGGGCTAAAAAATAACTCTAAGATATTGTTACCCTGCCTAAAAATAGTGGTAGCTTATTCTCAAGTATTAAATCTATTTTTTGGAATAACAATTATGTCGTTTTTTATAGAGAAGTGATTTTGTTTTCACACTAAAAGTAAAGAAAACTATTTCTGGTTTTGGGTTTGATTTGAATCATTCGAGCATACACTCAAAACAGTTTAGTTTAAATATTATTAATGGCTCAATTACTCTCCATAATATTCATGTAATTAAAATTTAAGGTTAGAATAAATTTAAATATTGTTTTTATTTCAATTTTTTCTTAAAATAAATAGAGTTTTTGCCCAAAAAAATATCATATTTTAGAAGATGTGGATAGTCTTATGGATTATAACCCTATTTTGATATTTGAACATACACATATACATATTCTAATGTTTTCATCATCTAAACATTTTTTTCCTTTCTATTTTTATTTTTTAAAAGGTTAGATTGGGTGGTTTTTGAAACACCCCTGACCCAGTCTAAGAGTTTGGGCTAAGTCGAAGGCGTTACATTTGATCACCAAAGTGATCTGGTACAGTCATCCTCTTCCATGAATTGAATTGTGTGAAAAATCACTCTCTTTTTTTAAGAAAAACATTCATTAATTAAATCAGCTTTACTTAGCAATTCAATCACAAAATTTATTAATGTGAAGTTTTGAGAAAAACGATTAGAGTTTTAAAAGACTTTTCAAAACCTTTTAAGTATTTTTGCAAAGCAGCGGAAAATTTTATTATGAATAATAGTTTTTCTAAACCAAATAGCATGCAATTATTAGAGTATTAATTATCATGTTTAGATTTAATAAGCTAAACAATTCCTTACTTAAGATAGAAAAAGCAAGAAATAATTAATAATTAGAAACCCCAAAAATGATTAAGGGAAATTTTAATGGAAACTTTAAAATAATAATAAAAGAAAAACGAGATGCTAGTCCGAGGCTTCTCTGACAACATTCTGCGTCCTAGCTCTTTATGTTACCTAAGAGGTAAGAAAAGAGGGAGTGAGCTTATGACAACTAAGTGTGAGTCTAATTTTAAACCATTATATATAATCGTACAAGCGGTAAAGCGTTCAACTTTTAACTTATAGCAAATTAAGCATGATGTAGGGATCATTCAGTAAATAAATGCATGTACAGAATAATTTCATGATGCAATGCAATTATAGTTTTAAATTCCCACCCGTCCATCCTATCCTCCCTCAAGCATTACTTGACACTCCAAAACACATGTCAATAACTGGCCATCCCGAATTTCCCAATAACGATGATTGTTCACTTGTCATCTATGATGATGAATTTTACTACAATAACTTATCATTCATGTTGCCCGATTTTGATAGTTTTTTAAACTATCATATCAATTTATCCGGTTTTGATGACATTGGCACCTACTTTGTGCAGTACTAACTTTCAGTGTGGACTTAAATTACCACTTTCTCCCACGGATCTCCTTCGTCCTCCATACCCAATTTCATGTAATTATGCACATATACTTAACATGTTATGCCTTTTAGCATCAATCGATGCTACATTTAATTTTTCATACTATCATTTAATGGCATGTATTCATGCTTTCATTCACATCAATTTCACATATACAATTAATTATGCGAACTAAAAACGATTTTACATATATAGTATCTACATGCGAAATAGCATGCCTACATACAAGTTCACAAGTAGGGTTCGCACATGTAGGGTTCATACAAATAAGGTTTGCACATATAAGGTCCGCACATATAGGATTCGCACATTACAGTATGAAAGGTCGCATGTTCATTCCTACTAGGGTTTTCATAAATATATACTATAGAGTTTGTATAAGTGGGGCTCGTTTTTTACAGCATATAAGGTTCGTATGTACATTCCTCCTAGGGTTCACATCAATATACATATAGGGTTCATATATAAAACATGTAAGGTTTTCATAGTGGAAATAGATATGATTTGCATACTACAATATGTAGGGTTTGTACATTCCTCCTAGGGTTCACATAAATATACATATAGGGTTCACATATAAAACATGTAAGGTTTGCATAGTAGAAATAGATAGGATTCGCATACTACAATATGCAGAGCCGTCCCTGAATTTTCCTTGGCCCGGGGCAAACTGAAAAAAATGGGCCCCTAACGCATTTCTTCTTTGGGCCCTAAATTTTTTTTAAAAAAAGGCCCCTAACGCACTTCTTTTCTTCGAAAAATGGGTCCCGAACTAAATTTTTTTAATAAAATTTAATAATTTTTCTGTTGGAGCCCCTAACGCACTTCTTCTTTGGGCCCTAAATTTTTTAAAAAAAAATGGGCCCCTAACGCACTTCTTTTCTTCAAAAAATGGGCCCTGAACTGAATTTTTTTAATAAAATTTAATAATTTTTCTGTTGGGCCCTGGGTAGGGGCCCCACCTGCCCTGCCCCAAGGCCGACCCTGACAATATGTAGGGTTTGCATATTCACATATATGGGGTTTGCATAATAAATATGTACAATTTTCATATATAAACATATTGGTTTGCATACTAAATATGTACGGTTCGCATATAGAAATACATAAGTTCGTATTTATCAACATCCAGGGTTCGCATGTATTAACAGATAAGGTTCACATGTATATACTAAGAGATCACTTATTAAATCCTATAAGGTTCAGCATATAGGTTCGCATATATAGTAGTTTATATAAGGGTTCACACATATGGGGGGGTTCGCATAAATGGGCTCGCATACAAGGGGTTCGCTTATAGGGAGTTCACATTTTGGGGGTTGACTTATAGGGGTTCGCATATAGGGGTTCGCCTATAGGGTTCGCATACAGGGGGTTTGCATGCTTTAAGGGTTTTCATAAATAGCATGTAGGGTTCACTTATACACTAAAGGATCGCACATATATTCCTCACAAGGGGTTCAAACAATAGGTTTCGCATAATAGATTACTTACTTTCTAATTCATCAATTAATTATACATAATGATTTAAGTTTAGATCCCACACCTGATTTGAAAACAAAAAAAACCTTAGTTTGGAAGAGGAGATCGACAATCTACTAGGAGGAGAGGGATGATTTTGAAAATATTTGAAATCCTCGGTTGAAAATTGGTTCCACAATAGAAGAGAAAATGAAGAACTTTGGGAGTTTTTCTTGAAAAATTCTCTTAGGAAAAAATTTGAGGGTTTGAAAAGATTGACTATTTATAAAACTCTCTTTCCCTAATTGGAATAGGTTTTAGGAATTCATGTAGAATTAGGGATATTTTAAATTAAAGACTAAATTAAAAAAACAATTTTTGAGCTGGGCTAGTTTGAAAATTCGACACTTTTATAAGTTTAAAATAAGAAAATAAAATATTTTAGCTAAAAGGTGTGCAAGGGGTTTTCAACCTGGGACCTAAATGGAAGCTAAGGCTTTACCATTGAACCAGCAGGCTCATTCTTGTCAATTTTCTTATCAAAATAATTTTTAAGGCATTCTAAATTCTCTTACTTTATGCTTAAAAAAATAAAAATCTATATTTTATTCCTATTTCTTCTAGGCCTATCTTTAGGATATGATGAATCTCCCTCCCTTAAAAAAATTCGTCCTTGAATTTCAACTTACCTGGTTCGAACAAATGAAGATATTGTTGAGGAATTAACTCCTCAAGTTCCCAAGTTACTTCTTTGGTTCCATGGTTTTGCCACAATACCTTAACTAGAGGAATTTGTTTCTAAGAGTTTTAACCTTTTTATCTATTATTCTAATCGGTTCCTCTTCAAAAGATACGTTTGGTTGGAGCTTGATTTCATCAATGGAAACGATATGGGAAGGATCAGAATGATAATGTCATAACATTGACACATGGAACATGTAACGCCCCAAATTTGGGCCTAGTAGAATTGGGCCCATTGGTCCTTGGGCGTAGAAGCGTTTAAAATCTTTTAGAACGAAAGAAGGACACTAATGCAAGTTGGACCTATTAGGTGAGTGATTTTGGAAGGTTAGGGGGCTTCTATGAAGTCCGGGATCAAATTTGGGCTTTAGGAAAATTTTGGTTTTAGGTGAGTAAAACGCTGGAGTTAGTAAGTAGGCTTTAAGAATAAAATATGGAGAAAAATGACACAAAAGGGGTTGTGGTCTAGTGGCAAATGACGCCACATGGGAGACAAGGAAGTGACACCATACAAGGAAGCAAGGGGTCCAAGGTTCAAGTCTTAGCGCTTGCATTTCATTTTGATTTCTTTTTTTAAAGGAACTTAGACTTTGGCTAATGACTTATATTTAGTTGCGCATGTTTTAAAACAACAAGGAGCTAGTTGGTAAAGTGGCTAACGGCGTGGATTATGTTACAAAGGAGCCTGAGTTCGAATCCCATTGCAAGCAAAAAGGGGATATTTATTTTGCTAAGATGGGGTGGCAAGTGTTTGAGATGGAATTAAACTCTGCTGAAGGTAGGATCCCACATCGGAAAGCTAGCATGAGGGAAGGTGAGAAGCTGGCTTTAAATAGAGCAATCTATGAGGAGAGTAAGGATACCTTGGTGGGCGTTTGGGCATAGGAGTGCTCGGAGCGCGGATTAGCAACTCCAGATTCCTATCAGGTCTGTACTTCCCCCTACTCTAGCTACAGAGCGGCAAATGCAGAAATGCCGATCAGACGGCAATGGTGGCCACACGAGCGTGCGAGCATACGTGTGGGGGCTTCAACGCGATAATTGAGGCCCTCATGAGTGTTCTTGTGGGTTAGGCTGTTTGGGCCTCGATGGGCCGAAATGGACCATGTGGGGCCAATGGGCCCATGGGCCCATATGAATAAATTGTATGATTGTGTAGTAGATAGTGAACTGGTATATGTGAATCTAATATCTGTGGCTAGATTTGGGCTAAATGGGCCACACGAGCGTGTGGGTCCATTTGGGTCGAGAATGGGCCCTAGGCCCATTCGCATCATTATCTCTGTTTAGACCTTCTAAGAGGTTGATAAAATTACTAAAATACCCCAGTTTGCAAAATTACTGAAATACCCTTGGTTTGCAAAATTATCAAAATACCCCTGATTTGCGAAATTACTGAAATACTCCCGGATTGCAAAATTACTAAAATACCCCTAATTTGTAAAATTACTGAAATACCCCTGATTTGCAAAATTATTGAAATACCCCCAAAATGCAAAATTAATAAAATACCCCTTATTTAAAAAATTACTGAAATACCCTTGGTTTGTGAAATTATCGAAATACCCCTAACTTGTAAATTACCGAAATAGCCTCGATTTGTAAAATTATAGAAATACCCTCGACTGTGAAATTACCGAAATACCCCTGGGTTGCGAAATTACTGAAATACCCCTAGTTTGAGAAATTACCGAAATACCCCCAGTTTATGAAATTACCCAAGTACCCATGAAGGGTAGGATTACCGAAATACCCTTATAGGGTAAATGACTGTTTTACCTTTATGGGTAAATGACTGATTTGACTGTGATCGTATGATCGTGTGTTTAACCGACTTATTTTGATCGCGACGTGTGTGATATGTCTTTTAATATGTGTTTAAATGACTGTTACTGAGCATGGCCATTTTGCATACACGTGTAGTGATGAGCATGACATACACGACATATTGCATAGGGTTGGGACATTGATACGGAGGAATTTCTGATAGGGTCGCACGGGTCGCATGACGACTGTGGATCCAGTATTTATTTGTTAAGGTCGCACAGGTCGCACGACGACTGTGGACCAACAGACAGCTTAAAACCGCGTAATCTGAATATGGCTCTGTGCCAACCTAAATATGGCTCTGTGCCATCTTGATTATGGCTTTGTACCAACCATATTTACCCATGGCTATGTGCCTAACATATATATTGATGACTCTGTGTCGATCATAAGTAGCCGTGGCTATGTGCCGATTATATTACCATTGGTGATGGCTATGTGCCAAACATAATACAGTTACTGATGGCTTTGTGCCAATTGTAATACCGCTACTGAAGGTTTAGAGCCGTATATATATGCTTAACAGCCTTGCTGCAACGTTTGAGTAGTGCCGCTGTTGGTGCTACCTTTGGAGTGTAGGGATAGGTGGGTTGATATTTATATCCCCACAGGAGTGTAGGGTTGAAAGGGAAATGGAGTGCAGGGTTGGATTTGGGATGGGATGCATCCTCATACTATTGCATATCTGTTATGAGATCTGTTATTGGTTTGGTCTAGGCCCAATTGATTCTGTTATGGGTTGTGACCTAAATGATATTGTAGTGACGTATGCTCTGATATGTACTGTACTATTACTGTTAAAGGGCTTTGGCCCAGACTACTTCGGGTTCTATTTCTGTATACTGACTGTTACTCTAGAAAGGGGATTACACACTGAGTTTTCATAAACTCACCCCGTTTTTAACTGTGCAGGTAATCCTAGCCTTAGACGGTTCGGAGTTGTGAGGGACTCAGAGAAGACCACACATTGCTAATGTTTTCCGTTTTGATTGTCTACTTTGAAATATTTTGATTTGGGTTGTAATAAGGCCTTTTAAAGTTTTCGCACTTTAAATTTTAGATTGGTTTTATTTTAATTTATATATATTAGAAGTAAATCGCAGTTTTCTGAAATGTTACCTGTTTTAAAACAACACTACATTTTTGCAACATTTTTTAAATGGTTTTACGACTTAATCTTTTTGTAAATCAATTACTTTCAAAATTAGCTTCCGTAACTGAAAAAAGTTTTGGAAATAAAACTAACGTAACTGGGATTTTACTTAAGCTTTTAAACAAGAAGGGTTTTTAATGAAAACATGGTTTTCGAAAAACACTTCAATGTGACACGCCAGATTCGGGCCTAACTTCTAGGCCTGGTTTGGGGAGTTACAGAACACATTGTCGATTCAATCTAACTCAAGAGATAGTTCACGTTGGTAAGCCACTAGGTCGATTTACTTCTGCACTCGATTGGGTCCAATAAAACAAGGACTTAGTTTTCTTTTTCTACCAAACCTTAGATTTTTTTCCAAAGGCAAGACTTTTATGAAAACTTGTTCACTGACATTGAATTCAATATAATTTCTATTTAGGTCGGCATATGAATTTTGTCGATCTAAGGTCATTTTTAATCTTTCTTGAATTAGACGAATTTTATCTTTATTTTCTTATACCAATTTAGGACCTGTTATTTTTTTTCTTTCAATTTCGCCCAACATAAGGGTGTTCAAGATTTTCTCCCGTATAGTGCCCCGTATGATGCCACCTCTATGCTTGCTTGGAAACTGCTGTTGTTGTAAGCGAATTCAACAAGTGGTAAAAATTCCTCCCAAATGCCTTGGAATTCAATGACACAACTTCTTAACAGATCTTCTAGAATTTGAATAGTTTTTGTAACAGTCCGATTTTGGGGCTAGTCGGAACAGTGGTCTCAGGACCACTAATCCGAGGATGAGGAAAATTATTTTAGTATTATTTTATGTGTTATGGTATTAATATATGACTATATGGAAATTTTGGTGCTTTAATTTTAGCAATAGCATGTTTAATTGAGAAAAATGACTAAATCGCATGAGATGCGAAAGTTCTATTTTATAAGGTAGGGGTACCTAATAGCTATGGAATGTAAATTGGAGGATTTTAAAGTGCGGTTGGGCCATTTATCTAGTGATGACCAGCCATAGGAACCTAGGGGAGACAAGAGCATTAATTTTAGTCAATTTGGTGAAAGTTGTTGACTAATTGACTAAGATATGATAAAATAAGGGAAGGCTATCATCTTTTTCTCTTCTTTTCTTCTTCCATCGATTTTTACACTCAAAAGAGGGGTTTTGAAGCTTTGAAATTTCAGCAACTTGTCCTCACCCAAGTAAGTGATTTTTGGTGGTGTTAATTGATAATTTTTGTACTTTTAGAACCCCCAAAGCTTAAGCTAGCTAATGAGGGGACTAATTTGTGATATGGTTGAAAGTCTAGGGACTTTCCATCAGAGTGTTTATGTAGTTAGCTGAGTTTTTATGTAAGAAAATGAATGTTGGGGAGTTGTGAAACAACTTTTATGAAAGGTGTTTTCATGACAACACCTAAATAGAACTTGAATCAAAGATTTAATTTGTGTCATAAATGCATGAAATAGTTGAAATAGTGAGTAGTTGTAAGAGAAATAAGGGTTCATCTATGTTTTTCTATCAAGAAAATGTGATAAAAATTAAATTACGAGCCTAGGGGCAAAATTGTAATTTTTCCACTGTACAAGGGCAAAATGGTCATTTTTCCCCAAGTGTAGAATTTGATGTACTATGATCATAGAATGATCTATACGAATGAATTTCATTGTTATAGATCAAGAAGAACGCGGAATCAACCTTGACCATGGGAAAGGCAAGGTGATTGAGTAAATCGCTAGTTAAC
Source organism: Gossypium bickii (assembly GCA_025503065.1). Taxonomy (NCBI): domain Eukaryota; kingdom Viridiplantae; phylum Streptophyta; class Magnoliopsida; order Malvales; family Malvaceae; genus Gossypium; species Gossypium bickii. Next base: position 113,081,718 of record CP106710.1, on the reverse strand, counting down.
ACGTTTTGCATCAGGGTAAGTTTATGTGTAAACATTACAATTACATTTATATACATTGTGCTGCTAATTAGTGTATGACATGATTGAGAACATATGTGATTCAAGTGAACTGAATGTGGTCGTCATTGAATAATTATTGTTTCATTACAATGGGCTTTGTGCGATACCATCGTCTATTTATCTTTTGGTGGGCTAAGTGCGATACCACCTTATTATTTAATTACGATGGGCTTTGTGCGATACCATCATCTACTAATCTTTTGGTGGGCTGTGTGCGAAACCATCGTGACTAACCTATTTGGTGGGCTATGTGGGATACCACCCTAATAAAGATTGGCGGTGGGCTAAGTGCAAATCCACCAAGTAATCTAATTACGAGTAATGGATTTGGATGTGTTGTGTTATGTGACATTGCGATGTTAAGTGTAGGGAAATCGGTAATGAATATATGTATCATGCTTGTGATGTAATTAGAGTGTGTGAATGGAGGAAATGAATAAGCATAATCATGTATGTAGATTGTTTCTTGATTAGTGCATAATGCTATGAAATTGTATTAATACATGTTTAAAATGCTATATTGTTTACATGTAAACTTACTAAGCTTAAAGCTTACTCCCCTTTTTTTTCCCTTGTTTTATAGAGTTTAAAAGCCGAGCCGGGATACGCCGATAACCAGGAGACCACCCACACTATCTGCTCACTTCGGTGTAAATAGACTTAGTGATTTTGTGTATGGCATGTATAGGGGCTAGACTAGATAGATTATTTTGTTATTTTGGCCAAAGGTGTATTGGCTCTTGCTAAGATATTTATTTTGTAAATTGCCAAGATTGATGGCATACATTATCGTTTATGAAATTTCAAGGTTATAAATGAGAGTACATGTTGAATTATGAGATGTTTATTAGTATGTTGAGTGGACTCATGTAGTGTAACGCTTATGGGTGCTAGAAGTTGGGCAATTAGCCTTGTTCTGTCCACATGGATGGGCACACGGACGTGTGTCTAGACCATGTGTGACACATGGTCAGCCCACGGGTGTGCGACTTGGCCGTGTGTCCCCTATATGTTAGCATTTTAAATTAGGATAGACCACGGGTTATCCACATGGGCGTGTCAAGGCCGTGTGAATATAGTCAGTAACCTCCCACGGTTTGAAGACACGGGCATGTTGTGAGGGTACACGGGCGTGTCCCATTTCACATGGGCATGTGTCCTAACCGTGGTGTTAAAATGTTGGAGTTTTAGGCACGGGCTGAGGACATGGGTGTGGGTGTAAACCCACGGGCGTGTTACTTGATACACGAGCGTGTGATCCCTGCATAGAAAAGAGAAAATTTTAGGAATTGAAAAAGTTTCGATATGGTCAAAATAGCCTAGAAAGTCTAGAATAAGGCTGCCAGAGTAATGTAGGAGTGTAGTCACATTGAGCCTAAGTGGTGTTTAAGTGGCGTTGGTTTGGGTAATAGCTCGGGCTCGGTTCCGGTGTGGAAATCGGGTAAGGGGTGTTACAGTTTTTTCAGATTATCCATCGATTTGTGGGTGGAATGTTATGCTAAAATTAAGTTTTATTTCCAAAGCTTCGTGTATTTTCTTTAAAAACCTTGAAATTAAACGAGGGCCTCAATCTTATATAATTGAAACCGGTACTCCGTGTAGTTTAACAATTTTCGCAATATACAACTTTGTTAATTTTGATAAGAGTTAATCGGTTCAAACAGGAATGAAGTGGTCTAATTTGGTGAGTCGATCTACAATAACCCATATTGAATCCTTCTTGGTGGGAGTTAAAGGTATCCCACTTGTAAAATCAATTGTTATTCTTTCCCACTTCCATTGTGGAATTGTGATTGGTTATAATGTCCCTGACGAAAATTGATGTTATGCTTTTACTTGTTGGCACATTAAACACTTTACCATAAAGTTCGTCAAGTCTCTTTTTAATCCTGACCACCAATATAATTCTTTCAAGTCTTGATACATTTTATTACCTCTGGGATGCATAGAATATCGGCTATTATAGGCTTACTGATCGCTATGAATTATAGCTTTAAAATTTATAAAAGAATGATCGAACCCAGAAACTAACTCTGACAACGATTAAAGGCAAGTGTACCTATCGAATAGTAGTATAGCTAAGGCAAGACCGGATTATCGAACCCAAAGGAACTAAAAGTACTAATACTAACTTTCTTTTTATTATTTAGCCTAAAATAAAGTGAAGTTGATTTAATCTAATCTAAATTAACTACTAAGCTAAAGACATAAAGACAAAAAGGATGAATTGGGAAATAACTTTAGGAAAAATTCAATTGATTAAGATGATACCCTCAGGAAGAATCCACCTAGACTTCACTTGTTATTTAACCCTGAACCATACGATTCATTCACTTAGTTTGATCCGTAAGTCTCCCTAACGTATATTAAACCCTCTCTCGAGGCGAATAACGTCTAACCCTAGGTTAATTAATGGAAATCTCTTTCTCTCTTAATAACCCCCTAGAATTGCTGTAAATCGACCTGTGGACTCCCATATTAGGTTTCACTCTAATCCGAAAAAATCTCATCACCCTATCTCTAGGCGTGCTATCAACTCCGCTTAATTATGCTAGATCTACTCTTAGGTAGGGTCTATTCCTCCTCCACCTAAGCACATCAAATTTGGACTAAGCTCACATAATTAAGAACAAACTAAGTATTTATCATATAATTCAGAAAAACAATAACAAGATCCATCGTAGGTTTCATACCCTTCAGGTATCTGAAAGGTTTAGTTCATAACAAATAAAGAAAACATCTCAAGAGAAAAGATAAAAAAAACATAAGAAATACCTAAAACTCCCTGAAGGAATTGAAGGAGAGATCCGCCGTCTTGAGTAGAATTTTGGCTTCTTGAGATGGATCAACTGGCTATCTTCCCACAAATCTGACCATTTCGGCTTGGCTCCTTGGCCTAGTTAACCGCCCCGACAAAAGCCCTGGCAGAAGGCTTCTGTCGAACTCCCCTTTCAAATTGCCCCTTAGGTGTTTATATAGACTTTAAGATGCCTTAATTGGCCCCTAAGTATCCTAATTTAGGTAGAATTCCTACTAGGGTGTTTGAATAGGCTTTGGAATGTGTTTCTTTACCTCTAAGTATCCTTTCCCGAATGAAATTGCTCTTTCCAACGACAGGGACACGCCCATGGCACACGCCCGTGTAAGTCGTGGCCAGGCCGTGTTCGAACCTGTTGAATGAGGCACGGCCGTGTGATCTTTGGCCCAGGCCGTGTCAATTTCGTGATACGGCCCATTTACTTCGTTTTGGGCCCGTTTTCCATTCTTTTCATCCTTGGGTGCTCTCCTGGGTATAAAACATGAAAACAAAGGATTAAGAGCACCAAATTACATAAATCAAGGCTTAAATCATCCAAAAGTATACTTAAATGTGGGTCTAAAATATGTTATTTGAAAAATCTTCTATTTCAATTCTGGATCGTTTGGTACATAGAATCTTTTTCTGAAGCAAATGAATCCTCTCTCGTCAATTGAGAAGTCTTCTGTCGATCCATCTTCCACCCTTTTTATGTGTGGTAATAACTCAATATCCAAGGGTTGTTTGGTTTTTATTTATTTCTCTAAGGTCGGTTTAACTTGTAATTTGACTAGGATGCCTCCATCATCGTAAAGGCTCAATCTTGCGAACATTACCCTTAGTTCTATTTTTTTCTTTTCTACTTAGGGCATCTGCTACAATGTTTTCTTTCCCTGGATGGTATCCAATTGTGTAATCATAGTCTTTGAGTATCTCGATCAATCTTCTTTGCCTTAAATTAATTCCTTTTTTAATTGGGAGGTACTTTAAGCTTTTTTGATTTGTTTAAATCATGCACTTTTCTCCATAAATATAATGTCTCCAGATTTTAAGTGCAAAGACTACTGCGACTGACTCTAGGTCATGTACAAACTTAGTGCAAATATACAAATGGGTTGACCCCAGATCTATCAATGCATGAATGACAATGCCAAATAAAAGTAAAATTACCAAGTATTATACCCGGAGCTACTGTATCTTCTTTGGCTCGCATCACATAGGCTTTGGCTGAAACCTTTGAATTGAGTTTCACTATAGTTTTTCTTTAAACTCTCTAAGTTTTACCCGACCTCGCGGCTACTCCCGATCTCTTTTCAGGTTCTTCACAAACTATTTGCGCTGGTTGTTCTCTATTACATCCACCTTTGTTTGGGCAATACCTCAAAAAATGATCAAGTGATCCACATCTATAACATGCGTCCGCTGCTTTCCAGCAAGTCCCAACATGACTCTGCCTACAAGTGTTGCAAGTAGGAGTCTTCGCCTTCTTGAAGCCACCAGTGCTCACCATGAAAGTGGTTTGGCGAACACTTTATTCTTGGTGAAATCAAATTTTCTGAAGATCTATAGGAGGTGCTTGAGAGAAACTTTTTACATCCTTGGGTCTCTTAAATCCATCGTTGAAAATGAGTCAGTTGCCCCATGTTTGTTCCTCTCACTATCCTAACCTTAATCCTCTTACAGATTGTCATCTTCGTCCGTTGGGCCTTAACCATCAAAACAACAAATTCCCTTATCTTTAGCATAAACAACAATACTTTGAGCTCTTCATTTAAACCACATTCGAACCAAATACAAAGGTTCTCATCTGTCAATACCATCTCTCGGGCTTACTTGCTTAATCTAATGAATTGGCGTTCATACACCAGGATTGTCATCCTCCTTTCTTGAGTTCTAAAAACTCTCTCTTCATTTTTTCGATAAAGAGCTGATTGATGTACTTCTCATAGAATTTCTTCAAAAAGAATTCCCAATTCACGTTTTCTCAAAAGGTGGTACTTATCACAATGTGCCACCATTGGTAAGCCTTTTGTAACACCCCAAACCCGGTCAAAACGCTACGACCGAACCTGGTTTGTCACAGTAAAGAAAACGTTTTTGGACAATATGATGTCATCTCACATTTTAAGAAAAACTCTTAATTGAGCTAAACCGAGTTAACTTAAGATACTTTCTAAGCCCATTTTGAAATCTTCTTTAAAGAAGTCCTATTTAACTTGTTAATGCTACAAGTTCGCTTATTTACCCGATGGTAAGATTTTGGGAAATCCCGAAAGTTTGTTTAAGTTGTGAAAACATTCATTTTATAGTTTCTTTCCTTGTTAATCTTGCGTTAATGTTTATCATAAAATTCAAAGGCATTTGTCCAAGTAAATAAAACCCAAAGGAACATTTAGATGGCCTTATTACATCACCAAAAATCCAAAATTTAAAAATAAAGTAAAACCAAAAGTTAACCATTTAAAAAAAACCAACTGTTGAGCATGGCCACCTCGAGTCCATCCCGGCTCCACAACCGCGATCTATTAATTATCTGCAAAATGTGAATGGAAGGGGTGAGTCACCGAGACTCAGTGTGTAAATCCCCATCCCAAAAATAACAAAACACTTACACAGTTTCATAAGCAAGTATGTATGTCATGCAACCCAAAATCTAGCCATCCAGAACTCCACATCCTACCCCGTGTGGTACCAAACCACTGGTGGTGCCAAACCACTGGTGACCCAAAGTCACAATTAAACATATGTGGGGCCAACCCACTTTGTGGTACCAAACCACTGGTGAACGATCCCTTTTTATATAATGTGGGGCCAACCCACTGTGGTTCTAAGCCACTGGGACGAGTCACAAAGATATCATATGTGGTGCCAAACCACTGGTGACCCAAAGTCAGGAATAACATATGTGGTACCAAACCACTGGTGGTGCCAAACCACTCGTGACCCAAAGTCACAAATAACATATCTTCCCCCTCATCTCTTTATACCCATTTCAATGAACATGCTCTTACATACATTATTATCATGCTTTAGCAATCAACAACATACTGTAACATGGTATATACAGATTCAACAGAGGCAAATAACACTAGCCATCAGAATGGACTTACCCGGAGTCCTCGCTTTTACCCACAAGGGTATCATATCGATTTCCACAATTATTCTGGCTTTTAGCGATACTCAAGTTATTAACATACTAACACATGGAATATGAAGTGTGTAAGAGATACACACTTGATTGCCCGTAAGACTACACTTTCTACATCGATACTGTCATTAATAGACACTACCGCGATCTGTCTACTCTCCTGCTCGGATGCCGGTCCACACCCAGGTGGCCAATCGTGAACCGCCGAGACAGCCCTCTTCTTGAACTTAGGGGCTGGGGTCTCAAATCTAACCCCACCTAACGCTTGATTAGCCTTTGAATCCATAACACACCTTATCACTAAATCGGGTTAAAGTAACGAAATAACAACCATTGGAGATATAGAACCCGAATGGATAGATCCCTTACCTAAGTCGACAAATCCCGAAGATTCAGTGTCTTAGACCAAAGCACTACTTGACTACTCAGTCGGCTAACGCCAAGCCTTCCTTAACACCCTCCAATCGGCCAAGATCTACAAGTTTAGTTATTGCCTTCGGCATTTAACACAATAGGAAATAATTGAATAGCAGAGACACTTACCACAGCACTAACAAAATCGATTGAGAGTGAATAGACAACGACAACAATCTACCTCAACCAAGAGTCCAACGAGAGAGTTTGAGTGACAGAGATTCCGGCTTTTCTCATCATAGAAACCAAGATAGAAAAAGAAATAGAGATGTGAGCATGTCAGGGAGATTCGGCCATGAGATTAAAAGAAAAGAGAGGGAGGCAAAAGGGAAAATAATAAGATCTTACCAGGTTATGAGTTGCGATTCTGCTAGGAGCAAAAAGGAAGTATGATCTTCGACTAACAAGGTGTTTCGAAAAGAAAAATCAAAATAAGAGAAAGAGAGAAATAGTGATTCAGCTTTTGAAGATAAGATGGGGAAAAATGAACCAAATGGGGTGGAGTAGATTTGGCTAGCACAACAAAAAGAAGATGAAAGCAAGAAAAGGGGTTTCGGCTTATAAGAGAAAGTGAATGGTGAGCATAGTAGGTTCGGCCAAGCAACTAAAATAACACAAAAGAGGAAGAAGTGGTCTAGGAGAGCATTCGACTAAGGGTATTTTGAGAGAAAAGGAAAAAGAACCAAAGATGCAAAAATGTGCCATTGTGAGAGTGATTCGGCACAACAGAGAATGAAAGAAAAGCTGAAAACCCAGAGGTGACACACACACACACCAAATGCCGAAAAATAATACCCAAAGCACACCCAAATTCGGCACACCCCCTCCCACTCTCCAAAACTGAATGCACACCATCCACCACTTCAATTTCGGCTAACATACTTCCCCCAACATAATCCCTGTTGGAACGCCGGAACCCCATGGCGCAACAGAATAAAATTAGATCCGGCGATCCAAATCAGGAATCCATGTGTGAGGAACGAATCGGGGTGAAATAAAGGTTTCGAAATTACCAAAACTTCAATCTGAGTAGACAGCGACACCTTGGCAACAAGAGTTTTAATCTACTGTCGAATCAAGCCACAACCTTTTCCGATGTCGGCCTCTACGTGATCCACCCGGTTTGACTATGAACGGAAGAAATCTCCAAAACTATTTTGGAGGTTTATTTGCTTGACGGCTGCTAGACCTAACAAGCAATCACTTAGGGTTTTTCATTTTCAGCTTTGTCTCCTTTTAATACCTTTTATAATGGGTGCCTTTCTCATTGGGCCTTTTATAATAGGTATCCTCTTAATTGGGCCTTTTATAATTGGTATCTCTTGAATGTATTACAAGATTAAATAAATACAATAAAGTTTTTAACCAAAAAATTATAATTACATTAATTAAATCTGAAAATTATAATTACATTAATTATAATAAGGATTTCGGTAAACTATATTTATTTAAATTTATATATGAATCAAATTCATATATTAATAAAATTATGTTATCATTATGTGTACAACATCCTTGTACATATAATATGTTCAATATTTGATTGCCCAATTAAATTAATTCTTTAATTAATTTAATTCATGTGACAACCAAACACAATACCAACTATATTTTATTCCATTCATTTCAACCATAGGGTGTGACCCTGTAGGTTCTTGCAACGTTAGCAGTAATACTAGAACGATTCTATTGTCACAAACAATGAGTGGCATCTAGCAATGCATCATTGCTACCTAAGTTACAAGAAGTCATGATTCGACATAACCATTCGTGATTAACCTTTCATGCATTAATCCTTACGTCCTTTATCTCTGGAACGGATACAAGTCATGGGATAGTCACACTTGCATAGTCCATCCCATGTTTCTTGATATCTTGAGTAGACTATATATACAAATTAGTATGACATCTCATATCAACTTATTTGACCATGGCCATGCATTTCTAGTCTCACTCAATCAAGTGGCCTAAGATATTACTCCTATTATGTAGGAGGGACTTATCCTTTATTGATCAACCATATCCCTCTACATAGATTGTGGTATATCCAACGTCAGCCTTTATAGAACAACTTTATTCTACGATTATACGTTTGGTTGTACCAAAATATACAACTCACGATCTTTGGGATAATAATGATCTCAAGTTTGAGGATCATGTACATATTAATCACTATGAGTAATGTTGTGACAATTACATAATAATCCAAGAAACATACTCATAGCGGGTCAATCCAATATGTTGTTCTCTAACACACATATTCATGCATTGATTTTGACACTCCATATCAATGACAACTCTTTATCATCAATCAACTAGATGTTAGTCTTAATGCATTATTGTTATCCTAGTCAACAATAATACTCGACTAAGGATCTTTTAAGAATAATCATATTATTCTCAGGACATTATTATAAAACAGTTTATTTAAACACACAGAAAGAAAAACTGAAATAATAATGACAACGCTTTATATTAATAAACATGGTAAATTAAGTATGTTATTACAACCATCTCATGATTGATCTTTGGGCATACCCTTACAATCTCCCACTAGCACTAAGACCAATCACTCATATATCTAATACCAAGTGACTTAGTGTGACGATCATGCTTCTGCTGTGTCAGAGGCTTGGTCAGAGGATCAGCAATGTTATCATCTGAAGGTACTCTGCATATCTCTACATCCCCTCGATCGATAATCTCTCGAATAAGATGGTAGCGTCTAAGTATATGTTTGGATCATTTGGTGAGATCGGGTTCCTTAGCTTGTGCAATAGCTCCATTGTTATCACATCGGAGCTCTATATAGCATCGATATGCTAGGCACAACCCCTAGTCCAAGAATGAACTTCTTGATCCAAACCGCTTCCTTCTTCGCCTCACAGTCGCAATATACTCAACCTCTGTTGTAGAATCGCAGATTGTACTTTGCTTTGAACTCTTCCAGCTCACAGCACCACCATTAAGGCAAAACACAAAACCTGATTGCGATCGAGAATCATCCTTGTTGATTTGGAAGCTGGCATCAGTGTAACCTTTTACACTTAACTCTTCCTCACCTCCATATAATAGGAACGTATCCTTAGTTGTTCTTAAGTACTTAAGGATACTCTTGATCGTGGTCGATGACCTTCACGGGATCTACTTGATACCGCTCGTCATACTTAAGGCATACGAGACATCTGGACGGTACATAACATAGCATACATGATAGATCCAATATCGAAAGCATATGGAATTTTACTCATACGTTCTCTCTCTTGTGGAGTTGAAGGACACAGTTCCTTCGAGAGTGAAATACCATGTCTTATAGGTAGAAATCCTCTTTTTGATTCTTCCATATTGAACTTTTCAGTACTTTATCTATGTATGTACTTTGGCTTAGACCTAGTAGTCGTCTTGATCTATCTCTATAGTTCTTGACTCCTAAGATATAAGTGGCTTCGCCCAAGTCCTTTATAGAAAAACAACTTCTTAACCAAGTCTTAATAGACTGCAAGGTAGGTATGTCATTTCCCATGATAAGTATGTCATCCACATATAGTACCAAGAATGTGATAGTGCTCCCACTAACTTTCTTGTAAACACATGGTTCATCTTCATTTTTGACAAAACCAAACTCTTTGATTGCATCGTTAAAATGAAGATTCCAACTTCGAGAAACTTACTTTAATCCATAAATGGATCTTTGCAGGTTACATATCTTTCTAGCATCCTTTGGATTTACAAAACCTTCAGGTTGTGTCATATACACATCTTCTTCAAGTTTCCGTTAAGGAAAGCCGTTTTGACGCCCGAATGTTGCGATTTCATAATCATGAAATGCGCTATGGCGAGCAAGATCTGATGGATTTAAACATAGCTACAGGAGAAAAGGTTTCATCATAGTCAACACCATGAATTTGGCGAAAACCTTTAGCGACTAATCGCCCTTTGTATGTTTGTACATTACCATCCATGTCAGTTTTCTTTTTGAAAACCCATTTGCACCCTATAGGTTTAACCCCTTTGGGTGGATCAATCAAAGTCCATACTTGGTTTTCATACATGGAACCCATCTCAGATCTCATGGCCTCAAGCCATTTCTCAGAGTCTGGGCTCGTCACCGCTTCTTGATAAGTCCTAGGCTCATCTTGATCTATAAGAAGAATGTCACCATGCGTTGTAATGAGAAATCCATATCTCTCAAGTGCACGGCGTTCTCTTAAAGATCTGCGCGGTGGTTGTGTTTCTACAGTAGTTGTTTGTTCCTCAATTTCTTGTGGAATTTTTTGTTGTTCAATCTCTGGTTTAGTGGTATCTTGTGATTCTCGATTTTCTTCAAGTTCAATCTTTCTCCCACTTCCTTTTCTAGAAGTAAATTCTCTCTCTAAGAAGACACAAGTCCGAGCAACAAACGTTTTGTTCTCAGTGGGATTAAAGAAATAATATCCTTTGGTTTCTTTTGGATACCCCACAAAAATACACTTTTCAGATCTGGGTTCAAGCTTAGTAGATGTCTGACGTTTAACATAAGCTTCATAGCCCTAAATTTTCATAAAAGACATACTAGGACGTTTCCCAGTCCACATCTCATATGGCGTCTTTTGAACCGATTTAGATGGAACACGATTTAGTGTGAAAGCAGCTATCTCAAGTGCATGTCCCTAAAAGGAAGTCGGTAGATTAGTATGACTCATCATGGATCGAACCATGTCTAATAAAGTTCGATTTCTTCTCTCAGATACTCCATTCCATTGAGGAGTACCAGGAGGAGTAAGTTGTGAGACAATCCCCCATTCTTTCAAAAGATCATCAAACTCTAGGCTCAAGTACTCTCCACCTCGATCAGATCGAAGTGACTTGATAGATTTGCCTAGTTGATTTTGTACTTCATTTTTGAATTCCTTGAACTTTTCAAGGGACTCAGACTTATGACGCATGAGATAAACATACCCATATCTACTGAAATCATCAGTGAAAGTAATGAAGTAGTGAAATCCACCTCTGGCCTGTGTATTTATTGGTCCACATACATCAGAATGTATTAGGTCCAATAAATCACTAGCTCGTTCACTTTTACCAGTAAAAGGAGATTTAGTCATTTTTCCCAATAAGCAAGATTCACATACTTCAAATTGTTCAAAAATAAATGAATTCAAGAGACCATCTTTATGGAGTTTGGATATGCGTTTCTCACTTATGTGGCCCAAACGACAATGCCAAAGATAAGTTTGATTTGAGTCATTTATTTTAGATCTTTTAGTATTTATGTTGTAAATGGGATTCGTTTGATCTAAAATATAGAGGCCATTAATTAATTGTGCCGAACCATAGAAAACATTATTGAGATAAAATGAACAACAATTATTCTTAATAATTATCTCAAAACCAATTTTGTCTAAACAAGAAATTGAAATAATGTTTTTAGTCAAACTGGGCACAAAATAACAATCCTCTAAACATAAATCAAGTCCACTAGGCAAAGATAAAGTATATATTCCCATAGCTAATGCAAAGCAACTTTTGCTCCATTTCCAACTCGTAGGTCCACATCTCCTCTAGCCAAAGTCCTACTCCTTTGTAGTCCCATGCATGAAGTACAAATATGAGAACCACAACGAGTATCTAATACCTAAGAAGTAGTAGTTGATAAATTAATATCAATAACATAAATATACAAGCAGACATTCCGCTTGCTTTAGCCTTCTTGACTTCTTCAAGATAGACAGGCGATTCCGTTTCCAATGTCCAATCACACTACAATGAAAACAGATTTCCTTCCTTAGACACCCCACCTTTAGGTTTTCAGTGCGAAGCCTTTCCTTTTCCAAATTTGGGCTTACCTTTGCCCTTAGGCTTTGTTTGAACTTTGGCCTTTCCCTTGACCTTGTTATTACGGACCATCAGTATGGGCTTGGGTCCAACCTTTTTCAAGTTGCCTTCAGTAGTTCGTAACATACTGAGCAATTGTGGTAGAGTCTTGTCAATTTCATTCATATTGAAATTGAGGACAAACTGGTTGTAGCTATCCGGCAACGATTGTAAAATAACATCAGTGGCCAACTCTTGACTCAATGGAAACCCAAGCTTAAATAGGCTTTCAATATAGCCAATCATCTTAAGGACATGAGGTCCTACTGGGCTTCCTTCAGCCAACTTACATTGGAATAGGGCCTTAGAGATATCAAACCTCTCTTGCCGTGCTTGCCCCTGATAAAGTTCTTTCAGGTGCTCGATCATATCATAAGCAACCATGTCATCATGTTGCTTCTGAAGTTCAGGATTCATAGTGGCAAGCATAAGACATCCAACATCTATCATGTCATCGAGATACTTCTTGTAAGCATCTCTATCAGTCCTCGAGGCATTAGCGGGTGGTTCATTAGGAAGTGGTTGTTCAATAACATATAATTTCCGTTCTTGTTTAAGGACAATCCTCAAGTTACGGAACCAATCAAGAAAATTCAAACCATTCAATTTGTCCTTCTCAAGGACTGATCGTAATGAGAGTGTGCTAGTGTTTGCAGCCATAATATATCTATAACAATTAAATATGCATGTGAGTAAATTTACCAATTTTATATCAATCATTAAAAAGACTTTATTAAATGATATTCCCACTATTTTATTTCAAAATTAATAACCCTCGTATATTAATTTCGGAAAAACTTTCTCAAAATTATTTCTAGTAGGTTAAGGATCCATATTTCACCACCTCTTAAGTCAGCTTTGGCTTTAATCTTAAGATTATGGTTATTTAGGTAAGCAACATTTGCTAATTACATCATATGTAACTCCTAATATTTGGTGAACAACTCTTGTTCTAATCATCTTATGATTTATCTAATTTACTTGCCTCTAGGTTTCTAATCCTATTAGAGTAACCTAGTTAAGTCATTAACCAATTTTTTTTAACCAACGAATATCACTTGTTTATTCTTCGCGTTTAACCAAGATAAATACTAGTACTTCGCTTTGGCAGAACCTACATAGTATTGATCGAGGCCTTAACGAGGGCAAAATTGGAAGGCCATCTTTGACTTAATATTTTAATAGAGGATTTTATTAAGGTTGTTGCATCTCACCAATTATGGTCTACTTTAGCCCATTTAGTCTTCTAATCGATCTCATCAATTAATAGGGTTTATTATCTTCAAGTTTTAATATATATAATTGGCATGCTTTAGACATCCATAGCATCTCATACATGAATAAATAAAGCAATAAATAAATGCAATAGTTATAGCCCATAAACTAAGGTGGTTCATCCCAAGCCAATGGGAAAACCAAAAAGAAACCTAAAGGTGTAAGCCATTTCACAAGCTATCATTCTCAATCATTGTCCCACCTTCCTTCTCGTTTGGCCCACAGCAACTCTTGCAAATTACAATATGCAGAAACTCATTTTACATACGAGTGAATAAGATGAGAAGAGAAATACAAAAGAATAGTAGTAAGGCATGACACGCAGGCCGTATTTAAAAAAAATACAACCTTTTATCGAATGGGTCATTGGGCTATAACTATGCATTTCAAACACCGTGCATGTAAAAAATAGCATACATAATTCAATATTTTTTTTAAGGTGAATTATAAAATATCCTTTCAACCTTTTGTGGCCCATCAAGTTTATAAATTTCTTTTATTAACAAAACTTTTGCGAGGGTCTGAGGAGGTCGGAGGAAGCGGGCCAAAGGACCAGGGGTACGGGGGCAGAGCCCCTGCGGTACGAATCGCATACCCCAGTCAAATGAAACCTCACGATTTGATAACTTTTTATCAACAGAATCGTGTTTTTAGGATTTTAATCCTTGAGGTTTCATATCGAACAACCCTTGTTCCACTAGCGATTAACACTTACTCGGAAACTATAAATACCAACGTCACATTATTACAGATTTGTTAATAGTTACTTGATAATAACATAAAATCAAGTAGGCCACAACACCATGATTAACATTTAATCAATTACCGAAAGGAACAGTTATCAAGTTATGATTAAACGATTTAAACAATCAAAAATACAATAAGATCAAAACATGAATCTCATACAATTGCATCACCCAAGTATTTAAACCCGAGTTCGTATCACACAAGTGGCTCACGATACCATCTTTGAACGCCGGAACCCCGTGGCGCAGCAGAATAAAATTAGATCCGGCGATCCAAATCAGGAATCCATGTGTGAGGAACGAATTGGGGTGAAATAAAGGTTTCGAAATTACCAATACTTCAATCTAGGTAGACAGCGACGCCTTGGCAACAAGTGTTTTGATCTACTGTCGAATCAAGCCACAACCTTTTTCGATGTCGGCCTCTACGTGATCCACCTGGTTTGACTATGAATGGAAGAAATCTCCAAAACTATTTTGGAGGTTTATTTGCTTGACGGCCGCTAGACCTAACAAGCAATCACTTAGGGTTTTTCATTTTCAGCTTTGTCTCCTTTTAATACCTTTTATAATGGGTGCCTTTCTCATTGGGCCTTTTATAATAGGTATCCTCTTAATTGGGCCTTTTATAATTGGCATCTCTTGAATGTATTATAAGATTAAATAAATACAATAAAATTTTTAACCAAAAAATTATATTTACATTAATTATATCTAAAAATTATAATTATATTAATTATAATAAGGATTTTGGTAAACTATATTTATTTAAATTTATATATGAATCAAATTCATATATTAATAAAATTATGTTATCATTATGTGTACAACATCCTTGTACATATAATATGTTCAATATTTGATTGCCCAATTAAATTAATTCTTTAATTAATTTAATTCATGTGACAACTAAACACAATACCAACTATAGTTTATTCCGTTCATTTCAACCATAGGGTGTGACCCTATAAGTTCTTGCAACGTTAGCAGTAATACTAGAACGATTCTATTGTTACAGACAATGAGTGGCATCTAGCAATGCATCATTGCTACCTAAGTTACAAGAAGTCATGATTCGACATAACCATTCGTGATTAACCTTTCATGCATTAATCCTTAAGTCCTTTATCTCTGGAGCGGATACAAGTCATGGGAGTCACACTTGCATAGTCCATCCCATGTTTCTTGATATTCTGAGTAGACTATGATATACAAATTAGTATGACATCTCATATCAACTTATTTGACCATGGCCATGTATTTCTAGTCTCAATCAATCAAGTGGCCTAAGATATTACTCCTATTATGTAGGAGGGACTTATCCTTTATTGATCAACCATATCCCTCTACATAGATTGTGGTATATCCAACATCAGCCTTTATAGAACAACCTGTTACGGTGTACTTTTGGCTGTATCAAAATATACAACTCACGATGCTGGGATAATAATGATCTCAAGTCTGAGGATCATGTACATATTAATCACTATGAGTAATGTTGTGACAATTACATAATAATCCAAGAAACATACTCATAGCGGGTCAATCCAATATGTTGTTCTCTAACACACATATTCATGCATTGATTTTGACACTCCATATCAATGACAACTCTTTATCATCAATCAACTACATGTTAGTCTTAATGCATTATTGTTGTCCTAGTCAACAATAATAGTCGACTAAGGATCTTTTAAGAATAATCATATTATTCTCGGGACATTATTATAAAGCAGTTTTATTTATACACACGTAAAGAAAAACTGAAATAATAATGACAACGCTTTATATTAATAAACATGGTAAATTAAGTATGTTATTACAACCATCTCATGATTGATTTTTGGGCATACTCTTACAATCCCTTTTTTTCCTCCTTACTTTTCACTTGACCACCTATTCAAACGAATTTGAATACTTCAAACTCCACAAATTTCTCTCCTCCATCTATTTTGAATCTGTTGACTTCTTCCATCCTTATCCATTAGAGTCCAACCTGAGTACATTTCCTCCCTTGTCCAAGCGTCAAAAAGAAATACCCAAAGAGGGATTCCTGCAGCTTGAACCAAGGCTCCTTCCCCCTGTATGAGGCGTCACTTCCATGCCTTAAGTGGCGCCTCCCTTGCCACTTTACCATTTGGTTTCTTGTGCCAAAACTTGTTATAAAATACCCTTAACACCTAGCTCCTTCAGCTCCCCCTATCAAGTACCCAAAATAAAATTTTTGCTATGGCTCGGGCCTACCCCTGGCTCATGCCTAGACCCTAAGACACCTTAACTAACATCACATTCATACCATTCACATGCAAACAATTAAAATGCAAGAGCCTCGATTTAAGGATGTTACACCTCTTTTTCAAGTAAAAAGATTGCACTACAGAGACTGCTGGATGGGGTACATTGCAGTTCTTTGATCACACCACACATAAAGTTAGCTTACATGTGGATACTTCCTACTGCTAAGCACAAATCATACGGATACTCATTCATCTAAGCACTATTTACTTGCATGAACTTTACGTAACACTTGCATGCTTTGCATGGACTGTTCATAGACCCCTTCTTTACATTAGTTTCTAATCCACATATCGTTCCAAATAGCCACAGTTTCATATTCACGGTAATGTTCCATTGAGCCAGTATTTCATATATCCAATTGAACCTCTACAAATCCTCCTTGTTAATTCGAACACTTATGTGTTCCTTAGCAAGGTCGGGGTATTCACCATTCACGATTTGCATTTACATGCCCTACTAGAGGTAAATCTCATTTCATATCATAAACTCCACATATTTCTCCCATCAAATATCAGTAATTTCCACCATTTCCCCCTTCCACGATTTCGGATACGGAGCTTGTGTGCCAAAGAAGAGTATCAATTCACAACCATTCATGCATAAACCATTATTATCATTTTGGTTTATTAACAAAGACATACACGGCTAATTTAAATAAACTTACTTACCTAGAAAACATTATTATCATGAAATTAACTAGGATTTAACAGGAACACAAGTGAAAGGAACTCACCAGAGATTAGCAAGAAGTGCTTTGCCTATTCTACAGGTTCTTTCCCTCTTGTATTAGGGCATTCTCTCATTTCTTTAGCTATATAAGATTAAAAACTCTATTAAGTACAAAAAAAATAAACTTCAATGTAAAAAAAAAAAGAATCGGAAACATGAACTATTAACTCGAAAGAAGTTTCCTTCCCTCCAACTTTTAGTAAAACCCTATATAAATGGTTCTTATAACCCTATCATTTCTTAAAATTTAAACTAAAGAAGAACTCAAGGATTTACCAGCAGTTGGCTTGAAAATTTTAGTTACTAATCAAGCTAAAAGTCGGTACCTTCTTCACACAGCAAAGAACACACTAGGTTTCTTTTGAAAGAACGACGATGAATAGAGAAACAAAAAATAGGATGAATAGAGAAACAAAAAAATAAAGTCCTTTTCTGTTAAGCTTTCATCCTATTTATATAGAAATTAGCCCCACAATTCCACTATAATGGGTTATCTAATCACTTTACATGCACATACGATTCCACTAATCACGAACGGTTCCACTAATCAAACCCTGCAATAGCCCGATTAATAGTGGTTTCAAAACCACAAATCTGAGGTTAAAAATTATTTTTAATATTATTTTATGTGTTTACAGCATGATAGCATGTATGTGTGAAAGTTTCATGATTTAATTTTATCGATTGGATGTCTAATTTGATAAAAGGACTAAATCGCGTAAAATGCAAAAGTTACATTCTACTTGTTAAAAGTGTTTAATTTCTATGATTTATTAAATGTGAAGTACTTATCTTGTAAATAAACCATTAAAAGGGTGAGCGGACAAAGATGGACATCCATTAGGTGTTTATTAATGTTTATAACCAAGGGTATTTTAGTAAACTAGTAATTAAGTTATAATTTAACAAAAAAATCCAAAATTTCATATTCATTCATCTCTGGCAACTGAATATTAGAGAAGAAAGAAAGAGTTGAAGCTTTTTAGGGTTCGACACCTTACTAGCTTGATTAAGGTATGGTTTTAGCTCGATTTTTGATGATTTCTATGTTTTTGTAATCGTTGCAGCTCAATCTAGCTAGCCCGTACTTTTAATTTCGAAACTGTTAAAGATTTTGAGAGTTGCCATTATTATATCCATGTATTCTTTGAGGTTTGATGATAGTTTATGAAATTTGGATGATAGATTTTCATGTTTTATAAAGTGATTTTTGATAAAAATGCTTAATAGGGATTGAATTGAGAAATTTGCAAATTGTGTGGTTGAAATATGAAATAAATGAAAGTTTTAGGCTGCTAGGGACTTATGTATAAATCAGCTAAGCATGGGTTAAGTTGAATTCTGTGTATTTGGGAAATAGAGACTAAATTGAATAAATGTGAAAGTTTATGGGCTAATGTGTAAAAATGCCCAAATATGTGTTTGTGGACTGAATTGAATGATTTGATGAATAAATGAGTTAATTTTGAATGTATATAGATCAAGAATGAAAGAAATCGGATTTAGATATGGGAAAATCAAAAGTTATTGAATAGCCAATCCAATCCATTTATCCTTAATACAAGGTAAGTTCATATGCAAATAAATGTCGTTAAATTGAATTATATATGTTTAATTATCATTGAACTGCTATAAATGTTGAATGATTAAATACGAGCAAGAATCGACAGGGTTACAAAATCTGAAAGTCTCGTACAAACCTTAGGAATAGTATAGGATACGAATGTCATGACATTAGGATTATTGAGATGTGAATACGTGTAAAACCATGTCTAGGACATTAGTATCATTATATGATTTCGTATAAGACCTTGTCTGGGAAAATAGAATCAGTATGTGATAACATGTAAGACCATATCCGGGATATGGCATTGTAAGAGTTATATGTGATTTCCAAGTATCCTTAATGATTTCGAATGTTTCAACGAGCAAAGTCAATTCAAAAAAGAATTTGTGAACGAGTTAAGTGACTCAGGTACGTACGAGATTCGTACAAGTATTGAAAATGGAAGTATTTGATAATTTACTTATGATTTTGAATATGTGTTCAATGGGAAAGGTTTTTGAGCTTTTATATGCTTATTCATGATTTGCCTATTAATGAAAATGATATTGATTCATGTGGTAACTTTATTTGTATATGGCTTACTAAGCTTTTAAAGCTTACTTTGTGTGTTCTTTCCCTATTTTATAGATAATCAAAGCTAGCTCAGACTTGGGGATCATCAGGAACATTGTCACAGTATCGATCAACTTGTTGGTACTTTTGATGTCATGTATATAAGGTATATGGCATGTATAGGCTAGTGTTAAGATGATATGTTTTGAGTTGTGATTTTAGCCATGAGAGTTAGTTTGTAAATGATGTACATGTTGGTGTGTATTTGGCCATCTAAGTTGGCTTAATTTGTGAATTTTGTAAGTGATATGTGATGTATATATGGCCTTGTATTTTGGAGTGTTTGGCATGATTGTTATGATGGCTAAGTGGTTAATTGTTTTGATTATTTACCAATGATATATCATGGTTGATTAGGTATGATATAGGAACGATGAATTGGTATATTTTGTGGCATGAATTAGTTGATAAAATGATGAGAAAAATGCATAGGGAAGATAGGTGAAATGGTTGGTAATGATATATTGTGTTGGTATGTTTATGGTTATGATTTGAGTAGTGAAATGGTTGAAGATGAAATGGCATGATTTGTATATGAATTGGCATGTTTTGGTTGCCTATAAATGTGTTGAAATGGTATTATTTTGGTTTTTTAGGTGAGAATTGTAACAGCCCGATTTAGGGCCTAGTCGGAATAGTGGTTGCAAGACCACAAATTTGAAGTAGAAATATGTGTTTTATGATTTTTATGAGGCTTATGAGGTGTTTGCATGGTTGTATGAAAATTTCATGAAGAAATTTTATTAATTAGTGATCAAATTGCCCATTAGGACTAAATTGAAAAGATTATAGAATATGAGATTCTAGAATATTTAAGTATGAAGTAGCATCATAAAAATTATTAGAGGTCCTTATTAAGCAATTAGACCATTATATGTTAAGATGGACAAAAAATGGACATGGGAAGGAAATATCTCAAGAAAGAGCTTTAAGGGCATTTTAGTTATTTGGTTAATTGATGATGTCTGGTGTAAGACAATGTCTGGTACATGGCATCGACATCTATGTATGATCTCGTATAAGACCATGTCTGGGACATGGCATCGACATCGAGTTAAGAGATCCCGTGTAAGACCCTATCTAGGATATGGCATCGGCATCAAGAGGTGATCCCATGTAAAACCATATCTAGTATATGGCATGGCATCGTAATACATGTATGATGAGATTGAGTATCCTTCAGTATTCTGAGTAGTTCAACAGGCAAAAGAGCTAAGTATGTAAAGATGATAGGGAGTTAAGTTATACAAGGATGACAAAGAGTTCCACTTAAGTTAATGATAATAATGACTTAAATTTACGTTCAAAATAGTATAAGTGCTAAATTATGTGCTGAAGTGGTACAGGTACCACGAGTAAAATACAAGTTATGAAAACCGTAATGTGATGGGTAAGAATAAGTATGAGTAAGTATGTCAAAGTACTTGAGAACTTGTGATGTTGTTGTTTTATGAGATGATTAAATTTTACTATAAGTACTTATGTTGCTATTTTAATTCATGCAAACTTACTAAGCTATTTGCTTACCCCTCTCTTTTCCCTTTTCCTTGTAGTATTGCCAAGCTAGCTCGGGGATCGTAGAACATCGGAGCTTGGATCACATTATCAATCATTCTTTTGGTATAGTAAAATTGATTTATTTTGGGTATGGCATGTATAGGAACTTGGTCATTTTATGTTATGTCATATTTGGAAGCCAAAGTGTTGGCTAGTAAGGTTACTCATTTATTTTGTAAATGGCCATTAGGAATTGGACAAAATTTGTCAAGTTTCATACATTTAATGATGATGAGTTTTATGAGGTGAAAATTCATGCAATTAATGGAGTAAGATGTGAAGTGTATGAATGATGTTTTAATGATTCTTCATAGTGTATTATTGCCATAATGTATGTTGTTTGTGTTGGTATAGTTGTGTTTATGTTTCAGGGTGGCAATTGGCTTGGAAAATAGCCTTCTAATTGTCCACATGGGTAGACATAAGGGTGTGTGTCTAGGCCGTGTGTGACACACGGTCAACCCAATGGGTGTGTTGATAGGTCGTGTGTCCCATGTATTCAATTGTGAGAAGTCGATTCGTCACACGGGCCAACACACGGGTGTGTACCTAGGCCGTGTGCCCTTAAGAGGTTGTTGATGTCATAAATAGAATACCCAGGTTTTTCACACACTGGTGAGGACACGGGCGTGTCTAGGCCGTGAGAGGGACACGGGCCAAGGACACAGGCGTGTGTTCGGCCTTGTGAAAACCCCTGTAGGTTCGAAATGAAAAATAAATTCCACACGTGCTAAGGACATGTGCGTGTGTGACAACACGGCCAGCCCACACGGGCATGTGACCCTGTTTAGGCAAAAATTTTCTAAAAGAGCAAAAGTTTCCAGATTGATTTCGAAACCTCTCATATGTATGTTTAGGGCCTTGTAGGCCCATAATAAAGATGTTATGTATATGAATGAAAAGTTTTAAGTTAGAACAAAATTTCATGACCTAATGTTATATGTTTAAACAAGTTAAGTCCGGTAATGCCTCGTATCCTGTCCCAGTGTTGGACACAGGTAAAGGGTGTTACATTTAGTGGTATCAGAGACAGATTTAGTTGATTCTCGGAATAACGTAGCGTAAGCATGAGTCTAACTATACATGCCATACACATGAGTATTTATATAATGATAGTGTGACGACTCCTGACGGTTTAAATTATGTTCTCATATAGTAAATGGATCTTGATAGAGCTGTGGCGGATGATATAGAAAGTAACGTGCCAGCTCCCACTGAAGGGACGGTGCCGAATGAAAATAAGAATAGACCAACGACCGTAAGTCAAAGAGGAGAGGAAGAGGCTAGAGAAGCCTTTCTCCACATGATGAATGCATGGTATATGGAGTTCGTTCATGTGAACCCAAATGCACAACCCCCTCCACCCTCGCCTATTCCTTAACCTACCCCTGTAGCTCCCCAAGTGGTAGAAGTGGTAAGAAGAGAAAAGCCTCCGATTGAGAGAATCCGAAAATAAGGGGCCGAGGAATTTCGAGCTAGTAAAGATGATAATCTGGAAAGAGCAAAGTTTTGGCTTGAAAATACCATCAGGGTGTTTGATAAGTTATCCTGCACCCCTGAAGAGTGCATGAAATGTGTAGTGTCTCTTCTGAGAGATTCCGCTTATCAGTGGTGGAATACCCTTGTGTCAGTGGTACCAAGGGAAAGGATTACATAGGATTTTTTCCAAGAAGAATTCCGGTAGAAGTACATAAGCTAAAGATTTATTGATTAGAAAAGAAAGGAATTCCTTGAACTGAAACAAGGTAGAATGACAGTAACTAAATATGAGCGTGAATTTGTAAAGCTCAGCAAGTACACTCGAGAGTGTGTGTCCTCTGAAGCCATCATGTGTAAGAGGTTTCAGGACGGATTAAATGAAGATATCTGATTGTTTTTTGGTGTCCTATAGTTGAAGGAATTTGTCGTACTAGTGTACAGGGCTTGTAAAGCCGACGAGTTGGTTAAAGAGAAAAGAAAAGCTGAGATGGAGTCTCGTGACTCAAGAAAGAGACAAATGAACAAGTCGTTTCAATCTTCATCCAAGAAGTCAAGAGACTTCCCTACCCGATCAGCTACTTCAGTTGGGTTTTCAAATAGAAGTAAGAGTAAACAGTACTCGAGGATTAAAGCTCAGACTACTTCAGTTGCTAGTGTTCGAAACACTCAACCTAATAGACCGGAATGTCCACAGTGTGGCAGACATCATCCCAGTGAGTGACGGGCCCATGAGAAAGCCTGGTTTAAGTGTGGTTCCCAAGATCATTTTATTTGAGAATGCCCTGAGATGGTTGAAAAAGAGAAAAACCAGAGTGCAAGATTGGGAAGCACTAATAGAGGGAGACAACAGAGAAACCTAAGAAGTGGAACGAGTAGTAAGAGTACACCCAAAGAGTAGGATGTAAGATCTGAGCGTAGAGTGCCTGCAAGGACTTATGCCATCCGCGCTCGCGAAGAGGCGTCATCTCCTAATGTAATTACGGGTACATTTTCTCTCCATGATACCAATGTTGTTGCTTTAATTGATCCAGGATCTACCCACTCATATATTTGCAAGAAATTAGTATCTAACATGAACATGCCTGTAGAGTCTACAGGATTTGTGATAAAAGTGTCAAATCCCCTAGGCGAATGTATGTTAGTTGATAAGGTATGCAAAGATTGTCTATTGATGATTAGAGGTCATTATTTTAAGGTAAATGTCATGCTATTGCCATTTGATGAATTCGATGTAATTCTTGGTATGGATTGGTTAACTGCCCATGATGTGATAGTAAACTATGGGAGGAAATATATTGAATTGAAATGTTAAAATGGGGATACTCTTCATATTCAATCAGATGAATAGGACAGGTCGTCTGTAGTGATCTCTCATATGTCTGCCCAGAAATATGTAAGAAAGGGATATGAAGCATATCTTGCCTTTGTTATGAATACTAAAGAAACTGAGTTAAAGATTGAATTAGTGCCGATAGTGTGTGAATACCCAGATGTATTTCCAGAGAAATTGCCAGGTTTGCCTCCGGTTAGAGAAGTTGAATTTGGCATTGAGTTAGCTCCTGATACTGTACCTATATCAATTGCTCCATACAGGATAGCTCCAATCGAGTTGAAAAAATTAAAGGCACAGTTGCAAGAGTTGACGGACAAAGGCTTTGCAAGACCAAGTTATTCTCTGTGGGGTGCTACAGTATTATTTTTGAAAAAGAAAGATGGTTCCATGAGATTATGTATAGATTACTGGCAGCTTAATAAGGTTACCATGAAGAACAAGCACCTATTGCCAAGGATCGATGATTTATTTGATCAATTGAAGGGAGCCACTATATTTTCCAAGATAAACTTGAGGTCATATTATCAATTGAGGGTAAAAGACTCAAATATGCCAAAAACTGCCTTTCAAACGAGGTATGGGCACTACGAATTTTTAGTTATGCCTTTTGGTTTAACAAATGCCCCTGCTGTGTTTATGGATTTAATGAATCATATCTTCTGACCGTACCTCGATAAATTTGTTGTGGTTTTTATTAATGATATATTGATATATTCTCGTGATGAGAATAAGCACACCGAGCACTTGAGAACGGTTTTATAGATTTTACAAGATAAGCAGTTGTATGCCAAGTTTAGCAAAAGTGAGTTTTAGCTCAAAGAGGTTGGATTTTTGGGGCACATTGTTTTGGGAGATGGAATCTGAATTGACCCGAGCAAGATTTCAGCTATTGTTGATTGGAAACCACTGAGAAACGTATCGGAGATTAGGAGTTTTCTAGGCCTAGTTGGCTATTACAGACAGTTTGTCAAGGGGTTTTCTATGATAGCTACTCTGACGACGAGGTTGTTACAGAAAGAGGTGAAGTTTGAATGGACAGAAAAGTGCCAACAGAGTTTCGAGAAACTAAAGGCATTGTTGACTGAGGCTCCATTTCTAGTACAACCTGAACCGGGAAAAGAATTTGTGATCTATAGTGATGCATCTTTAAATGGATTAGGCTGTGTGCTTATGCAAGAAGGCAAGGTGATAGCGTATGCTTCTAGACAGTTAAAGCCACACGAGAAGAATTACCCGACACGTGATTTAGAGTTGGCTGCCATTGTGTTTGCATTGAAGATATGGAGACGCCATTTGTATGGTGAAAGATGTCGGATATTCACCGATCACAAAAGTTTAAAGTACTTGATGACTCAAAAGGAATTGAACTTAAGGCAACGAACATGGCTAGAGTTGATAAAGGATTATAAGTTAGTGATTGATTACCACCCGGGAAAGGCGAATGTAGTCGCCGATGCTTTGAGTAGAAAATCCCTATTTACATTAAGGGCTTTGAATACTCGGGTGACTTTGTCAGAGGATGGCTCTATTCTAGCTGAGTTGAGGGCTAGACCGATGTTCCTTCAAGAGATTTATGAGGCTTAGAAAGATGACAATGACTTGCAAGCCAAAAGAGTTCAGTGCGAGTCGGGTGTTGAGTCTGATTTTTGGGATTAATTATGATGGATGTTTGATGTTCAAAGATAGATTCTGTGTACTGAGGAATGATGAGCTTATTCAGAAGATTCTACATGAGGCACATAGTAGATGTCTATCTATACATCTGGGCAGCACAAAAATGTATAATGATTTGAAGAAATGGTATTAGTGGCCGAGTATGAAGAAAGATATTTCTGAGTTTGTATCAAAATGCTTGATTTTTCAACAAGTGAAAGCTGAACACCAAGTACCTTCGGGTTTGCTTCAACCTATATTGGTTCTCGAGTGGAAACGGGACCGTGTTACTATGGACTTTGTAACGGGTTTGCCTTTGACACCAAGCAAGAAAGATGCCGTATGGGTTCTGGTAGATAGACTTATGAAGTCGGCCCATTTCATACCTGTACGTGTCGATTATTCACTCGATAAGTTAGCAGACTTGTATGTTTCAAAGATTGTAAGACTACACGGAGTGCCTTTGCCGATTATATCGGATAGAGATTCGAGATTCACATCCCGATTCTGGAAAAAGTTGCAAGAGGCCTTGGCACAAGGTTGAGTTTTAGTACGGCTTTTCACCCCGAAACCGACAGACAGTAGGAGAGGTTAATACAGATACTTGAAGATATGCTCCAATATTGTGTTCTTGAGTTTCAGGGCAGCTAGGAAAAGTACCTACCGCTGGTAGAGTTTGCTTATAATAACAATTTCCAATCGAGTTTGAGAATGGCACCTTATGAGTCTTTGTATGGGCGTAAGTTTTGAACGCCTTTGTATTGGGCTGAACTTAATCTGGTTAAAGAAACCGAAGAGAAAGTAAATATAATTCATGATTGTTTAAAAGCTGCTTCTGATAAACAAAAGTCCTACTCGGACTTGAAACAAAAAGAGATCGAGTTTCAAGTTGGTGATAAAGTATTCTTGAAAGTATCACCGTGAAAGAAGGTTCTCAGATTTGGCCGGAAAGGCAAATTAAGTCTACACTTTATTAGACCGTTTGAGATAACCGAGAGGATAGGACCAGTAGCCTATCGTTTGGCTTTGTCATATGAGTTGGAAAAGATTCATGATGTATTCCACGTGTCTATCTTGCAACGTTACCGATCAGATCCTTCGTATGCAATTACACCAACAGAGGTTGAAATACAACCTGACATGACTTATGGCGTAGAACTGGTTAAGATTTTGGCACGAGAAGTTAAACAATTAAGAAATAAAAGTATAGCTCTTGTGAAAGTATTGTGGCAAAGACATGGGGTAGAAGAAGCTACATGGGAGCCCGAGGAGGCTATGAGAAACCAGTATACAAGCTTTTTCAGCGGTAAGATTTTCGGGGACGAAAATCCCTAGGGGGAGAATTGTAACAGCTCGATTTAGGGCCTAGTTGGAATAGTGGTTGCGAGACCACAAATTCGAAGTAGAAATATGTGTTTTATGATTTTTATGATGCTTATGAGGTGTTTGCATGATTGTGTGAAAATTTCATGAAGAAATTTTATTAATTACTGATCAAATTGTCCATTAAGACTAAATTGCAAAGATTATAAAATATGAGATTCTAGAATATTTAAGTATGAAATAGCATCATAAAAATTTTTAGAGGTCCTTATTTAGAAATTAGACCATTATATGTTAAGATGGACAAAAATGGACGTCGGAAAGAAAAATATCAAGGAAGAGCCTTAAGGGCATTTTAGTCATTTGGTTAATAATGAATTAAAAAGGGAAAAATAAGTCAAAATCTTGTCCATCTTCTTCTTCCATGGCCGAAATTCACTAAGGAAGACATAGCTAGGGTTTGTTCATCTTCCAAGCTTGATAGTAAGTGCATCCTAACCCCGTTTTTAATGTTCTTCGTATTTTTAAGATCCCCGTAGCTCGATTTAGCTATTTTTAGCTATATTTTGAGCTAGGGTTTATGTTCAAAAATTTACCCATGTATGACATGCATGTATTTTAATGACTTATGGAAGAATATGAATGTTTGATGTATGATAAACATCTTTTTCTAAGTGATTTTCATGAAAAATGCATAAAAGGACCAAATTGTAAAAGTTATAAAAATGGTCATACATGAGTGAAATAGTGGAATTGGGGGCTGTTGTAGTTAAGAAAATAATTCTTCTAGGCTTAAAATACAAGAAGCTTGAATAAAAATCATTTTACGAGCCTAAAGGCAAAAGTGTAATTATGAGAAAGTTTAGGGGCAAAATCATAATTTTTCCAAAGTATGATTCATGAGTCAATTTAGTCAATGTGAGTATTAAACAAGTGAAATTGTTATTGTAGATCAAGAAACACAAAGCCCAGATCGAAACTGAGGCAAGACCAAAGTCGTGGACTAAATCAAACATCTGCACCTATTTTGAGTACCGAGGTAAGTTTGTGTGAAATTAAGCTTCATAGAATTTTTATATTTTAAATTGCTTCATATTATGACAAAGAATATCATATCTATGAAAACCAACCAATGATGCCTCGATGAGAAACTGATGAGAATATGTCAAGTTGAAGTCTCGATTAAAGATTCGGAATAACAATGATACCTATATCATAACATGGGACAAGGAAGGTCCCGTATAAGACCATGTTTAGGACATGGCATTGCCACCGAATGTAGGTCCCGTATAAGACCATGTCTGGACATGGCATCGGCACCGGATGTAGATCCCGTATAAGACCATGTCTGGGACATGGCATCGGCATCGAATAAGGAAGGTCCCCGTGTAAGACCATGTCTGAGACATGGCTTCGGCACCAAAGGAAGATCTCGTGTAAGACCATGTCTAGTACATGGCATCGACATCTATGTATGATCTTGTATAAGACCATGTTTGGGACATGGCATCGACATCGAGTTAAGAGATCCCGTGTAAGACCATATCTGGGATATGGCATCGGCATCAAGACTTGATCCCATGTAAGACCATATCAGGGATATGGCATTGGGATCGTAATACATGTATGATGAGATTGAGTATCCTCTAGTATTTCGAGTAGTTCAACGGGCAAAATAGCTAAGTATGTAAAGATGATAGAGAGTTAAGTTATACAAGGATGACAAAGAGTTCCACTTAAGTTAAGGATGATAATGATTTAAGTTTACGTTCAAAATAGTATAAGTGCTAAATTATGTGCTGAAGTGGTGCAGGTACCATGAGTAAAATACAAGTTATGAAAACCGTAATATGATGGGTAAGAATAAGTATGAGTAATTATGTCAAAGTACTTGAGAACTTGTGATGTTATTGTTTTATGAGATGGTTAAATTTTACTATAAGTACTTATGTTGCTATTTTAATTCATGCAAACTTACTAAGCTATTTGCTTACCCCTCTCATTTCCCTTTTCCTTGTAATATTGCCAAGCTAGCTCAGGGATCGTAGAACGTCGGAGCTCGGATCATATTATTAATATTCTTTTGGTATAGTAAAGTTGATTTATTTTGGGTATGGCATTTATAGGAACTTGGTCATTTTGTGTTATGTCTTATTTGGAAGCCAAAATGTTGGCTAGTAAGGTTACTCATTTATTTTGTCAATGGCCATAAGGAATTGGTCAATATTTGTCAAGTTTCATACATTTAATGATGATGAGTTTTATGAGGAGAAAATTCATGCAATTAATAGAGTAAGATGTGAAGTGTATGAATGATGTTTTAATGATTCTTCATAGTGTATTATTGCCATGATGTATGTTGCTTATATTGGTATAGTTTTGTTTATGCTCCAGGGTGGAAATTGGCTTGGAAAATAGCCTTCTAATTGTCCACACGGGTAAACACACGGGCATGTGTCTAGGCCGTGTGTGACACACGGTCAGCCTCATGGGTGTGTTGTTAGGCCGTGTTTCCCCTATATTCAATTGCAAGAATTCGATTCATCACACGGGCCAGCACACGAGTGTGTTCCTAGACCGTGTACCCTTAAAAGGTTGCTGACGTCATAAACAGAATACGCTGGTTTTTCACACACGGGTGAGGACACGGGCGTGTCTAGGCCGTGTGAGGGACACTGGCCAAGGACACGGGTACGTGTCCAGTCGTGTGAAAACCCCTGTAGGTTCAAAATGAAAAATAAATTTCACATGAGCTAAGGACATGGGCGTGTGTGACCACACGGCCTGCCCATATAGGCGTGTCCCCTTTCACAGGGGCGTGTAGCCCTCTTTATGCAAAAATTTTCTAAGAGAGTAAAAGTTTCCGGATTAATTCTGAAACCTACCGTATGTATGTTTAGGGCTTCGTAGGCCCATAATAAAGATGTTATGTATATGAATGCAAAGTTTTAAGTTAGAACAAAATTTCATGACCCAATGTTGTATGTTTAAACAAGTTAAGTCCAGTAATGCCTCGTATCCTCCCTCGGTGTCGGACACGGGTAAGAGGTGTTACAAGTATGAGTAAGGGAGGCAAATTGGCCTTGCAAATGGCCTATTTTTGTCCACACGGGCAGAGACACAGGGGTGTGTCTCAGCTGTGTGCGACACACGGTCATGCTACATGTAATGGCCTAAATTCAAGGTTATCGGAACAATGGTTTCGTAACCATAAATCCGATTTAAAGAGAAATTTATTTTAATATTTTTGCATGAATATTTATATGATAGGAAAATCGTATTAAAATATCGATAGAAAAATTTTACCGATTTAGAGGTTAGTTAGAAAAAGGAATTATTGAAGGAATTGGGTAAAAACAAGGTATCGAGACCTTGATCTCATAAAATTGAGTAGGAAATATTTTTATAAATATTTATAAAATGTTAGTAATGTGGTATTAAAATTTCGTTAGAAAATTTTAACGTTTGAGTATGTAATTAAATGAAAAGGACTAAATTGTAACAAATACAAAATTATGAAAAATGATTAAATAGTTTAAATGATAAAATAAAGAGGGCTTAAAGGAAAATAGACCCAAGGTCTAATTGGGCTGGACGGCAAAGGTATGAAATCAGCAAGAAAATAAGGAGAAATAAGGGTAAAATGGGAAAATAACAAAATTTGCTAAATAAAACTAGGACTAAATAGGGATATCTAGAAATCTCTTCATTTTTCTTCACTCTCATCAGCAAAAACGCCATAGGAGGGGTATCTAAGCTGGTATATCATAATTTTTGCACCAAGTAAGTGAATCCTTGCCTATTTCTTGTAATTTTGTGTTTTTAAAGACTTTTACAACTAGGTCCTATCATTAAATTCATTAGTCTTTGATTTCATGGATGAAATTGAAAGCCACCATGGTTGGTTTATGTAAGTTTATGATGAAATAGCATGAAATTTAAGCCTTAATTCGTTTAAGAGATGATTTTATTAGGTAATTTCAATAGAAATTGATTTTTGGGACCTAATTATGAAAGTGTTTGGAATTAAAGTCTATTACTGAAATTATGATTTCCAAAGGTTATAAAGTAGTTTAAAGTGATATAATAAAGTGTTAATTGAGAAAAATAAGCTCAATTGATAGGTTAATTGAGCAGGGACGAAATTATCATTCATTGAAAGTTTAGGGGAAAAATGGTAATAACCAGTTTGCACTAAAACAGTTTTTGACAGCAGCAGTAGTCTAACTTTGAAAAATAACCATAAATTGTAGAAGTTGAATTAGAAGATGGAAAAAATATTAAATTAAAGCTTATTGAGTCTAGTTTCTTATGGAAGAAACGTTGTAAGCAATAGAATTGTAATTCATGAGATATAATAGGTTTTGTGAGACAAGGTCAGAATGAATTCGGGTTCCCCTGTTCTGACTTTGAAAAATCATAAAAAATTGAATAAAAATAATTATGGGGAGTGGTTTATATTCTTAGAATCCTTAGTGAGTCTATTCTTTTTATGGTACAAATGAAAACATTATTTTTATTCTGTACAGTGAGATATCTGAGATTTTGTGAAGAGATAGCAGAACTGTCAAACAATGAAACAGGGAAACTTTAACGAATAAACTGTACTAATTGGCTAAGCCAAAAATTATGAAAATTTTATGGTGTGAAGATATGTGAGTCTAGTTTCAAGGAAAATTAACGGTTCTTCATTTGGAGTTCTGTAGCTCGAAAAATAAATAATTTAGTGACTATGACTCAAGTAGACAGCTTTGAATGAACTATAAATAGTAATAGAATTATAATGAATGCTACATGTGAACATGAAATGTATTGAATTGATAATTAAATTTATTTATTTAGATCCGGAAAACTCAAACACAAAGCTAAATCGAGGAAAGGAAAAAGTTCGGACTAGTAGATTTTGTATACAAACTAGAATCGAGGTAAGTTCGTGTAACTTGAATTATATTCTTAAATGTTTGAAATGTATGTTATTGATATGAATATGATTTGAATGTCCATTGTATGAAATTTGATGAAACATTGGTATATTTGATAAAAAGGAAAGAAATCCCGGTTGAGCGAAAGGAAAATTCGATGGATCTCTCGAAAAGGAATTGACGTAAAAAGGATCTAGCCCGGACGGGTGATCCTATCTCGATATAGCCCTCCGAAGAATATGTGGAAAATGGATTTAGCTTGGACGGGTGATCCGAATTAGAGTCCAATTTAGCCCGGATGGTAATTGGATCCAAGCTCATTAGAGTAATTGTCGTTGCGTGAGGATTTAGCTGGTCGTAATCCCGACAATGCTCTATGAGTTTATATTACTGAGGATTTAGCTCGGTAGTAATTCATTTGTAAAGATGAGGTTCAGCGAGTGTGCTCTCTGAAATGAAAATGTGCGCACATGAATATGAATTGACGGACCAATTTGTACACTAAAGTGTACCTCTGAAAATCCATCGAAATTCCGAGTAATTCAATGGGATAATTATAAAAAAATATGGAAATTATGGTATTGATGAGCTCATCAATGATAGTACATATTATTGATATATGAAAATTATTGGGTGACTTGAATGTTGAGTTTGTAAATGTTAAGGTAATAATGCATTGAATGGATATATAAATGGATATTACATTATATTGAAAATGTTAGGTAAGTATAATTCTTGTTACATGGGCTTACTAAGCACAAAGTGCTTACTCTGTTTCCTTTTCTCTATTTTGTAGTATTAAGAGCTCGGAGGTCGGATTCGGTGGGAGACACATCACACTATCAACCCCGAGATTTGGTATATAAAGAAACTTTATTTTGGAAATCAACGGCATGTATAAGCTAATAAAGTAGATGTTAATATGAAATGAATGTAAGGTCAGCCATTGGTATGGCTAACAAATTTCTAGTTTCAGTATGTAATGAGGTTATCTTATAATTTTGCATGGATCTATTTTGAAGGTATGTTGATTGGATTGGTTGATATGAATTAGTCTCGGTAAAAAAAAAAAAATTTGCGAGGAAGACTAGATTGTTTATAAAGGAGTTATATTGAGTAAAAAAATAAATAAATATTGTAAGCTCAGTAATGCCTCGTTCCTATTTAGATAATGAATACGGGTAGGTGGTGTTACATTTGTTGGTATCGAGCTACGGTTTAGCGGTTCTAGGGACCGATGTAGCAAATACGGATTAGCTATACATGCCATTAAATTATTATTGATAGTGTGATATCTCCTCACCGTTTAAATTGTATTTTTCTTATAGTAATGTCATCCGACCGAGTTCAATCTGTGGAGGTGGGAGTCATGCTCCGGCCCAGTACAAAGAGAAGAAACTAGCGAGTAGAAGGAAGGTGTCACAGAGGTCAGGGGAGGAGGCAAAGATAGCCTTCTTTCAAATGATGAATGAATGGTTTACTCAATACATAAGAACTAACCTGAGTGCAAGCAAACTCAAGCTCCCCCTCCTGCTCCTCCACCGGTTCAGAGATTCCTGGACTACAGTCATCGAATCTGTTAGAAAAGGAAAGCTCGGTTGATAAAATTCGAAAATATAAGTAGAAGAATTTTGAGCAGCGATTGATGATGATCTGAGCGGGCTGAATTTTGGTTAGAGAATACTACTCGGGTTTTGGAGGATTTATCTTGTACACGAGAAGAATGTCTCAAATGTGCCGTTTCACTACTAAAAGACACTGACTTACCATTGGTGGAATACTAAAGCTTGATTGTTCGAAAGAAGAAATTACATGGGAGTTCTTTCAAAACGAATTTAAAAGAAATATATCACCCAGAGGTTCCTTGATCGAGAAAAGAAAAGAATTTCTTGGAAAGTCAAAAGCGGGGTAATAGATCGGTATCTGAGTATGAAAGGGAATTTGTTCGGTTGAGTAAATATGCTCGAGAATGGGTCCAGTCAGAAGCTGAAATGTGTAAAAGATTCGAAGAAGGGTTGAATGAAGACATTAAGCTATTGATCGGAATTCTTGAAATTCGAGAGTTTGCTATATTGGCAGAGCGAGCTTATAAAGCAGAAGAATTGAGCAAAAAAAAGAAACAGGCTGAGAAGGAAGCTCGAATTTCTAGTAAAAGACCAATGGGAAAATCTCGGTTTTACGCTCCCAAAGAAATTACGTATACGGATCGTTCTACCTCGATCACTGGGTATTCAGGCAGAGAACGAGGTTCTCAACGCATTAATCCAAGACCTTCCACTCCATCAGTGACCAGTGTTGGCAGTGTTGGTACCCCTAAGCTGAGATGCCAGTATTGTAATAAAGCTCATTTTGGTGAATGTCGATTTAAGAGCGGGGCTTGTTACCGATGTGGTTCTTTTGACCATTTCCTCGAGAGATTGTCGAGAAAGGGTGAAAAGAAGTGGAGCAGATATCTAAACCGAGTAATCCGGTTTCAAGGGTAGACCATCTCGACCATCCGGTAATGTTAGTGGTAGCCGAGAGAGCTGCAAAAAGACACTGAGGCGGGCACGAGACACGAGCACTGCTAGGACATATGCCATTCGTGCGGAGAAGATGCCTCAAAGACCCGATGTTATTCTTGGTACATTTTCTTTACTTGACACCGATATTCTGCATTAATTGATCCGGTTCTACGCATTCATATATATGTATAAAGCTTGCATGTGTTAAAGATTTATCTATTGAACCTCTTTGAATTTGTGGTTAAAGTCTCGAACCCACAGGCCAATCATTTTGGTGGATAAAATTTGTAAAAATTGTCCACTGATAGTAAGAGGTTATTGTTTCTGGTGATTTGATGTTACTGCCATTTGATGAGTTTGATGTGATATTGGGTATGGATTGGTTAACTCAGCATGATGCAGTAGTAAATTGTAAACAGAAATATATTGTGTTGAAGTGTCAGAATGGCGAATTACTCCGGGTTAAATCTGATCAGACAGAGGGATTATCTGATGTGATTTCAGTTATTGCTGCTCAGAGGTATGTTAAAAAGGGGTATGATGCTTTTCTTGCTTATGTACTCGATACCAAGGTATCTGAGTCAAAGATCTGAGCGATGCGATGGTATGCGAATTTTTGATGTGTTTCGGAGGAGTTACAGGTTGCCACCAGAAAGGGAAGTGGAATTCTCTATAGATTTGATTCCGGGAACTACTCCATTTCCATAGCTCCATACCGGATGGCTCCTACAGAATTAAAAGAATTAAAGATACAGTTACAGGAACTTGTTGATAGAGGTTTTGTTAGACCGAGTCATTCACCTTGGGGTGCTCCGGTTCTGTTTGTGAAAAAGAAAGACGGGTCTTTGAGATTGTGTATCGACTATCGGCAGCTCAATAAGGTAACTATAAAGAATAAGTACCCGTTGCCCCGGATTGATGATCTATTTGATCAGCTGAAAGGTGCCTGATATTCTCAAAGATTGATCTCCGATCAAAGCTATTACCAGCTACGGGTAAAGGAGCGGATGTACTGAAAGCGACTTTCGAGAACTGTGTATGGGCATTATGAGTTTACGGTTATGCCTTTTGGGGTGACTAATGCACTGCGGTATTTATGGATCGATGAATCGGATATTCGCCGTGCATTTAGATAGGTTTGTTGTAGTTTTCATTGATGATATTCTAGTCTATTCTCGAGATGAAAATGAGCATGCGAGAACATTTGAGAATAGTGTTGCAAATCTGCGTGAGAAGAAGAAGTCGTGTATGCTAAATTCAGTAAATGTGAATTTTGGCTCAGAAGTGGGTTTCCTTGGACATGTTGTATCAGTAGAAGGCATCGGAGTGAGACAGAATAAAATTTCAGCTATTATTAATTGGAGTCCACAGAAGAATATATCGAAGTTAGAAGTTTCTTGGGTTTATTTGGTTATTATCGGAGATTTGTACAGGGGTTCTCTATGATAGCTTCTCCGATGACCCGTTTGTTGCGAGAAAGATGTTAAATTCGAGTGGGTGATGAATGCCAGCAGAGTTTTGATCGATTGAAAGATTTATTGACGAAAGCACTGTGTTGGTAGAACTGAACCAGGTAAGGAATTTGTTATTTATAGTGATGCTTCATTAAATGGTTTAGGTTGTGTCTTGATGCAAGAAGGTAAAGTAATAGCCTATGCTTCAAGACAACTTAAGCCACATGAAAGAAATTACCCGGTACATGATCTCGAGTTAGTTATTTGCTATTGTATTTGCATTGAAGATATGGCGGCATTACTTGTGCGGTGAGAAATGTCATATTTATACCGATCATAAAAGCTTGAAATATTTGATGACACGAGAAAGATTTGAATTTGAGACAGTAGCAGTGGCTTGAATTGATAAAGGACTATGATTTGATTATTGATTACCATCAGGGTAAGGCTAATGTTGTTCTTGATGCTTTAAGCCGAAAATCTCTACATTTACTTTGCGAGCTATGAATGCTCAATTGTCTTTGGTTGATGATGGTTCAGTCATAGCTGAGTTGAGAGCTAAACCGACATTTCTACAGCAAATATGTGAAGCTCAGAAGAATGATGAAAAGTTGCAGGTTAAGCGGGCACAATGTGAGTGAGTCATCGATTCGAATTTCAAGTGGGGATTGATGGTTGTTTATTATTCAGAGATAGGGTATGTGTACCCAAGAATTGAGAGCTCATACTGTAAGATTTTACACGAGGCTCATAGTGGTATATATGTCCGTACATCCAGGAAGTAATAAAATGTATAATGATTTGAAGAAGACGCGTCTTGGTGGCGTGTATGAAACGTGATATTTACGAGTTTGTATCAAGATGTTTAATATGTCGCAAGTTAAAAGTGAACATCGGTACCTTCGGGTTACTTCACCAATTACTATACCGGAATGGAAATGGGAAAGAATCACTATGGATTTTGTATCGGGGTTACCGTTGTCTCCGAGGAAAAAGATGCTATTTGGGTGATTGTTGATCGATTGACAAAGTCAGCGCACTTTATTCCGGTATGTATGGATTATTCTTTAGATAACCAATTTGAATGTACATATATCGAGATTATCAAGGCTACATGGAGTGCTGTCTCCATTATATCGAGATAGAGATCCTCGGTTTACGCCTCGTTTCTGGGACAAATTGCAAGAAGCCTTGGGTACTCAGTTGTATTTCAGCACTGCATTTCATCCTCAGACAGATGGCCAATCTGAGCGTGTAATTCAGGTATTGGAAGATATGCTCCGATGTTGTATACTAGAGTTTGATGGTAATTGGGAGAGATATCTACCTTTGATTGAATTTGCTTACAATAATGATTTATCATCCGATATTAAAATGGCTCCGTATGAAGCTTTGTATGGTAGAAAATGTAGAACACCATTATATTGGACAGAGCTCAGTGAAAAGAAGATACATGGGGTTGATTTAATCCGGGAAACAGAAGAAAAAGTAAAGGTTATTCGGGATAGTTTAAAAGCAGCTTCCGATCGCCAAAAATCATATGCCGATCTTAGGCTTAAAAGAGATTGAATTTCGTGTCGGTGACAAGGTATTCTGAAAGTGTCTCCTTGGAAGAAAGTTCTCGGTTTGGTCGAAAGGGTAAATTGAGTCCAAGATTTATCGGGCCATATGAAATTATAGAAAGAATTGGACCGGTCGCTTATCGATTGGCATTACCACCGGAACTTGATAGAATTCATAATGTTTTTCATGTATCTATGCTACGACGATATTAGATCTGCTCTTCATAGACAAACTTGGGATTTGCGATCCCAGGTAAGATCGGTTCAGGATCATGGGATCCTTTTCTATCGAGATAGGAAAGGTTTGTTGTACAAAATGTACTTCTAAGTAATTGCCCCTTAGATCCTATATCTATCTATATGAAGAAGAAATCATGTAACGAAGGGGATTCTTATTTGTACAAATGGTACTTCGAGCTTGGAACGAGCATGAAGAAATTAACGATACTTCTTTATCTTTTGAGTTGTTCACGGATCGGTCGCTCAAGACCTTTGGTCTCTACCGGACCGATGAAAAAATGGGATCACTTCTTATGGGTTCGTTGAGAATGATTCGATCTAGTTCATGGCCTATTAGAAGTAGAAGCGCTCTGGTGGGATCCTCACGGACGTAAAAAAGATTGCGGTCGATTTGATAATGATCGAGTGACATTGCTTTCTTGGTCCGAGCCAGGGAATCCCTTATATATGATGCAAAATGGATCTTGTTCTATCGTTGATCAGAGAAATCTCTATGAAAAATACGATGGTCAGATCCTTCACATGTTATTTCTCCGACAGTGGAGATTCAACCGGATATGACTTATAAAGTGAAGAACCAGGTCAAGATATTGCACGGAAACAAAGGAGCTTAGAAATAAAAAGATAAATTTAGTGAAAGTATTATGGCAAAAGCATGGGATTGAGGAAGCGACATGGGAACGGAGGAGACAATGAGGAAACAATATCCAAATCTCTTTACTGGTAAGATTTTCGAGGACGAAAATCCTTAAAAGGGGAGAGTTGTAATGGCCTAAATTCAAGGTTATCGGAACAATGGTTTCAGTAACCATAAATCCGATTTAAAGAGAAATTTATTTTAATATTTTTGCATGAATATTTATATGATAGGAAAATCGTATTAAAATATCGATAGAAAAATTTTACCGATTTAGAGGTTAGTTAGAAAAAGGAATTATTGAAGGAATTGGGTAAAAACAAGGTATCGAGACCTTGATCTCATAAAATTGAGTAGGAAATATTTTTATAAATATTTATAAAATGTTAGTAATGTGGTATTAAAATTTCGTTAGAAAATTTTAACGTTTGAGTATGTAATTAAATGAAAAGGACTAAATTGTAACAAATACAAAATTATGAAAAATGATTAAATAGTTTAAATGATAAAATAAAGAGGGCTTAAAAGGAAAATAGACCCAAGGTCTAATTGGGCTGGACGGCAAAGGTATGAAATCAGCAAGAAAATAAGGAGAAATAAGGGTAAAATGGGAAAATAACAAAATTTGCTAAATAAAACTAGGACTAAATAGGGATATCTAGAAATCTCTTCATTTTTCTTCACTCTCATCAGCAAAAACGCCATAGGAGGGGTATCTAAGCTGGTATATCATAATTTTTGCACCAAGTAAGTGAATCCTTGCCTATTTCTTGTAATTTTGTGTTTTTAAAGACTTTTACAACTAGGTCCTATCATTAAATTCATTAGTCTTTGATTTCATGGATGAAATTGAAAGCCACCATGGTTGGTTTATGTAAGTTTATGATGAAATAGCATGAAATTTAAGCCTTAATTCGTTTAAGAGATGATTTTATTAGGTAATTTCAATAGAAATTGATTTTGGGACCTAATTATGAAAGTGTTTGGAATTAAAGTCTATTACTGAAATTATGATTTCCAAAGGTTATAAAGTAGTTTAAAGTGATATAATAAAGTGTTAATTGAGAAAAAATAAGCTCAATTGATAGGTTAATTGA
Organism: Gossypium bickii; assembly: GCA_025503065.1. Taxonomy (NCBI): domain Eukaryota; kingdom Viridiplantae; phylum Streptophyta; class Magnoliopsida; order Malvales; family Malvaceae; genus Gossypium; species Gossypium bickii. Next base: position 113,042,455 of record CP106710.1, on the reverse strand, counting down.
GCAGGGACGAAATTATCATTCATTGAAAGTTTAGGGGAAAAATGGTAATAACCAGTTTGCATTAAAACAGTTTTTGACAGCAGCAGTAGTCTAACTTTGAAAAATCACCATAAATTGTAGAAGTTGAATTAGAAGATGGAAAAAATATTAAATTAAAGCTTATTGAGTCTAGTTTCTTATGGAAGAAACGTTGTAAGCAATAGAATTGTAATTCATGAGATATAATAGGTTTTGTGAGACAAGGTCAGAATGAATTCGGGTTCCCCTGTTCTGACTTTGAAAAATCATAAAAAATTGAATAAAAATAATTATGGGGAGTGGTTTATATTCTTAGAATCCTTAGTGAGTCTATTTTTTTATGGTACAAATGAAAACATTATTTTTATTCTGTACAGTGAGATATCTGAGATTTTGTGAAGAGATAGCAGAACTGTCAAACAATGAAACAGGGGAAACTTTAACGAATAAACTGTACTAATTGGCTAAGCCAAAAATTATGAAAATTTTATGGTGTGAAGATATGTGAGTCTAGTTTCAAGGAAAATTAACGGTTCTTCATTTGGAGTTCTGTAGCTCGAAAAATAAATAATTTAGTGACTATGACTCAAGTAGACAGCTTTGAATGAACTATAAATAGTAATAGAATTATAATGAATGCTACATGTGAACATGAAATGTATTGAATTGATAATTAAATTTATTTATTTAGATCCGGAAAACTCAAACACAAAGCTAAATCGAGGAAAGGAAAAGTTCGGACTAGTAGATTTTGTATACAAACTAGAATCGAGGTAAGTTCGTGTAACTTGAATTATATTCTTAAATGTTTGAAATGTATGTTATTGATATGAATATGATTTGAATGTCCATTGTATGAAATTTGATGAAACATTGGTATATTTGATAAAAAGGAAAGAAATCTGGTTGAACGAAAGGAAAATTCGATGGATCTACGAAAAGGAATTGACGGTAAAAAGGATCTAGCCGGACGGGTGATCCTATCCCGATATAGCCCTCCGAAGAATATGTGGAAAATGGATTTAGCCCGGACGGGTGATCCGAATTAGGGTGCGAATTTAGCTGGACTGGTAATTCAGATCCAAGCTCATTAGAGTAATTGTCGTTGCGAGGATTTAGCTTTGGACCGTAATCCCGACAATGCTCTATGAGTTTATATTACTGAGGATTTAGCTGGACCGTAATTCATTTGTAAAGATGAGGTTCGTGGAGTGTGCTCTCTGAAATGAAAATGTGCGCACATGAATATGAATTGACGGACCGAATTTGTACACTAAAGTGTACCTCTGAAAATCCATCGAAATTCCGAGTAATTCAATGGGATAATTATAAAAAAATATGGAAATTATGGTATTGATGAGCTCATCAATGATAGTACATATTATTGATATATGAAAATTATTGGGTGACTTGAATGTTGAGTTTGTAAATGTTAAGGTAATAATGCATTGAATGGATATATAAATGGATATTACATTATATTGAAAATGTTAGGTAAGTATAATTCTTGTTACATGGGCTTACTAAGCACAAAGTGCTTACTCTGTTTCCTTTTCTCTATTTTGTAGTATTAAGAGCTCGGAGGTCGGATTCGGTGGGAGACACATCACACTATCAACCCCGAGATTTCGGTATATAAAGAAACTTTATTTTGGAAATCAACGGCATGTATAAGCTAATAAAGTAGATGTTAATATGAAATGAATGTAAGGTCAGCCATTGGTATGGCTAACAAATTTCTAGTTTCAGTATGTAATGAGGTTATCTTATAAATTTGCATGGATCTATTTTGAAGGTATGTTGATTGGATTGGTTGATATGAATTAGTCTCGGTTTAAAAAAAAAAATTTTGCAGGGAAGACTAGATTGTTTATAAAGGAGTTATATTGAGTAAAAAAAAATAAATAAATATTGTAAGCTCCGGTAATGCCTCGTTCCCTATTCCGATAATGAATACGGGTAGGTGGTGTTACACTACACGGCCGTGCGTCCCCTAGTGTTGAGATTGAATTGAAGTCAGTATGCTCCACATGGTCTCACACACGGGCGTGTGACCGGCCGTATGGCATAAGTTAGTATACCTCCTAAATGGCACATGGGCGTGTGACTTGGCCGTGTTGCATAATTCAGTATACCTTACAAGATTGGCACAGCCTAATACACGACCTGTGTAATATCCTAGATTAGGGGTTGTGCGTTTGGAGCATAACTCAAGTGTTAGTAGGCTTTAAGTGTGTTTGGATGTGTTTTAGGGGTTCTTAAAACTCTAGGATTAAAAGGGAATACATTGGAAAATTTTTGGATTTTAAGTTAGTGAGCAAGGCCAGGGAGGCCTTAAAGGAAAATTTTGGGAGTTCTTGGACATAGAAATCACCTTGGTAAAGTGGCTGGAATGCGCCACTTAGGGCCTTGGAGAATGACGCCAGGAGCAGTGGGGAAGGGCCTTGGTTCGAATCACCTTGGCAGCAAGTAGTGTAATTTTATTTTTCTTTTGGCGCTAAGACAAGGGGACTAGGCTAATGAGGCTTTAAGGGAAATTCGTGAGGGATTTATGACACAAGGGTTGGCCTGGTAAAGGGATTTATGACACGATGGTGTGTAGCGGATGGAGGGTTGACTTAGTAGTCCCCACGGTGTGCAGGATAGTACGAGTGATGTGTAGCGGATGGCATCTAGGTTTGGGTTTGGGTTGCATCATTTTTAATTTAATGATATATGAATATGTATGTTATGAAATGCCTGAATTTGTTAAGACTTAGTGTTGTAGTACACATTGAGTCTGTTGACTCACCCCGTTGTGGGAATATTTTTCAGGTGATGAACAGTGATGGACCGGGGTCGGCAGAAGCTTAGGGATGGCCATGCTCAGTAAGAAATTCATTTTATTTGGACTATTTTATTTTAAGTACTTTGGTTTTAATTTTGGGATTTGTTTGATGTAATAAGGCCATAATTGAATTACTTTAATTTTTCTTTTAATTACTATGTACGAATTTTTATCAAGTGAAGTTTAAGTAGATTTATTTTAAAACAAAGCCTAAACGTTTTGTCACCTAAAGTAAAGGATTTTAATAATGAAATAAACTAGTTTTCAACTCAAGCCTGACCCAACACAATCTTTCTTTCAAAACACACAAGTTTTTCCTAAGTAACAAAAGAATTTGAACCGGTTTTCATCGAGGAACATACCGATTCGGTCCAGGCTCGTGGGCCGGGTATGGGGTGTTTCAGTTTGGTATCAGAGCCAGTTTCAAACTCTCGGCCTGAGGTTTAAGGTCCAAAACGCTTTTAAAGCGAGCCCAAATAAGTTTTATGAAAACATTTTTTTGGAAATAAGCAGGTTTTTCTGGCATGGCACCTAAGTCTCCGACCCGCAGTCCACCAGGTAAGTACCCCTATCCATTGTGTGATTTATTGTATGATCTGTAGAAGGGTAGGAATGGAACGTAGAAATAGTATGATAGGTACTTGAACCCTAGGATTAGTTTACCCTAACTATTACATAAGACTTAATGCCTAATTAAACAAACCTACGACTAAGTCACCGAGCTAGGGTGTGGCAACTGTTGTGCGCATGTCTAGGAGTGGATTCAGTAAGAGCTTGGTATTTAAGCAGTCCTAGCGACTCACCTCCTCTTTACTCGAATCCTACCTGGTGCGTAGCTACGGTTCACCCTAACCAAGAGGACTTATTCATGGGCTAAACCTGATAATTAAAACCCGAAAGGGACTAGCCATGCAGTTTTATAAAATTCCTAGTTTTAAAATCCCTAAATTACCCTTTTAATTGCAGTAAAAGATTATTGTGAAGATTTTTCCAAAATATCTCCGATTTACAAAATTACAAAAATGCCCCTGTATTGTAAATTACTAAAATACCCTTAGTTTTTAAGATTTTCAAAAATACCCTCGACGTTTGCTAAAATATTTCTACTTTACAAAAATACCAAAAACTTACATTTTACAAATAACAAGATACCCCGATTTGGAGAATTTACTGAATCGCTTCGACTTCCAAAATTACAGAAATAACCTCGATTTCTGAAATTTTTGCAACACCTCTGATTTGGAAAACAAAATAACCTAGAGATTTTGTAAATTCTGAAATACCTTTAATTTGAAAAATATTTTCGAATTGACCCCGATTTATTACCAAAATACCCCTATAGGGAAAATGACGAAATTACCCCTGGGTAGGGAAAAGGACTGTAATGACCATAGAAGTGCAGTGAATGCATGTGTCTCTGTTTATGAACGTGAATGTGACTCTCTGAATTAGAGTAGTGAACTTGAACTGAACCTTTGTGCGATCGAAAGAACTACTTCTAAATACTTCATTTCATAAAATTGTTCGCGGTTAATAAGTGGAACAAAATTCTGATGCATAAAACTTTTTAATCAGATTAAATCGTGACGTTAGAAGTGGGTTCTAGGGGACGTGAACTTAGGAAACTGTGCCTAGAAGGTAAGATAGTTTTATTAAGATCAGAGTGCGCAGCATAAGCGTAGTGCGGTGAGTTAATATGTACGATTATTCGTTAGTAAGTAATTTCGGGGACGAAATTATTTTTAAGGAGGGTAGAACTGTAATATCCTAGATTAGGGGTTGTGCGTTTGGAGCATAACTCAAGTGTTAGTAGGCTTTAAGTGTGTTTGGATGTGTTTTAGGGGTTCTTAAAACTCTAGGATTAAAAGGGAATACATTGGAAAATTTTTGGATTTTGAGTTAGTAAGGGGAGCAAGGCTAGGGAGGCCTTAAAGGATAATTTTGGGAGTTCTTGGACATAGAAATCACCTTGGTAAAGTGGCTAGAATGCGCCACTTAGGGCCTTGGAGAATGACGCCAGAGAGAGAGAGGGAAGGGCCTTGGTTGAATCACCTTGGCGCAAGTAGTGTAATTTTATTTTTTTTTTTGGCGCTAAGACAAGGGGACTAGGCTAAGGAGGCTTTAAGGGAAATTCGTGAGGATTTATGACACAAGGGTTGGCTTTGGTAAAGTGGCGACAAGGCGCCACTTAAGGCTTGGGCAAGTGGCGCCTCAAGCAATGGGTAGAGGGCCCAGTTCGAGTTGCGAAGGAAGCGAGGGAAGGAGCATTTATTTTTGCGTCAATAAGGAGCTTAGCTAAGGAGGTTTTAAAAGAAATTATGGGAGTTGATGACACAAAAGAACCAAGAGCAAAGTGGCTTGGGCGACGCTATGCAAAAGGAGCTTTAGGAGGGCTCAAGTTCGAGTCTTGTGGGCGGCATAAGCGTGTTTTTATTTTTCCAAGTTGGCGCTAAGGGAGAAGAAGGCCTTAAAAAGAATTGTTGGGAGTTTATGTCACAAAAAAACGCCTTGGCAAAGTGGCCTGGGGCGTTATCTGCAGCTTGCGTCCAAGGGCTCCAGCAGGTCTTGGCTGGTGAGCAGCAAGGGGAGTGTTTTATTTTTGCTTTGGTGTCAAGGAAGAAAGGTGAGAAGAAATTGGACGGCAATGGGACTTTCAATTGGAGGAGGATTGAGCTTAATTCTCCTATTAATTTTCGGCTAAGGTAGGATAAATGTATTTTATTTATTTTATTTATTTTAGATAGGTAAATAAGATGAGGTGATAAAGTATTGTTTTATTTTATTTATTTTTTTATATATAGGTGATTAAGAGTTAATATAAGAGAGTGATAAGAGATAATGTGTTGGATTATTGGTTTTATTTGTTATGGTGATAAGGAAGGGATAAGAGGAGAATTATGAGGGATGTGATAAGGAGGTAAGGTAGTAGCCGAATTCTTTATAAGGAGGAGTGAGCATCTTTTGTTATTTTTTCTTCTTTAATTTCTAAGTGCCGAAATTTAGTTGTTCATCTTTTAGTCTCTCTTGCCAAATTTTGGTAGCCAAGAAAATCCTCTCCTTCTTCATTTATTTTCCTAAGTCGAAACCCCTCTTCTATTGTGCACCTTTGCCGAATGCTCCTAAGGCTCTAACAATCTCCCATTCTTCTTTTCTTCAAACTCTTCTTCTCTTCTATTTGCTAGTTTGGCCGAAACCTTGATTTAGTTCTCACCTGTGGCCGAATCTCTCAGTGATCAAAGCGGATGGAGGTGTTGTCGATTTCTTTTGGTGTAAGTTATCCAAACGATTCAGTATAGAGGGAAGGTGATTTTGGGAAGTTGATTATAGTGGTAAGTGTGTTTTCCTTTGGTAATCGGTTTCCCTTCTCTTTTCTATTAGTGTGCCGAATCATATAAGTTAGGCCTAGGGATGGCCGAATGTGCTTTAAGTTCTGTGATATGTTTTTGTAAAGGTAACTAGCGATAAGAAACATCAGAGGAGTCCTTTTGGAATTCGATTCTTTAAGGGATTTCGACATCACTTGGAGCAAGGATCAATTTCGGATTTCAAATCACAAGGTAAAGTATATATGTACAATCGGTCAAGGCTATATTTGGTGTTTTAGATCTAGTTCATATTTATTCAAAAGCCGGAACTAACCAAGTAAGTGATTTAACATTTCTTTGATTTTAAGGAAGGTCAGATTTTTGGGATTTGACTAATAATCAAATCGGCAGCAAGGAACTTAGGATCTAAAGCGTTAGATCGGGTTTTCGGAATTTCCATAAAGCGTTAAGTATACCAGGTGTGTATCCCACACTATCTTTTAATACGATTTATGGCAATATTTAATATAAGTGTGTATAAGAATGTGAACATGGCTAAGGTACCATGTTGTGGTACAAAGTACTCAGGTACGTTTCCTACTCCTACTAGGATTATGAATATATGTTATGACTCATATGTGAAATTTGGCATGTTAATGCATAATATGTATGATATGAGGCATATGGGTTATTGAAAAAGGGGAAGTGAATATGGTGATCTAAGACCACGATATTTGAATGTGGTGACTTCGGTCACATTATCTGAATGTGGTGACTTAAGACCACGATATCTGAATGTGGTGACTTCGGTCACAATTATTTAATCTGGTGGCTATGCCACGAATATTTATAAGGGCGATGAGCACGTCGACTGCAGCGACTGCATTCGATGGTGTGTAGCGGATGGAGGGTTGACTTAGTAGTCCCCACGGTGTGTAGGATGGTAGGGGTGATGTGTAGCGGATAGCATCTAGGTTTGGGTTCGGGTTGCATCATTTTTAATTTAATGATATATGAATATGTATGTTATGAAATGCCTAAATTTGTTAAGACTTAGTGTTGTAGTACACATTGAGTCTGTTGACTCACCCCGTTGTGGGAACATTTTTCAGGTGATGAACAGTGATGGATCGGGGTCGGCAGAAGCTTAGGGATGGCCATGCTCAGCAAGAAATTCATTTTATTTGGACTATTTTATTTTAAGTACTTTGGTTTTAATTTTGGGATTTCTTTGATGTAATAAGGCCATAGTTGAATTACTTTAATTTTTCTTTTAATTACTATGTACGAATTTTTATCAAGTGAAGTTTAAGTAGATTTATTTTAAAACAAAGCCTAAACGTTTTGTCACCTAAAGTAAAGGATTTTAATAATGAAATAAACTAGTTTTCAACTCAAGCCCGACCCAACACAATCTTTCTTTCAAAACACACAAGTTTTTCCTAAGTAACAAAAGAATTTGAACCGGTTTTCATCGAGGAACATACCAGATCCGGTCCAGGCTCGTGGGCCGGGTATGGGGTGTTTCAGCCTGGCACATGGGTGTGTGTGGCCATTTTGAAGGGTACACGGGCTTGACACATGGGCGTGTGGTCAGCCGTGTGACCCAAGTTAGTATGTATGCCCTATTTTCACATGGTCTGGGACACGAGCGTGTCTGGAGCCGTGTGAGGCACACGGCCTGTTCACACGAGCATGTGACTCTAGTATGTTTGAAAACTTTTTAAGTTTTCGAGAATTTTCGTAAGTTATCGGGTTAGTCCCGAACCACTTCTAAAGCATGTTTAAGGCCTCGTAGGCCCTTCTATGGGACAATGTGATTATGATTGAATGGTTTTTGAGAATGGATGCATAAATGTATGTTGTATGTTGTGAATTGATCGGTAATGCCTCGTAACCCTATTCCAGCGACGGATATGGGTTAGGGGTGTTACAAACCTCATTAACGAGGTAATACAAGTGTCATGCTAAATGAAACATTCTTTACTAAAAGTTTGACATATAATGGATATGTTTCCCACCTACCCCAGTTTAAAATATTGAACAATTAACACATTTATATAAGAACCTGCCACTAGTATATTCACACATGGGAGAACTTACCAATACAAGAGTTCGCCATCACAAGAGAAGCGAAAGCCCTCGCAATGGCGGATCACAGAGAAATAATTCGTCGGAGATTCCGCCTAAAATCAATTTTAATAACCTAACCCGTATCTATCGCTGGAATAGGGTTACAAAGCATTATTGGACTTAACAATTAAACAATTAAACAATTCTCATACATTTTTCCATTTCAAATAAAAACATCATTCACAATCAATCATATAGTCCCTAATACGAGCCTACAAGACCCAAATAATGCGTTAGAAATGGTTCGGGACTAAACTGATAACTCGGGAAAATTTCTCGAAAACTTAGAAAGTTTTCAAAGTATAGGGGACACACGCCTGTGTGGCCTGGCCATGTGTCTCACGGACATGCCCGTGTCACAGGCCTTGCGGACATTCAAAATGAAATCACATGGCCGTGTCCTAGCCCGTGTCTGACCCCGTGTAACTCTCTAACTTGGGTCACACGCCAACCAGACGCCCGTGTGACTAGCCCGTGTGCCCTTTGAAATGGCCTCACACGCTCGTGCACTAGGCCATGCCAAAACTGTAGGGTATACTGACTTATGCCACACAGCCAAGTCACACGCCCGTGTGTTGGATCGTGTGGAGCATACTGACTTGGTTTCTAACTAAACACCAGGGGACACACGGCCGTGTCACCTAACCGTGTGTCATACACGACTGCGACACACGCCCGTGTCTCTGCCCATGTGGACAAAAAATATGCTATTTTCCACGCCATCGTTCTCACCTGATCTTGCATTTACCTACACAAACCAAATGGCACATAACATGGCATAAATAGGCATTCAAACCAATCTCAACAAATCCTAATTCATGCTAATTCCATACCAAGAACTATAATGTTCATCACATCATAATTTATTTATTCAAAACATGTCGTATTCACATTCACAAATCACTTAAATGGTTAACTTTCAAACTTGCATTATTTAGCCTAAAACCACATGCTAATTCAATCTCAATACACAACCATTTGTTACACAAAATACCAATTCACCACAAGCATTCACATAGCCATTTTACATAGCATACTAAAAGGTCATTTGCACATATATACACATCAACAAGTATACCAAAATAAGCCAAGTTACATGGCTATACACATGACTAAATATTCATTATTTACAAGCCAAATCAATTGGCTAAATCCATTACCAATAAATAGACCATAATGACCTTAACTCCAATACATGCCATATATCTAAAATCACAAGTTCAAAAGTACCAAATGATAGCTTGATAGTGTGATGAGATCTCTGACGACTCCCAAATCTAAGCAAGCTTCGATATTCACTATAAAACATAGAAAAGTAAACAGAGTAAGCTATAAAGCTTAGTAAGTTCGTATAGTAATAAACTCAACTTACTCTATAAACACAATTTAAGCAATTAAACTTATCATAATATAACTCATATTGATCCACAAACCTATCATATATTCATTCACAAGGTTAGATATGAAATTCACAAGTTTCTTTGATTCAATGCTTGTATGGTTCATGTACATACCTACACTAACTCGTACCAATCTCATACTCATTCATATCCTTGATATACCCGTTGAACCATTTGGAATAATATCGGATACTCAGGAATCTCACACCCTAAGTGCCAATACATAGCTGAAGCTATCTCAATCTCATATCTCATATAATGCTCACTCTCGAGTTATCAATGGGTCTGCTCATACAAGCTGATGGTCAAGACGTAACTACACGGTATTGCTCACATAAGCTGACGAGAATATGCAACACATGCCAAAAAAATCAGCCACCGGTAGAACGTACGAACCAGCAGCCAAAACACATAACCCCTAATGACATGTCATTTGTATCCTAATCTATTCTTAATATTCAACCAAGATTTCACATTGCCGATTCTTCATCCAAAATATCCACAAGGTCGTATTCACAATTAATTCAATAATAAAGCATTTAGAACATAATTATATTAATGCTTATTAACATACAAAATTACCTCGATTCACAAAAACTAGTCCAATACTTTGTTTTTCCCCCGATCTAGATCCGAACTTCGCTTTTCTTGGTATGCACAAGGATGAACTTGCCAAACCTTTGAACCCTAAAACTGGTGTTCTAACCTCAAAGTTTCGGTGAATGTTGAAGATGAATGAAAAGAATTTGATTTTTTTAATTAATTTTAACTTTAATTACTAAATTACAAAACTAACCTTAAAAATTATCACAAATTTCAAAATTGACAAACCATTATCCTCCACTAACACACTAATGGTTTAATTACCACATAAAGACCTCCACTTTAAGGTTCCATAGCTATTGGAGACCTTTAGTTATTAGAACACCACTTTTGCACTTTACGCGATTTAGTCCTTTTTATCAAATTGAGCATTCAAATGATAAAATTTCTTAACGAAATTTTCACACAATCATACTATCATGTTATAGACATTAAAATATTAATAAAATAAATATTTTGACCTCAAATTTGTGGTCCCAAAATCACTGTTCTGATTTGACTAAAAAAGGGGTTGTTACAACTCTCCCCCCTTAGAAAATTTCGTCCCCGAAAATCTTACCAGAAAATAGGTTAGGGTACTGTTTCCTCATAGCTTCCTTGGGTTTCCACGTAGCTTATTCAACCCCGTGGCATTTCCAAAGAACTTTCACTAAATTTATGCTCTTGTTTCTCAACTATTTAATCTCTCGAGCTAAAATTCTGATCGGTTCTTCACCATACATCATATCAGACTGAATTTCAATCTCTGATGGAGAAATTACATGTGACGAATCTAACCTATATCGACGTAACATCGACACATGAAATACATTGTAAATTGTTTCTAACTCTGATGGTAAAGCCAATCGATATGCCACTGGCCCTATTCTTTCGATAATTTCATATGGTCCGATAAATCACAGACTCAATTTTCCTTTGTGACCAAATCGAAGAATCTTCTTCCACAGTGATACTTTTAAAAACACTCTGTCGCGGATTTGAAATTCAATATTTTTACATTTCAAATCTGCAGATGATTTCTGTCGATCTGAAGTTGTTTTGAAACTGTCGCGAATTACTTTCACTTTCTCTTCAGTTTTTCTAGTTAAATCAACCCCATGAATCTTTTTCTCACTAAGCTCGGTCCAGTACAATGGAGTTCGGCATTTGCAACCATACAATGCTTCATACGGTGCTATCTTTATACTCGATTGAAAACTATTGTTATACACGAATTCAACCAACGGTAAATACTTTTCCCAATTTCTTTCAAACTCTAAAACATAGCAACGAAGCATATCTTCAAGAATCTGTATCACTCTCTCAGATTGACCATTGGTTTGCGAATGAAATGCAATACTAAAGTGCAACCGCGTACCCAAAGCTTTTTGCAATTTCTTCCAAAATCGCGATGTAAACCTTGGATCTCTATCTGAAATAATAGAAACTGGCACCCCGTGCAATCTAGAAATCTCAGAGTTGTACAATTCAACTAATATCTCGAGTGAAGAATCTGCACGTATTGGAATGAAATGTGCAGATTTCGTCAGTCTATCAACAACAATCCAAATAGCATCTTTCTTTTTCAAAGATAGGGGTAACCCCAATACGAAATCCATCGTAACTCTATTCCATTTCCACTCTGGTATCACCATTGGCTGCAGTAGTCTCGAAGGCACTTGATGTTCAGCTTTGACTTGTTGACAAACCAAGCATCTCGACATAAATTCTAAAATGTCTCGTTTCATGCCCGACCACCAGTACAACTATTTCAAATCATTGTACATCTTAGTACTTCCCGAAGGAACAGATAAACAACTACTGTGTGCTTTGTGTAGAATTTTTTGGATAAGCTCAAAATTTTTCAGTACACAAATTCTACCTCGGAACAATAAACAATCATCGGATCCAATCTGATACTCTGAATCAGTAGTCGACTCGCATTGTACTCTTTTAGCTTGTAACTCATTATCATATTTATGAGCTTCACAAATTTGCTATAGAAATAATGGTTTAGCTTTTAACTCAGCTTTCAATTCAATAGCAAACCCATTCTATACAGAGTGATCGATATCGGTGATGTTCCCGGTACAAATTCAATAGCAAACTCAACTTTTTGGATTGGTGGCAACCTAGGTAACTCTTCTGGAAACACATCCGAATATTCACAAACCACTAGCACTGATTCAATCTTCGATTCAGACACTTTTGTATCCAGTACATACGCAAGATAAGCATCGCAACCTTTCCCCGTATTTCTGAGCTAACATCGTCGATATTACTATAGGCAATCCACTCGACTCATCAGATTCAATATGAAGAATTTCATTATTATAACATTTCAACTCAATAATCTTTCGTCTACAATTCACAACAGCATCATGCAGAGTTAACCAATCCATACCCAAAATCACATCAAATTCATCAAACTGTAAAAGCATCAAATTAGCCAGAAAATAGTAACCCCGAGTCATCATAGGACAATTCTTGCAAACTTTATCAACTAGGACATACTTGCCTAAGGGGTTCGATACTTTAATCACAAATTCAGTTGACTCAATAGGCAGACTCTTACTAGACACTAGATTCATACAAATATATGAATGAGTTAATCCAGGATCAATCAAAGCAATTACATCAGTGTCATAGAGAGAAAATGTACCAGTGATAACATTTAGTGACGACGCATCTTCGCGAGCGCAAATAGCATAAGCTCTGGCTGGTGCTCGAGCTTCGGATCTTACTGCAGAATCCTTTGTCACACCTTTACTACTAGTCACATTTCCCATATTTCTTGGTGGTCTCCCTCTAGCAGCTATATTGCTCGATCTTGTATTCTGATATTTGTCTTTTTCGGGTAACTCAGGACAATCCCTAATAAAATGATCTTGCGAACCACATTTAAAACAAGCTTTGTTATTCATCCAGTAGTCTCTCGAACTGTTGACACTAGGGTTTGTTGGTTCTAACACTACCAACGCTGGATACTAAAGTGGCTTAAGCTTTAGGACTCGTGTATTACTTCCTACTATCTCTATTAGAATATCCCCACTGAAGCATTCAAATGATTATATGAATCCCATGATTTCTTTGAAGAAGAATGATAGGGTTTAGTCATCAACCTCTTTCTCTAATCTCTAGACTCATAATCAACTTTTCTCTTTTCTTTGCCAAGTTTCTCGGCTTTGCAAGCTCTGTCGACTAACACAACAAATTCTTTCAGTTCTAGAATCTTACTAGAAGTGTAATATCTTCGTTTAACCCATCTTTGAATCGCTTACACATAATTGCCTTAGTGGAGACACATTCTCGAGCGTATTTACTGAGTCTCACAAATTCTCTTTCGTACTTGGCCACAGACATACGACCCTGCTTCAGTTCTAAAAATTCTTTACGCTTTTGATTGATAAACCACTGACTTATTTCTTTCTTTCTAAACTCGATTTGAAAGAATTCCCATGTGACCCGTTCTCTCAGCACTACAGATATCAAAGCATTCCACCACTGATATGCAGTATCTCTCAAAAGTGACACAGGGCATTTGACACACTCTGCTAGCGTACAAGATAATTCATCAAATACTTAGATCGTATTCTCAAGCCAGAACTCAGATCTCTCAGGATCATCATCAACGGTAGCTCTAAACTCTTTAGCTCCATATTTTCAAATTTTATCCACCGGTAGCTTACTCAATCATAAAGGTTCCAAACCTTGAGGAGCTACGAGAACCGGTTGGGGAATAGGTGGGGGTGGAGTTTGCTGAGCAGCCGGATTCGTTCGGACAAACTCAGTGAACCATTCGTTCATCATTTGGAAGAATGCTTCTTTGGCCTCTCCTCCCTGACTCCCATATACATGTCTAGATTCAAACGGTACTGCTCCGTGAATGGAGGCTGGCGCATTACTTTCAACATTATCAGTCAATGCTCGATTGGGATCCATAGCTATACAAAAACACAATTTTAAACTGTCAGGAGATATCACACTATCACAGATTATATATGGCATGTATATTTAGACTCACATACTCTATGTTAGTCTTAGAATTGACTAAGTCGTAGCTCTGATACCCATAAATGTAATACCCCTAACCCGTATCCATCGTCAGAATAGGGTTACGGAGCATTATCAAACTTAACAATTAAACAATTAAACAATTCTCCTACATTTTTCCATTTCAAATAAAAATATCATTCACAATCAATCATATAGTCCCTAATACGAGCCTACAAGACCCAAATCATGCATTAGAAGTGGTTCGGGACTAAACTGATAACTCAGGAAAATTTCTGGAAAACTTAGAAAATATTCAAAATACAGGGGACACACGCCCGTGTGGCTCGGCCGTGTGTCTCACACGGCTAAAGACACGCTCGTGTCACAGGCCGTGTGGACATTCGAAATGGGATCACATGGTCGTGTCCCAGCTCGTGTCTGACCCTGTGTAACTCTTTGACTTGGGTCACATGGCCAACCACACGCCCGTGTGACTAGCCCGTGTTCCCTTTGAAATGGCATCACACGCCTATGTGCTACGCCGTGCCAAAACTATAAGGTATACTGACTTATGCCACTTGGCCAAGTCACACGCCCATGTGTTATGCCGTGTAGAGCATACTGACTTGGTTTCTAATTAAACACCAGGGGACACACGGCCATGTCACCTGACTGTGTGTCACACACGGTTGAGACACACGCCCGTGTCTCTGTCCGTGCGAACAAAAATAGGCTATTTTCCAAGCCATCTTTCTCACCCGATCTTGCATTTACCTACACAAACCAAATGACACATAACATGGCATAAATAGGCATTCAAACCAATCTCAACCAAGCCTAATTCACGCTAATTCCATACCAAGAACAATAATGTTCATAACATCATAATTTACCTATTCAAAATATACTAATTTCACATTCACAAATCACTTAAATGGTTAACTTTTAAACATGCATTATTTAGCCTAAAACCACATGCTAATTCAATTTCAATACACAACCATTTGTTACACAAAATACCAATTCACCACAAGCATTCACATAGCCATTTTACACAACATACTAAAAGGTCATTTGCACATATATACACATTAGCAAGTATACCAAAATAAGCCAAGTTACATGGCTATACACATGACTAAACATTCATCATTTACAAGCCAAATCAATTGGCTAAATCCATTACCAATATGTAAACCATAATGACCTTAACTCCTATACATGCCATATAACTAATATCACAAGTTCAGAAGTACCAAAATGATAGCTTGATAGTGTGATGAGATCTCCGACGACTCCCAAATCTGAGCAAGCTTCGATATTCATTATAAAACACGGAAAAGTAAACAGAGTAAGCTATAAAGCTTAGTAAGTTTGTATAGTAATAAACTCAACTTACTTGATAAACACAATATAAGCAATTAAACTTATCATAATATAACTCATATTGATCCACAAACCTATCACATATTCATTCACAAGGTTAGATATGAAATTCACAAGTTTCTTCGATTCAATGCTTGTATGGTTCATGTACATACCTGTACTAACTCGTATCAATCTCATACTCATCTATATCCTTGATATACCTGTTGAACCATTTGGAATAATATCAGATACTCGAGAATCTCGCACCCTAAGTGCCAATGCATAGTCGAAGCTATCTCAATCTCATATCTCATATAATGCTCACTCTCAAGCTATTAACGAGTCTACTCACACAAGTTGATGGTCAAGACGTAACTACACAATGCTGCTCACTCAAGCTGACGAGAATCCATAACACATGAAAAACTCAACCACCGGTAGAACGTACGAACCGGCACCCAAAACACATAACCTCTAATGACATGTCATTTGTATCCTAATTTATTCCTAATGTTCAACCGGGATTTCACATTGCCGAATCTTCGTCGAACATATCC
Organism: Gossypium bickii; assembly: GCA_025503065.1. Taxonomy (NCBI): domain Eukaryota; kingdom Viridiplantae; phylum Streptophyta; class Magnoliopsida; order Malvales; family Malvaceae; genus Gossypium; species Gossypium bickii. Next base: position 113,026,269 of record CP106710.1, on the reverse strand, counting down.
GTAAGGTTGTATTCACAATGAATTCAATAATAAAGCATTTAGAACATAATTATATTAATGCTTATTAACATACAAAATTACCTCGATTCACAAAAAGGACGAAATTGATCGACTAGTCCAATACTTTGTTTTTCCCCCGATCTAGATCCGAACTTCGCTTTTCTTGATATGCACAAGGATGAACTTGCCGAACCTTTGAACCCTAAAAATGCTATTCTAACCTCAAATTTTCGGTGAATGTTGAAGATGAATGAAAAGAATTTGATTTTGTTTTATTAATTTTAACTTTAATTACTAAATTACAAAACTAACCTTAAAAATTATCACAAATTTCAAAATTGACAAACCATCATCGTCCACTAACACACTAATGGTCTAATTACCACATAAGGACCTCCACTTTAAGGTTCCATAGCTATTAGACACCTTTAGTTATTAGAATACCACTTTTGCATTTTACGCGATTTAGTCATTTTTATCAAATTGAGCATTCAAATGATAAAATTTCTTAACGAAATTTTCATACAATAATACTGTCATGCTGTAGACATTAAAATATTAATAAAATAAATATTTTGACCTCAAATTTTTGGTCTAGAAACCATTGTTCTGATTTGACTAAAAAAAGGGGCTGTTACAAGGTTTAATCTTGCTAATTAGATAGACTAACTTACAAGATTACGCCACAACGTTAGCCAGTCAAAATACAGATTATAAGACTTGTGGTGTGACAATCATTCAAAATCGGATTATAAACTGATCTTTAACATTATCTTACCTATGGTGAAAGTGAATCGTAGGATTCTCGTGTTGGTTTTGATTGCTAATATCTGTAATGAGTACGACTACACCGTGTTGTATGAAAAATATGCTTAACAGGTAAGATAAATCATATAATGATATATGGCAATGGTTGAAGGTATTGAATCGGTACGTCCTAGGTATCATCATCAATCTTCAAAGGAACCTGCGTATTATCGAAATCGAATGGTCCAAGAAAAAATAATTTAACATCATCTTTCTTGGAATTCAAGCATTCATTGAAGCATTCCAATACTGTAAGTCATTAGTCCAAATTGACGACACATTAATGTACGGGAGATATAAGCATCACTTGTTTTTGGTTGTTGCATAGGATGCTAATCAAAAATTCCTACCAATAGCTTTTGCAATTGTTGAACAAGAAATCGTCGATACTTGGGACTTCTTGTTGACTAACTTGAGAATGCATGTTGTGCCGCAACACGATATATGAATCATTTCTGATAGGGCTGACCGCCTATAAACGAGTTACCGTTTATAGTAAAAATAACACACCAAAAATATAAGAAATTAAATCGACGGTGTCCGCAAGTGCATGGGTCAAATTGTAATATAGTATTGTTTACAATGAAACAGTTGGAAATATTCCGATGATCGTACCCAAGGGAGGATGGAATAAATATATAAAAATATTTTTACAATAATAAGTCTAAGTAGTGATAATTAATTCCTATATTAAGACAAATCATAAAATAGATAATTGAGAGAATTTAAATAACTAAAATAAATAAATAAAAGAAAAAAACAAACGACAAAAATCAATAAAACACTTAGGAAGATTAAATCATTTTAGGGTTTGTACTTAACTTCATATTAGGGGTTTAGGGTGGATTAGCTACCAATTAACCAATTATTACCTCCCGGCTTCTAACTAATTAATCGATTGTTTATACTCGCTTATCTCCCAACCTCACTCTCTCAACCAGGGAAAACTACGATTTACTTATGATAGCGAACCTAGTGGAATGCATGAATTTCATATTGAAGGGGACGTGTGTTTTGCCAATAACATCGGTAGTTAAAAAACATATTTTCGCTTATCATCCTTTTTCCTAAAGCAGGCAAAAAATATTTCTTGGACAGATAAAGGGCAGACACTATGTTTGTAGTGTGTCACTTGCATCCAAATGAAATATTTCAGGTTACGGAGTTTCATAGACCTGATAAGGGTATTATCAGGGGATCGTACCATGTATACTTGAGATAAAGGGCTTGCGACTATAGGAGATTTCAAGAACTTCATTTTCCATGCGTACATGCAATTGCTGCATGTTCCTCGAAAAATTTGGATTGCATGAGGTATATTGATGAAGTGTACAAACTAAAACGGATATATAAATTATGGAAGTCTGAATTCCTACTGGTCCTAAATGAAAATTTGTTTTGAGAGCTCCATTCAAATTGCTACCGAATATTGAGTTGCATCACTAGCCAAAAGGTCGATTGAAATCTAGCCAAATAGCAACAATATGGATATTCGGGAAAAGATAGACAATCGAGGCTATGCGATTATTGTAGGAACCCAAGGCATAATAAGACAATATGTCCACAAATGGGGGCAACATTGAAGCAAGGATTGAATTAAGAAATTTATTCATTTTTTTATAAACATGCAAAAAAACAAACAAACAATTTATTCATTTTCTTGATAAATTGTAAATAAGTAGATTATCGATGTAAAATACAATACAATACAATTCATTCATTTTTTTGACAAATATAAATATATTTTTGATGCAAAATTTCAATACAATACAAATTAAAAGTTAACAAACTAAATGATGATGTGCATGATAAAAATTTAAAATAAAAAATCATCTCCATTGCCAGGCGAATGTGTGCCACAACTTGGTGGGTGTCAGTTATGAAGAAGATTTCTTCATGGTTGGGTTCCAGCTCTTCATATTCATCTCCATCTCTATCGTGATCTTGGTTACCATCTTCAACCTCATCTTGTTCTGACGTGCTAGACTGTATTTGCATCCTAGGTTCCCATTGCATATTGTCAGTTGTATTAATAGGTGGTTGCGAAGATGACCCACCTCTAAAGAACAATAATTTTGGAGGTGTTTTTGACACTATCGGCGAAGAAGTATATGGTTTCGAATAACCTGATTGTGCATAGAATGTTGGAATTGTAGGCAATAGAGGATACGTTGGTGTTGTTGATGGCAGTGGCGTGTAATATACTCTTATGGATGGAAATGGTGTAAAAAATATTTGTGGAAAAGGTGTTGATGCATGGTATGATGGTGCATAATGTGGTGCTTGTGTGAAAAACATCAGGTTAGTAAAAGCACTAGAAAAATATGAACCATACTAACCGAGAGATGGTGCACCCATCGATATAGAATTTGGGGTTGAAGCTAGTGCTGATGAACTTGACGCATGTACTCCCGATCACGGCCTCATTTGGGATCGTGTTAGCCTTCTACGATAAATTTGTATATCCCTTTCCTCCTTTGGCAATAGATATGGCTTATTGTGAAGCCTAAGCCATGTCATGTAATCTGAAGACATCACCAAATCCGGTTGGACAATTGGTTCACGCATAGGTATGAAATCATACCTATGCTCCCAGATGTAGATATACTTGGCATGGAATTTAGGCAATTCTTCATTGATTCTCCCCTGCAAGTCAATCTTGTGAAGTTTATCGAGCTCCTAGGATAAGGGCAGAATATTTTGCACAAACTGAAACTGTTGTATCACTTTATCATATTCATGCATCTCAACCATTGCAAAAAAAAACTATAAATGAGACTTTGACATGCCAGATATTTTGATTTGTAAAAAATTTGACCGAAATGCATTCTTGAATTCTCAGATCAAAGTATGACATCCATTCAAAATACAGTACGAAATTATAAATTATATTACGTATCTCGTATTAAATTTCAAATTCTTAATTATTATATAATTGAAATTTTCAAAAACTAACCTCAGTTTCTGACCGTTGATCTAACAATAACTAGATATCTTCAAGCTTGTTCGATATACCCACATGACTCGTGTCATTGTTCCACCTATTCAAATAATATGTTATTTCAAAAACATAATAATGAAAAAAAATAATATGATATCTATATAATTAAATGAATTTTACCTTATTACGAGTGAGAATTGATAAGGGAAGTTTACTCGAGGATATAAAAATGGCAAGCAGTACCATGCCTATAACTGAAGGAGTATACAACCACCGATTTTAATTTTCTGTGGTTCAGTTCCCCAATACATCTCTCGATACAATGTTGCCAAGACAACTGAGTTGCTCAACTTCTTTTAAGTAGATTAGTTGTAGGAGTCACCTTAAATGTACCAGAATTTGAGACTTATCTAACATTAGAGGACCCCCAATCAACATCAGTATGAATGCTCGAGTGAATTGTTGTCTTCCAACAGCACTAGAAGAGCTGTCGAGATGTGAGAAATTATCTTTTAACCATTTAATTTCTATCCGGCTACCACTAAATTCTCTGGCACCTTGCCTAATAGTTGGTGGTGAATTGTGAATGTGCACTACCAACGTAACGATTGGCTCATCAACGAGTAAACCGAGTTGTAATGTCACATCCTCAAGTGTAATTGTACACTCACTGTACAAAAGATGGAATGTGTGTGTCTTGGGTCTCCATTTTTCCAACAAAGCATTAATAAGTGCAGGCTCCAGTTTAGTCCCACCGAGCATACAAGACACATGTAAAAATCTCGTCTCTTCCAAGTGTTGTTCAATAACACATGGTGCCCTCACACTTAAATTGTGTATATATGTCTCGATAATTTGATCTTCGTTCTGATTATACAAACATAAAAAAAATTAACAATAATAATTATATTAATTAAAAAAATGTAATAATATTTTTCTTACCATTTGTAATTGTACGATAGAAATGTGTTCGTGATCTAAACGAATTAAAGGCATTGATATTTTTAAAACTTTAAAATTATAAAAATTAAATAAAATAAAAAAATTACAAAATAGAAAATTGACAGAAATTGAATGAAAAAAATTAAGAATAAAATAGTTTAGATAATAGATTAACAGGATTGAGAGAATTAAGACAATAAGATTGAATGAAAAAGAATAAAAATAGAGGGAAAAAAAAAGTTATCGTTAGAGAAAAAATAGTTATCGTTGATCACTACTTGTTGGTCCCAACTGTTATAAGATCAATAGACGGTGATTTTCTAACAGTTGAAAATCCAACGATTTACAATATTTTTCTTTTCTTTTTATAAAAATGAGAAAAACACTTACCATTTTTTTAAAGCGGCCTATTTCCTAATTTTCGAAAAATCGTTCTAAATTTCTAAATCTTCTTTAAAATCAGCATATTCACCGACTTTTGCAGCATCTAAACTCAATGACTTACTATTTATAAAAGTTTAATTTTACCATTTATATAGAAAGTTAGAAATCTGTGCCTTAAGCCCATTTTTTTAGTAATGGATTTGATATTATCCGCACCGACTTCCATAAAGTTTTTAATATTCCAGTTAATCGCAATCTGACAACGAAATAAGACAGAGAAGAAGCAAATCAGCTGCTCAATCCTTTTCTTTCAGGTAAGCCACATTTTCTTTTTTAATGTAATGTTTCGACAAAAATGACGGAATTATGTAAGCAAATATTTCACCTACTAAGTAGAAGCTCGAGATTGCTTTTTAGGCAGTCCGAATTTCTATAGATACGATAGGCTGTTTCTAGTTGGCGTCTTCTATGAATTTCTTTCCGCAAGGACTTGTTTTTAGCCGCCATTTGCTTGTTTCCCTGTGTTTTCCTTCATTTCTAACATTCCCAGCATTATTATAATAGCAAAAATGTACGTTCTATATAGCCAACTGGAGGATTTTTACTCTTTTCTTGAGCCATGATTTTCTCTTACTTTTGGAAGATGCTGCTTGTTTCCTTTTGTGGGTGTGGTGAATAAATGTGCAGAAGAAAATTAGGAAAAAGAACATAATTTCTGTTTCTGACTATTCTTCCTGCAGAATTTCCCACGCCACTGTTTTTGGATGGGCTAATTCGTTGTACATCATGTAGAAAATGTTATAAATAAGTAGAAAGCAGAGTGGTTCATATTTGTTTGTAGTTTTCTGGTTGTCTGTTGTTAAATTATGGTTTAGGGTAGATCTATAATTTAGGAGACATTGAAGCAACTGAACCCCAATACTAATTGTGATATGTTTTTTGTAGGAAACGATAATGCCTTATAATTTTACATTAAGCACTCTCACATGTAGGTTTTAGGAGGTGGGCCTCCTTTATTTACTTCAATCACTTTTATAAAATAGCCACTCTCAGACACCAGCTTACTTAGTAATTACAAATAGTAGAGAATCTATCAAACATAGGAAACACCATCAGTGTTCATTCATACTAACCGGGGATGATAATTGGAAAACCACACACTTGAAAGCTTCTTCTGCCTTTAGAGCTCCAACACGAGGTCTACAGACACAAAGCACTTCACAGGATTAGGATATATGTTTTGACAACTCAAAATAGTCACACCAGCATACATGCACAATGTAACAAACAATTGACTGCTCCTGCTTTTTGGTATTCGATTTCGTGTGCCAACAATGTAATGACACTTTGACACTAATGGTTATTGTAGAATCAGTTATGCAAGAAGGATCACAAGGCATCAAAATTAATTAAGTGCCACTTGGTTTTGTTGCATGGCTATAAGAAACTTCATTGGGATATCAATTACGGAAACTAGTTATTGAAAAAAAATAAGCAAATATTCTTGGAAAGAAATCAAGAAACAAATAACAAAGATGAGTGATATTTCATCAATGAATTCTTGGCAGTCCATGACATGGTTTCTTAATGGATGTTGAAACTGTCAAATGCATGTATACTTACAGTCTGCATCTGTTTTGATCCAGCACTCCCTGTTCCCATTTGAATCATTGCAGTTAAGTGTGAATTGAGGTGGGATAGATTGGCTCTTGTAGCGCCGCATTTTCTTTGAGAGGGTTCTTTGAGGAAATATCATTATGTCGTCATCTGTAAGCATATGACCTCCATCCTCATGACCTCCATCATAGAAGATGTTTTCTTTTTCATTCTTTTGAGGCTTGCCATGCTTATACGTGGCTGTTGAGCTTTCAGGATGAACTTTTCTGTGGAACATGTGCAAGATCTACACACCACATTTCACCGAATTAAACAACTCTACTTTTTTCATCATCAGAATCCTACGCACACTGTTTAAATCTCAAAACATCTTGAAATAAAGAAAAAGAGAAGAAAGAAGAGGAAAAAAGAAAGCGAAAAGAGCAGGAACTATTGTTTACACATTCTTGATATGCAGACCATTCAAATTGGTCCAGTTATCTTGGCCAGAATTTGTCAATGTTCATACTTAGGATCATATGGTCACAGCATACATTTTATTGGATTCTATACTTACAAAGCTTTCTTTGTAACCACACTGGGAAGCCATGATGAAGAAGTTTGGTCTAGTTGTTATGTTTTTTGACGTACCTTGTGCAGTTTTGTTTCTGCTGAAGCAGAATCAATATTTCCTTCAGTAGTGGCAGTAGAGCTCCTAGAAGCATTGAGCATTTTTTTCTTCAGCATTTTTTTCATAATATGCACTGCAGATTTATCTCCTTCCTTCTCTGTTCGCTTTTCCTCCTTGTCATATTTACCCCCTACATTCTCTTCAGTTATTTTAGTCCTCTGAAACAGCTCCCCAAGTGAGGTCCTGTGTTCCTTTTTGGCCACTGTAGTTGTTTCTGACAATTCAATTGCTGAGCCAAAAAGATAACCTTGGAGTGGACAAACTGTAGTACCATTCCCATTGGTATCTGAACCTTCGATTGGCTTTCCACTAAGGGTAATTGTGCTTCCATGGCTACTTCTTCCAGCGCTGACATGACTGCTTCTTCCAGTGCTGACATAACTGTTTCTTCCAGATGAGTAGCCTTCTTCTTTAGCTTCTGCTCCTAGAACCTTCTCCAACTCATCATTAATAAGCTTCAGCTCATTCTCTGTTACTTCTGTTTCTTTTTCGGTTATATTTTCTACAGAGATAGCAAATGTAGGTGTTGATGGATCAGGAATGTTAGGGTCTGTACCAAGGGTGCCGATGGCAAGAAAGCCATGGAATAGTTCAGACATTGCCGATGATGAATCCTCTTCATAGTCTTCTTCATCTACTCGTGCTGCTTCTACACCAGCAAATGACTTTCGAAGATGGTCTCTTTGGGATGGCCTGAATGGCTTGGTACCATAGTTTGGCTTTGAATAGATTTGTTGGTCATCCAGTAATGACTGCCCGGTAAGACAATTACAAGAATGCCCTGACATGAAAAAGTTAAAAGAAAAACTTGGATGACAGTGAGATAGATGAAAGAATAAGTTCTTGCATAGCATTTTATCAGAGACAGTGATTACTTTTCCCTAACCATGACAACATTTAGTTAAGATTGTAGTTATTCAATCTCTATGTATGTACCATTATGTAATTCGTTTTTGGTTCATCTTAAATCTATATTCCAGCCATCATAGCGAGCAGCATAAAGATATACTGTTCAAAGGTCTGAGGTTCATCTGCATGCAGTCTAAATATGCATCACTTGTCAGGTTTTTATTACTTCTGTAGCCTCTTGTGTACACAGTTGATGAGAGATTGTCTCGGAGATTATGGCTATTCTTTCAGTTGCATCTACTGTGTAAAATCACAGCAAAACAAGCTGTATGGCAGGATGACACTTACCAATGGCAAAATCCTTGAGTTGTTCACTGCTATTTTGGCGAAACTTACGGTGCATCCAACCTAGTAACTGCATCAAAAGAGAAAAGTTCAATCCATAGAATTGAGGAAGATCATTTTCACTAGGCATAACCAAAAAAGTGTATACCTTCATCTCTGCTCTCAGGGAACCTCAACTTTGATAACTTGTTGTAGATGGTGGGTGGAATGGTGATCTACTTAACTGTTTTATGATGGACTGTTTATGAAGGTGAAATGAATTAGGTCCTTCAAGACTCCTAACATCTGAGATAAAGATGGCTGAAGAGAAACACATAGATCATTACAAGATTTGGGTTGGCTATTAATTGTCAGGATCACATCATGAGATAAAGATGGCTGAAGAGAAACACATAGATCATTACAAGATTTGGGTTGGCTATTAATTGTCAGGATCACATCATGTAGTCAAATGGGGAGTGGGTCCTTCGCTTCCGGAGCCCAAAATTCAATATAAGCCATCCACTCATGTTCAAGTGTGAGGCAGGTTACAGGGTTCATGACCTTTTCCTTTCTTTTCATTGTCTTTTTTTTTTTTTTTTTTTTTTTCATGATTTGTCAGACTGCTATACTTAAAGATCTTTATCATGGTGGCATATATGAATCACTCACATGTCCATTAAATCTCTAAGTTAAGATGCAATTAACTAGATGCAACAGTTAGAGATCCACAATATGAACTGTACCATGTTGTGTATCACCATGCTTTATGACACTGAAATTTGCTTGTACTTGTCCACTTAGGATGTTGATGAATATATTATCATTTTAAAATAAATCGGTTACTTGGTATTTGGCGGAAGAACCTTGCTTTACTTCTAGGGGCTGCAGAGACTATTTTGTTGGATTTCAGTGGTTCAAAGGTAACTTGAAAACAGAAGGTCTTCTTCGTTATGACTACAAAATATATATCTGCATGGTGCTCCTTAGTTTGTCAGCTACTGTGCAGTTTCTAATTGGATGACAATTGTGCAATAGACAAAGAATAAATGATAATTTAATAAATATATTTGTACTTGAAACATTAAAATGATGTCGAAGTTGAATTTAAAGAATTTCAATTCTATCAATTTAGCCAGCAAATGTATCTGCTTGATATTCTTGTCAATCATTTTGGAACACAGAAAGCATTCATTTAGCTTATAACCACCTCAGATATGATTAAAATTTTAATCTTTCATCTGCACATTTCCTCACATGTTATGTTTCATAAATCATTGCATTTAGTATGTTGTTAATTTGCCATTATCAACATTCATGGCTTGTGATCTAAGTGCTTTCCAGTATTCCATTCTGTGGAATGTTGAAGTTGCTTTCTTACTTAACCAGTCATGTACATATCCACTGTCATTATCTTCGAAAGGCCCTATCAAGTTTGTGACTTGAAATATTCACTGTTTTGGTAGCAACTTCATCAGTTTGATTGAGCTGGAAAACAAGGAAAGGATTAATCACTGAGAGATAGGTATAAAGCCATATTTCATGAAAGGGAACAAATATTCATAGATGTTGATTAGCAAATTCTGGTACTGTCAGAGACTGATGGATCTTTGCAAAATTTTAATTAACAACTGCAGAAACATTATATGTGAATTCCATAGCATGCTTTGATTGCTCTTGCTTTAGCCATGTAGCCTGAGTAACTATGAATGTGAAGCTAAAGTCCTAATATTACTTTCCTCTTCCATGCTGGCTAGTGGATGCTTGTTCTTAATATATTACCTTGTGACTGTTGTTCTGAATGTTTTTAGACGTTGGTTATCTCTTTAACTAATACAATTTCCATCAAGAAAAGAAAATGGATAGTCGTGTCAATGGGAAAAGGCAGCTCTTTGATGTTCCTGTGTAAAGAAAATATCTAGATCCATGTCTCTACAAGATCATTTTGATTGAAGGTCTATCAATTCTACATAAGGTACTATATAACATTTTAAATATATTAAGGATGTAGTAAGAGGAGCTTTGCATGGACTTCTATTATCATTTGACATTACCACCCGCTTCATTTGTTTCCATGGTTATGATAATTTAATCAACATCTTCCACTCTTCTTCAAAGAACAGTGCAAGAAGTGTTTGTGTTTGTACCTCTAAACATATTAATTCCTTTTCAAAATTAAACAGGAATATGCTGACAGTCATGGTACTGCTCTTCTTGAGGTTTTGCAGTGCTACATGAGTAAGTGATGGTCCTGGTCCACTTGCAGATTTATTGTCCTGTTCTTGAATTATGATGTAACAGGTATGAACTTGATGGTGTATCAAGTACACAAGAAGGAAAATGGTGTTAAGAAATAACAATTGATTATAATGGGATTAAATCTCTGAAAACAATGAAATAAAAATGGAGTTGATGCTGAAACTGCATTAGGCAGGTGTAGAACTCTGCATGGGAAAATGCAAAAAAAATCAGATGAAACTATAAAGGGCAGTATCAATTTGAAACCGATCAGTATGTTAGATGTGGATCAGTTCTTTCCTGATTGAAACTTCTGTTTCTTACCTAGAATTTCAGTTTCTGTTTCAACTGTACTAGCTTTAAGTTAAGGGCCAAGATTTTAATTTCTTTTAATAAAAATTTCAGCAATGATCATGGTGAAGGGTGGTTCCTTCCTCATGCAGCTATCCTGGTGTTCCTCCTTTTTTTCCTTTACAAGATGGAGTATATGATGCAGCATTGAAATTGATTCCTAAACTATTGCAAACTCAGGATGGTAGCGAAAAATGGATTAATAGATATCTAGAAGCTGGAAATGAATGTAAGATATTGACATTGTGATTTAACGATATTGTTCTATATAACTAATGTTTCCAGAAATGTAGAGATTTTGAATTTGCAGTAGCTCCTCTTTTTATGACCAGTATAGCAATTACTTTATCACTGATATGTTCCGTCGAGCATATGACTGTGGAATTTTGCTAGTCAGAATAAAAGATGTGTTTAAATGTAAAAATACTAACTAAATGACTTGGATTAATAGTTGTGGCGGTGTTTCTTCCATAGTTTTCTATACTTGTATGGACTATAGACTCGTTGTATGTATGTTATTGCAGTTTTAGTGGTTCTAGGTTTTAAATCAAATTTGAAGGTTTCAGCTGTTAATTCAGTAGGATTACTAGTGTATGGTTTTCCTTCTGGTTCTTCTTATTGAGTCTTGTGTTGTGTGTGATACGATCATGCACTAGAAAAACTACATTAACTGTCAAAATAGAATGCTCCTGGAAATGAAAAATGGGTCTGACAGAAATGATATGGCATATTTGGCATCCGTGTTAAAAAATGATGGTATACTACATGTAGGATCAGGTGAAATTCTGCGTATTCTGGCCACCATGAAACTGAGTATGCACTGTTGGGACAATTTCCTGCTTCAAACATGTTGGAAAATGACAGCTTGGAAGAAACGAAGAGGTCGTTTCACCCCTGGTTGACCTATTACGTTGTATCATTGGGTCTGAGTGAGTAGACCCACACTGCAATGTGAATTCATGCTGGATTTATTGTTATGGTCATCTTTGTCACTAAACTTATTGACCCTCAATTGTTTTACCAACTGTACCAAAAGTGGGTCTGTAGTTTCTCTAAACAGGGGATTCTTACATTCAAACTGTTGAGAATCAGTCATATAGATAGTGTCAAACAAGCAGAGCTTGTGGTGAATCAGCACCGTTTGCTGGGGTGTCAGTAATGTTGATATGTTGATTCTGCACAATGATTGATCCTCGACTAATCGAAATGTGTTATGCCCTTGTGACCCTTTGGTTCTCCTGTGGATCACAGAAGCTGGTGAATTGCTGCCACACACTTGCATGTTCAGGCCATGTGGATTGCACAAATGAGCAAAGACAGTAAGTGTGCACCATTTGTGGCTTTCTATTTAGTAAACAGATAAGAGACAACCCATGCTCTATATCAGTATAGTGCAAAATGACTTTCTATTTGGTTTTCATGCCTGGAATATTTTTAATAAATATATTGAACTGACAAATTGCCTCAAATCCAAGATAGATGGTTTAAAAATTTATAAGGAACCCAACATTGATATATGTCTTTGAGCTTGTGTGATCAAACTTTGTTATAGTACAAGAAGAAAAATTAAGATTTGATACGTTCTTAATAACTCAGGTTTCTAGTTTCCTTTGATGGGACCTATTCCTATATTTATCTTTCTCTCTCTTTTTACCTTTTTTATTTTTAATGAGAATAGAGCTGCCTGTTTTGACTGAGCTTAACATAATGTTGCCGGTATCATGTATTCAATGAATTTAATACATCTTAGTTTCAAATTTAAGCTATTCATTTTTAAAACTTAAAAAAGACTACGAGCTGAAGGTTAAAAAATAAATTGCTCAACACTACAAGCTCTTACGGATTAGGTTGCAACCATGATATTTTAATTTCTATAGTTCGATTTAATTACCACCAGAAGCTAATTGATGATTTCCTGTGGAAATTCTTATCCATTCAGAAGGTATTCACCAACTCAGCGTCTATTCTGGCACACCAAGAACAAGCACTTCTGCTGAGTATTTTGTCTCTCTTCATTGTGCCTGTTCATCAGCAAAATAACCCCCCTGCCCCCGGTTTGCAATTGTGATTTTCTCTGTATCTCGTGGCGCATATTTTTTAACATGGTCAGTTTCAAAATCATTCATCTCGGTGGCCCCACTTTTTTCACTTTGCTTTCATGATGTTGATCTGCTAATGATAATTTTTTGTCATCTTTAATCTGGAGCCAACAGCATCGGCGACAATACATGGAAGTTCTAAGATCAAACTAAAGCTTGTGTAGGGACTGGGAAGGATATGATACGCCCATTAAGCAAGACAAAGGTTTTGTAAATGGAGCTAATGGTTTCAATTTCTTTTGTTTAAAATAAATAAATAAAACCTTAGTTGTGTTGTTTGATTCCCATGATTTCAATCCTGGCAAGGAGCAAAAAAGTTGAGTGGATTAAGTAATTGAGTATTTTAAGTTTCGGCTGATATGCTCAATAACTTTTCTATTTAAGTTCAAATCAAACATCATTCTTTGGTGACTAGTGACACTTCATCTCACTAGTAGAAAAACAAGAATTTCATACCTTGCCTACATTTCTGCTTTGCATTCTGCTCCTGCCCCCCTCGTGAACCAATTCATCTGTCTGTCCAAAAAGAAATGAAAATTTCGTGCTACTGAAACTTTAATTAATATCTTAATGTAGCAATGGAATTAGTTGTGATTTGTGAGATCTTATAGCATCTACGCTATTTATTCTGTGGAAAAAAGGTGCCAAGATGAAGATGACTGCATAAACCTTGTACTTCTATTAAGTTAGGAGTAAGTTCTTTCATTAGGTTATAGTTTGAGCATTGATGAAACAATCATTCTTCCTTCCAAGTTTTCACCATTAGTATAAATACCTGATGCACTGCGTTATCACTTATCACATATTTTCTGATGTGATAAAACTTGCTTCTCATGTCACAATTCAGGAGTGATTGAACGTACTGTTCTTGGATAATTCTGACTTATTATCAAGTTTCATAATCTTACCTACTACCTTGATGATTATAAGTTGTATTCCTAGTCTTGTTGTAGTTATCTTTATTGTTTTAGAATGATTTCTCAAGTCCATAAACCAAGTGGTCCCATTTTTTAAGATGATTTTTATCATGACAACTGATATGTCTTTTCTAAATCTAGTATTCCTTGTTTGTTTCACCTTAACATTTTGTAACTTACAGCTGGGATGTGGAAAAAATGGATGTGTCATGGCTATGGATGATCAACAATTACAGTCACCTTGGTGGGACTCCGCTGGTTACTAGAGGTACAACTTGGATTTACAATTCCCATACACAGTGCCCCCCCCCCCAAAAAAATCTTTTTCTTCATGTCTGTGAGGGCCTTTGCCTTAACAGTGGGTTCTGCAGTTTACCTTGATTAAGAACTAAAAGTAGCCTTGTCTCAAAATTTCCTTACACTGTGAATTTGGAGTCACGTAGTTTTTTGAACTAGGATTCATATGGGGGAATGAATTCAGGGAGAACAGTTAAGTGACCTGATTATTGGAATTTTTCTAGAGATACTTAAAGTTCGAAGTTCAAACCATTTGGAAATGAAATGTTTATTTCGATTGCAAGTAAGATCAAGTTGGCAATTTGCGTACATTTATCTCATTCTTGTTATTTTCCTCTATTATAATATAATAAAGTATCATATATTTATAAAAAAAATCAACACATTAATAATTCTTTTTATATAGATTTTTGCATATTTTTGTGTGTGTTCGAATGTTGTGTCTGTATCATGCCAAAATTCTTAGCTCTTTTGTGGAAGGTCAAATGTAGAGTGTGGACTAATGAACGTACACCAACACTAACACCAGCCGACCTCAAGCCTTAAGGTCAGTCGGCATTGGTTTGGGCTAGCAACTGGCTGTTTGTTGCATTCATCTCTATTTTTTCCTTTTGGTCAAATTAGGTACTGGGATTCAGTCCCCACTTGATCCTAACTGCTTGTTTTCTGATTAAAAAGTGACGATAAAAGTGCTGTTTAATGTGGGTTTACAGTAATACTGATTTGGAGTGAAGCTAGAATGCAAAACCAACTTGAAAGATTAATTGTCAATTGATTGATCCTGTTATGACTCTATTCTTGTGAGGGTGAGCTTTTCAATTGATTGACCCTGTCATATGACTCCGTTCTTGTGAACTTCTACTTGTCTATAGAAATTTAAATCATTAAATATTCTGCCTTTTCAATCTATATAACCTTAGCATGGGTATCTGTAATCAGTAAAAGTAAAGCTGGCTTGCCACTAGTAAACTTAAAGGCAGAATCGTCCATATTTGTGTCATGTTTGATGTTCTTTATATCATAATTGTGTTTAAAATGTTATATAAATATATAAATTTTGACACGTGTATAAGGAATGCCTTATTCGTCATAATCATCCCTTCATCAGATATCAGTCATTTCATTGCATGCCCTTAGATCTTATCATCTGACATTCAAAACATCAAAGAAAATGGTATAGTTATCAAATCTGTTTTGGACCAGTCTTTGAATCTTGATTAGTATAAAATCCTCAACATGAACATGAATTATGTGATCTCATAGGCAGCCAAATGAAATGTATGTGGGTTTTTTTTTCAGCAATGAGAGAGAGAATATGAGTTGAAAGCAAATATGAAGTAAAAGGTAAAGCTTTTTCCCAGAGATTCCTCTCCCTATCTGATGGTTGGATGATAAAAGTTTTGAAAGGGTCAGTCATCAGTTTCAGTATGTTTTATACATATGTGTGAAAGGTTGGATAATGGGTGTAGTTCCCAAGTGATGGGATTGGTGGTGGGTGAGGTGAAAGCAGAACAAATAGGAAGGAGACGATCCAGTGAGCAGTGATCCATAAGGATGTTTTAACTTTTGCCATTTGTATTCTTTGTTAGAATGAGAAAATGATTGGGACCGGAACATGACCTTGTACGTTGGACAAGGCAACTCCTTTCAGTCCAACAATATCTCTTTTGTCATTATTTGTATGGCTACGTTCGTTTTAATGTCATATATATTCATTTTGCTATATTGGTGAAAAGTTTTGACTATTTATCTTTAATTTTATTTAAAAAATTAAAGAAAAAATAAATAAGCCATGGCAATCTCGACTCGGTTGGTAAAATAAAAAGGATTAATTTTATTTATTTGTGAAATATGCTATATCATTGCTGTCCTTTATTTTATTTGTTGTAATTTGATTTTAATTTCCAATATTTTGATTTTAACCCTAATTATTTAAATAATCGAATTTAAAATCGATTAGTTAACCAAATGATTAAAATCACTGGGTAAGTGTTTTTTCTTTTATCTTCTGTTGGGTTTATGATTTACATAAATAATCATTCACTAATTATCCAAAAATTATCATTAAATTACAAGATAGAAAGTATTTAAGAGTTTGATTATTTCGTAAAAGATAATAAAAAATATAACTATTTATTAAATAAATAAATTTACAAAATATATTAAACAAAACTTGTAAATTGAATTAAAACAAAATGTATGATTTAGGATGGAGGGGTAAAAGAAAAATAAGGAGGTGTGGTAAAGGTTGGGTTAAGGTCACCAGAAAGAGGTTTTTGGGCAGAACATTGACCTATCCTATTGATATTGCCACCCTAATATTAAATATTATATAATAATATTCTCTTTTTTTTTTTTTTTCAATTTTAAGGTCTCGAAAAATTCTGAAACAGAAAATTACACATTTGGATTCCAAAGACCCCATAAACGAGAATTAAATAATCCTAATATGTCCGGTAACACTTTCCTAGCCAAACCCTTGTGGTTACTTGTCGGCGGCGGCCGCGTACCTATTTCCACATCACTATCTTCCGCTACCGGATATTCCTCCGTCATTTCCACCGCTGCAACTGACTCTTCTTCAACATTCTTCTCCGTGGAAATGACGTCATCAGCAAAAACAGGTGCTTCCTCGATCGAGACGGGGACCTGGTGACCCGGGAGGTCAGAAACCGGGTTCTCAGTAATGCGAGAGACCGTTTTAGTGTTAGCATCCCTCCTTTTGAGACGCGCATTTTTCTTGGAAGGTTTGTAGGATTCGCCACTGGATAAGTGATCTTCAAAAGCTTCGATAACTTGATGGATAAGCTCGCGGTTAGGAGAAGAGTCCCAGCGAAGCCAATAAGTGGTGTAACAGTCGAAACAATCGCAGTCGAAATGAGGTGGCTTATGGGAGGGTTTGGCGGCGGAGGGTGGTGGGTGTTTCTTGGAAGATCTTTTATTGGGAGAGATTAAAGAAGGGTTGGTGGTGGTGGTTTTGAGAGACCTTGTAATCATGTAAGCTAAAACTTGTCGGTCCTCAACAGAAAGGACTGAAGCAACAACTAAAATTGCAGCTGGAAAAAGGCTTAAAACGGAAAGATGGTCTTCACCAGAAAAAGAAGAAGAAGGGGATGGATATACTTTACCTTTGTTTTTGAGCTTCATGCTTTGCTTTTCTTTTTCTTTTTTTTTTTTTTTTTTTTTTTTTTTTTTTTTTGTGGTTTCCCTGCCAAGCTTTGCTTCCAACTTTCAAGTTGTAAAGGAAGGTTACAAAAAATAGTTAAGTAATCAAAGTAGGGATTTTTGTGGGACAATCTTAAAGTTAAAGGTGGGTTTTTTTTTTATCTCTCCAATGTGTGTTTATATATATATATATATGTGTGTGTGTGTGTGTGTGATGGTAGACCACTTTATTTATTAGATAAGTCTTGGGATTGAAACATTTATATTAAAAGGTTATTTAGATATAAATTAAAAGTTGGAGTTTATTTAATTATCTATGTGTAAGTTAAAATATTAAAAAGTATAGACTATATGAGGTGTTCAAAATTTTATACAAATCAAAGTAAAAAAAAAAAAAAAAAAACAAGAAAAGCAAAGAAAACTTATTAGATTAACTTTTTTATTTTATTTAGATCTAATCTATTTGGATAAGCAGTTACTCTTTTTTGTATTTCATTTTAAACTTGAGTACTTCGAATTATGAATTAAATCAATTGCTTTTAAGAATTTTTAAATGATAACATTTTAATCATTTTTAAAATTAAATTAGTTGATGTTAGCATTGGATTAATATTTTATTTATTATAATTTTATATATAAAAAATATTTTAAAATAAAAAAATTCAATATGAACATCATTTTATTTATAAAAGTTTATAAATAATTTTAATAAAATAAAATTTTTAAAAATATATATTAGAATTAAATAAAATACTTTTAAATTTAAATTTTTTATCTTATAATGGCATTATATGTATTAAATTAAATAAATTTATGAAGAAATTTGAAAAGCCCCTATTTAGGAGGAATTTAAAAAAGTAAATTGAGAATCTCTCTCAAAATTACTCATAAATTTTGAATTTCTCTAATTTATTTATCCAAACAAATAAATTTATTTTTAAAATTTTAAAAACCTTAATACAAGTGAAATCTAAAATGTTAGGATTTTCAATTGCTTTTTTTGGATAAATAATTTATTTATAAATTATTAAGGTCATAGAATTTTACAAATTAAAAAATAATTATAAAAAAGAATAATTATATTAAAAATAAATAATATAAAAAATGTCGTTATATTTGTAAAAATTTATAAATAGTTTTAATAAAATAAAATTTAAATTATATATTTATAATTAAGTAAAAATACATGTCTATAAAACCAAATAAAATTAGAAGATTTTTTTTTGTATTCTTCCTGTCCATTTTATGGTTCATATTCGGGGTTCTTAACTGTCTTTTCCAAAGTTCGAATCTTCATTCTCTTCTTGAGAGTGCAATATGTTTTACCATTGCATCCAACCACTTATTAGTAAATTATGAGCAATTTCGAAAAATCACCTATTTAGGTGGAATTTGAAAAAAAGAATTTGAGCTATTAAAAAAAAGAATTAGGCCTGAAGGTTTTTTTTTAATTAATTAGGCCTTTAGGTCGGTTTTAAAATTAATTAGGGAAATAAGTCGATTTTAGGAGAGAGAAATGAAAAACGCGTACAAGTGGGCAAGCTTTCTGCACAGGTGTCAATAAAGCGCGCCTAGCTAGACAGGCTTTCCCTCAATGGTAAAAAAGCAACGATTTTTTTTAGCGTTGTCGCGCCAACGGTAAAAAAAAAATTAAAATTCCAATGGTAAGTTTTTTTACCCTATAAATACCCCAAATTTCATTTTTTTTTCATTCACATCATTCTCTCAACTCTCTCAAACCTCTCATGTCTCTCAACTTACTTGTTTTGATTGTGTTCGATATTTTTATTTAAAAAATAATATCTTTATTATCTTGTATTGTATTTGTTCAAAATCGATTTTTCACGATGGCTCTCTAATCTGCTTCAACAACAAGCATATTTCGGCCACCTAAGCAGTAATGGTAAGACGAAAATTTAAATTTCGTTAATTTCAATAATGTTAAATTTATTTTTTTTAATTTGAAATTGTTTTTCTTGTGTAAATAAACGGATGATCGTGTTCTGGAGGGCTTCATTCATAATATGGAAAAGCCTACGTTCCTTGAAATTCGTGGCTACTTGTAAGTGGTTGGATTCTTACATGCGTCTTGCATGTTCGAGGGCTGTAAACTCGAGTTGGCACTAATCAGAGCGTTAGTAGAAAGATGGAGGCCCGAAACACACACTTTCCACTTTCCATGCGGTGAATGTACAATCACACTCGAGGACGTAGTGCTACAACTCGGTCTGCCAATGGATGGGTTAGTCATCACAAAATCAGCGATCATTTCGAGTAAAGAGGACCTCTGCACAGCACTATTGGGGAAGGTCCAGGACAAGTTCGAAGGTGGTCAGATATCGATCAACTGGTTGAAGGATAATTTTTACGAGCTCCCTAAAGACCGAACGGAGGACGTCACAGAGCAATACACCCGAGCATACATCATAAGGTTAATGCCCGAAAATCTCAAAATTTGGTGCACATAAGGTGACTGCTACATCTAGTGGACTTCAATGAGTGTGAAAAACTAAGTTGGAGATTTTCCATATTGTCGACATTATACCGGGAGATATATCGAGTCACGGTATCGAGTACGGCGTCGATTAGTGGTTGACTGCTCCTGCTGCAATCATGGGCTGGGTGGCAACTACCGTTTCTACATCCCAAGGTGACTGACCCATACATGTTCCCATTTGGTGACAAGGTAAACATCATTTATTAACAAATACATAGTTTGTATAGTATTCTGTTTATTATACGTTTCGACTAACATATTGCTTATATAGGTGGAACCATGGGCCGAGCTACGTGGGACTGCCTGAGGAGCTAGAAGATTTTAGGTTGTTGTCAGATCAATACTCAGAAGCTGAGGTTAGTTACTTATTCTTTTGAACCTATATTAATTACGTAATGATTTGTAAAAGAAAATTCATACATAACAATATTTACAATTTTGCTTTTCAGTTTGAATGGATGTCGTACATTGGCATAGATGTCGTATCTTGCATCTCGCCAGAAGTGCTAGACAATTGACAAATGTGGGACGCTAAGGTGCCGTTGGTAGTGCACACGATGGTAGAAATGCACAAATTGGACCGGGTGTTACGGCAGTTCGGCTGGAGGCAACAAATTCCGCCGCCGCTGCGAGACTTAAAGAAGTTGCACAATGTGGACATGTATGGGAAGAACAATAATGACTAGGCGATGTTGTAATGACCCGATAGTCAGAGGTGTCAGAAAGTATATTCCCGGGACTCCGTTTCCTTAAATTGGACTCGTAAATATTTTTAATAAATATTTACAAAGTTAGTTGTGTAGTTAATTAGGTTTCAGTTAAGCGAATTTACTTGAATTAAAAGTAATTAGGTATAAGGACTAAATCGCATTTGAGTTAAAGGTTGACTTATAGATTAAAAATTAATTAAATGGCCAATGTAGTAATTATACCTATATATAAATGTATAGTAGACGACATATGTTATAAAAATATATTATAATATTAAGAAATCTTAATTATTAAGTAAATGTATATATGTATTATATAATAATAATTAGTATAATTAAAACAAAATAGGTATTAAAAGAAAGAATAAAGAAATAGAAATAGAAAGACATGTGAAATTAAGAAAGAAAAAGAGAAAGAAAGAAGAAAGGAGACGCAAGGCCTAAGGGCTTCAAACTTTCAAAGTTCAATTAGTTAGTCAATTTAGTTAATTTTCTTATAATATTTATATTTTTGGAATCTCAATGTTAAGTACTACCCGACCCATGTCAAAATTTTAGCAATTATTAAGATTTTAAATGTTGTTAATGTTGGATAGTTTTAGTATTAGGGATTAAATTGATAGATTTTTAAGCTAGAAATGAAAAAGGATTAAATTGTAGAATAAATTGTAAATTTTGAGTAATAGGGACTAAATTGTGAAAATTTTGAAATTTAGGGGTTTAAATGAAAATAGGGAGTTAAATTTATTTTAAAGTGAAATTTGTATGAGAATGTAGAATTAAATGTAAAAAATAAAAATTAGTCTCGGTTTAGAGACTAAATTGAAATTTAGGCAAATATTGAGTAAAAATTGAAAGATTCAATATGAAATTGAATTGTGTTATATTGATGAATTTTAATTGTTTTAATTCCGTAGCTAACGTCGTACAGGAATCCTCGACTAAAAAGGGGAAGGATAAAATCGACGTCGAATAGCTCGGAACCCATGGTTTGCATTTCTATAATCCGAACCTAGTTCTTAATTGTTGTAATTCGATTTAATGCATATGGTAAGTGTTCGGGGTGAGTATTTGACATTTTGATAGTTGATTGAAAATGATTGAATTGGTATATAAATTATGAATGTATTTGTGCTAATGTGAAAGTTGGATATTGATTATTATAGATTGAATTGAATTCATGTGTATATGTGATTATATGAAAATTTATATTGGATATTGGTTGTTTTTGAAATGTGAAATTAAACCCTATTAACTGTATCGGGCTAAGTCGGATATAGATGGCATGCCATAGGATAGGAAGAGTTCAAGGATTTCTTCGACTTTGAGTCAATGAGGCACTAGGTGCCAATTTACTTCGGTTTAACCGATGAGACACTGGGTGTCAATTTATATAGCGTTGGGCACAATTACTACTTCGGATTTATCCGATGAGGCACTAGGTGCCAAACTGGTGTGTAACAACCCTAACTCGTATCTGTTGCCAGAATAGGGTTACGGAGCATTACCGAAATTATTACTTAAATAAACATACATTTCTCATACATTTTTCATAACCAAATAAAAGTCATTCACAATCAATCATATTGTCCCTAATATGAGCTCTCGGGGCTCAAATCATGCATTAAAATTGGTTCGGGACTAAACCGAGAACTTAGAAATTTTTTTGAAAAACATATAAAAATTTTCAAAGTACAAGGGACATATGTGGCCTGGCCGTGTGTCTCACATGGCCAAGAGACACGCCCCTGTCACAGGTCGTGTGGTCATTCGAAATGGGATCACATGGCCGTCTCCCAGCCCGTGTCCGACCCCGTGTAACTCATTAACTTGGGTCACACGGCCAACCACATGCCCGTGTGACTAACCCGTGTACCCTTCGAAATAGCCTCACATGCCCGTGTGCTAAGTCGTACCAAAATTGTAGGGTATATTGACTTATGCCATACGACCAAGTCACATGCCCGTGTGCTGGGCTGTGTGGAGCATACTGACTTGGTTTCTAATAAACATCAGGAGACACACGGTAGTGTTACCTGACCATGTGTCACACACGACTGAGACACACGTCCGTGTCTCTACCCGTGTAGGCAAAAATAGGCTATTTTCCAAGCCATCTTTCTCATACAAATGTGCATTAACCTAAACATGCCAAATAGCATATGACCACAACAAAAATAGGCATTCAAATCAACCAAAGTCAAGCCTAAAACATACAATTTCATTACCAACAAGCATGCGCTCATAAACATCTCAACTTGCCATTCAAAAACATACCATTTTCATCATCAAAGACTACTTAAATGGTCATTCTCAATTATGTACTAACTTGTCCAACTTAACATGAATACGCATCTCAATTTCAACCATTTAGTCTTCTCCAGACCAATTCACAACAAGGCATTCACAAATCAATATATCAACACATCACATAAGGCTAATTACACTTATATATACATACCAACACCTATGCTTAATCAAGCCAAATCACATGTCTAAACACATTTCCAAACATACATTAATTATAAGCCAAATCAATTGGCTATATACATTACAAACATAAAGGCCATATTAACCATAATACCTATACATGCCATATAACCTAAATACATAAAGTTCAAAAGTACCAAAATGAGAACTGGATAGTGTGATGAGATCTTCGATGACTTTCAATCCGAGTGAACTTTTGAATCACTATAAAACACGAAAAAGTAAACATAATAAGTAATTAAACTAAGTAAGTTCGTATAATAAAGAATTTAACTTACTTATTTATCACATAATTTAAGTCAATAATCATAACATTTCCCGACTCAACTTGACCAAATGCCTAAAGACATGTATTCACCAATATATTAGTCATAATTCACACATAATATAACTAATAATTATGGATGAGCACATCAATTAAACAAGTTTCATACATATGTATCATCCATTTTACACCTCAACATATATATATTTATATATATATAAATATCACTTAGTATCATTTCCAAAATTGTCATAGTGAAGTCAATAGGAATCCTTATCAGATCTCACACAAGGTGTACTAAGCGTTGGTCAAAACCATTCCTTTTCTATATTCGGTAAATACTATGAAGACGATTGAAACCCTGGTACCCGTTTCTTTTGTGCCATCGTCCAACTATGGTCTTACATATAAACACTGCCATGGTCCAACCATGGTCTTATGTCCATAGTGCCATAACCCAGTTATGGTCTTATTATCAGAATGCCATAGCCTTGCTATGGTCTTACATATAAACACTGCATGGTCCAACCATGGTCTTACGTCCATAGTGCCATAACTCAAAAACCAAACGAACTTACCTTGATTTCAAACGACGAAAAACGATCGCCTAATCCACAACTTTATCTTTTCCCCGATCTAAATCCGTACGTTACTTTTCTTAATCTATATAATCAAATTCAGCTAATTTAAGCACTAATCAATTCAATTTAATCTAATTTCATATTTTTGGTACAATTACTATTTTACCCCTAAACTTTTATCTTGTTTACAATTTAGTCATTATCTCATAAATATACAAATTCATGCAATTCAACATTAACCCATGATAGCCGAATTTCACTTATGCCCTTAACAGCCCATATTTTTCATTTATTCACACATTTCACACGAATTTTACACATTTTTCAGTTTAATCTCTAATTGACATTTTCAACTAAAATCACTTTACAAAAGTTGTTTAACTAACAACAAAGATTCATTTTCTATCATCAAACATCAAAATACTCACATATTCATCAATGGTAAAACCCTAAACCTTTAACGATTTTGCAAATTAGTCCCTAAGCTAGCTAGAATTACAATGACTCCAAAAACATAGAAATCATTAAAAACGGGATAAAAATCATACTTATTTGAAAGAAAAGAAGATGGCCAAACCCTAGCCTTCTTTCTCCATGTACAAAAGGTTTTCTTAGTGTTTTAGGAAGAAGATGAACATAAAATAAAAGTTTATTATGTTTTATGAATATGACATTTAATTACCCATTTACAAAATTAACCTTTAAAACACTTATTAATTACACCAAATACAAAGCCACTATCATCCACTAGCTTGTTAATGGGCTATTTACCACATAAGGACCTCCAGTTTAAGGTTCCATAGCTATTAGACACCTTTAGCTATTAGAACACCACTTTTGCACTTTACCCAATTTAGTCCTTTTTATCAAATTAAGCATTTAAACCATAAAATTTCTTAACGAAATTTTCACACAATCATACTAACATGCTGTAGACATTAAAATAATAATAATATAATTATTTTGATCTCGGATTTATGGTCTCAAAACCACTGTTCTGATTCGACTAAAAAAAGGTTATTACATGGTATGTTGGTTGGATCTGTGTATTCGTCTGAGTCATGTTAATATGGGTAAATAAATAATAAAGTTCTATCATTGATATTGAAATGGCATTGTATGAGAAATGGAAGTGATATAAAAATGGAATGTGAAATATGTTGTAAACACATGGAATATATAAGTTATATACTCATGAATTGAATATGGAATGGATAATGTTATTGTTTAAATGAAATGTGGTTTGACATGTGAATAGCTATTTATATAGCAATTGTGTGAATTGGGACATTGTTAATCAAATGAAATATGATAGCATGTGTAAATTGAATGTAGTATGAAATAATGTGCTACTATGTATGAATTCAAAAGGTTGGCATATGATAGTTGTGATCTTAGTCATTAATATGTGTTTATAATTAAATTGTGTATTTTGTATTCTGTTTTATTTAAATGTTTAGAATATAGAAATATCACTGAGTTTTACTCAGCGTATGATTTTGTTTTCCGTTCACAGGTTAGGTACTTCACTTTTGATCACCGATTCAGCATCCAACATCGATCCCAAACTCAAATGTGGTGATGTTTATCTTTTGTGTCAGCATGTACCTAGGATGTCTAGTTGATAGTTATTTTGTGGATGGATTGTAAATGAGGTTATAAGTGTAATGTTGGTTTGGTATTTATGTAAACATGTGTTTGTGTTTGAAGCCATAGTATGGTATGGTGAATTGAAGCAATGCTTGATATGTGCATGTGAATTTAAGTTAATGTTTTAGGTAGATATGAGCTAGGCCAAATTGATGGATTTTCGCATGTTTATAATTTTAATTTGAATGATGCATTGATGATATGTTTTGATGATATAAATATGGTACCAATAAAGTACATTGGTTAGGCACCTAGGATGGTTGTTTTGGCATGTTTTGAAATGTTTGAAATGAATGATTAGATTATGATTACATGGTAATACGCCAAAACTCTATTTTGGCAGCGGATACAGGTTAAGGGTGTTACAGATACGGCACGGGGAGCACATCGAGGTGTGAGATCGTAGGATGCAATCCTTACCCATTCGAGAACTATTTTTCTTTGCGGACACAATAAAATTTGATGATTGCTTGGCATGGTTTAGAGCCATTGGCAAGCCGTATTTGCTACCATCGGAGGCGAGAAGTAGAAAAATTCAGGCGAAAAGGCAACATCAATCGCCACAGCAGCATAGGAGAGGACGCAGTCGCACAACAGGTTCGTCATCCGCTCCAGCAGAATATGCACTGACTGTGGCTACGCAATATCCGTGTTAATTTGCTCCACTTATTCCCGTTCAATTCAGTAACCCTATGTTTTTCTTCAAAAGCACCACTATACTACGGGCCACCACCGTACGTGGTCGGTTCTTTTGTTCCCGCAGGTACATATTTTGGGGCACTAACATCCCCCGCATACTACACCCTTATGCAGATGTCGATGTCGGACACTATGTCGAGACAGACACTGACGTATGCACTGCCACCAATGACGATATTGATTCAGAAGCCCATGCAGCAGTCGATGATGATGTCTGTAATAGCCTAAATTTTCAGTGGTATCGAAATAGTGATTCGAGGTCACTAAATCCGACAAGTGAGTAGAAAATATTATTAATTTAGTGAGTATAAGTTAAATGTGAAGTTAGAAAAAAAATTAAATAATTAGAATCGAAAACGAGGTATCGAGACCTCAGAGATTTTTAATCTAGCCATAAATGTTTTATAAATATTTATGGAGTGTTAATAAGTTAGTATTAAAGTTTCGTCAAGAAATTTTAAAGTTAGATAGTTAATTGAACAAAAGGAGTGAGTTGTAATAAATGTAAAGTTATGAGAAATGATTAAATAGTTTAAATGATAAAAGAAAGAGGGCTTAAAGGCAAATAGACCCAAGGTCTATTTGGGCTGGACAACAAGGGCATGAAACCAGAGAAAATAAGGAGAAATAAGGGTAAATTTGGAATATTGCAAAATTTACTTAATAAAGCTAGGACTAAAGTGGAATTATCTAGATTTCTCTTGATTTCTCTTCATTTTCTTCAGCTGAAAAACAACCATGGGAGAGAGCTTCAAGCTGGTTTTCATACTCAAGCTTCATGTAAGTTTAATTCTTGCTTTCTCCTTGAAATTTCTATGTTTTTGGACTTTTACAATTGGATCCAACTTACTATGTCATTAGTTTTTGATTCTATAGCTAATTTTTAAAGTTGATGTGGATTATTACTGGAAGAATATGATGAATAAATATTGATTTGGAGCTTTAATTTTGTTATATGATGATATTATCAAGTGAAATTGATGAAAATGGGTTTTAGGACCTAATTGTGAAATAGCTGAAATTATGGCCTAGTGTTAAAATTCTGATTTCAAAGGTTATGAAGTAGTTTAAAATGATAGAGAAAAGTATTAAATGAGAAAATTAACTCAATTGCGGGGTTGATTCAGCAAGGACTGAATTGTATGAATTGTGGAATTAGGGACAAAATAGAAATCAACATGTTACACTAAAGCAGTTTTGGACAGCAGCAGTTGTCTAACTTTGAAAAATCACCAAAAATTGTAGAAATTGAATTAAAGTTGAGATAGATATGGAATTAAAGCTTGTTGAGTCTATTTTCATATAAAAGAAACATAGCAATCAAATGAACTCTACATTTTGAGATATTTAAAGTTTTGCAAGACTGGTTTAGAATAACTTTGTGATCCCCTGTTCTTACTTTAAAAATTTACTAAAAATTGTACAAAAAGAATTATGAGTTATAATTTATATGTTTAGAATCCTGAATGAGTCTATTTTCAATAGAAATAAACGTGAACATCATCTGAATCTTGTATAAAGAGATAATTAATTTTTAGTGAAGAAGGATCAGAACTGCCAGACAGCAGAACAGGGGTGACTTTGATGAATAAACTGTACTAATTGGCCACACCAAAAATTCTGGAAAAATTATGGTAAGAAGATATGTGAGTCTAATTTCAAATAAAATTAACGGATCTTAATTTGGAGTTCTGTATCTCAAGATAAAAATAATTTAGTTACTATGACATGGATGGACAGCTTGAATATTCACATGAGTAAATAGTGAAAATTATAGAAAATGTTACTTATAAGTGTGTTGTTTATACTAAGGATGTGGATGGAAAGGAGGAGAAGGGAAAATAATATATGAATGACTTGTGTATAAATTGATTACATGCTCAATTATAATTGATATAATGTTTTATTTGGAATATTTATTATGAAATTATGATTATCGTTATAATACAAAAAAATTGAAGCTGTGAGTTTATATGGCTAAATTTTAGTGATCATTTGTTAATTTTATGAATTTCATTATGTGTTATTTCATATGTATTGATGATCAAATTGAGCATTTCAGTTCAGTGACAACATGAATTGACGGAAAATACAATGGTTGAACCATGGCAACAAGTGATAAGTGATAGCTTCGGCTACACTTATCTGATCAAAGACAAGTGAAAGTGAAAAGTGGTAGCTCGGCCACGATCGATGAAAAGTGGTAGCTCCAACTACGATCGATGAAAAGTGGTAGCTCGGCTACGATCGATGAAAAGTGGTAGCTCGGCTACGATCGATGAAAAGTGGTAGCTCCGGCTACGATCGATGAAAAGTGGTAGTTTCGCCACCGATCGGTGAAAAGTGGTAGCTCCGCCACCGATCAAGTGAAAAGTGGTAGCTCCCGCCACCGATCGATGAAAAGTGGTAGCTCCGCCACTACGATCGGTGAAAAGTGGTAGCTCGGCACCGATCGATGAAAAGTGGTAGCTCCCGCTGCCGATCGATGAAAAGTGGTAGCTCGGCCACCGATCGATGAAAAGTGGTAGCTCTAGCCACCGATCGATGAAAAGTGGTAGTTTCGCCACCGATCGGTGAAAAGTGGTAGCCTCGGCCACCGATCGATGAATAGTGGTAGCTTCGCTACAAGTGACAAGTGATTTCGTGTAAGACCATATCCGGGATATGGCATCGGTGATTATCGGTGAAATTCAAGGCATACCGGTGCAGAACAATTTCGTAAGATGTTCACTAATTTGACGAAGTTGGTAAGTGTTATATAGAATTATGTGATATAAGGAAATATGAGTTGATGATACATGAACATAGAACTTGGTTGATGAATGAGTTCATTTGTGATTATATATTTGTACACCCTTGAGTGTATTATCTCGTATGAAATGGTATTCCGAATGAGTTAATGAGAAGAGTTCTAAAATGACATAATCTAAATTCGAAATGAAATATTATGAAAATATACTTGGAATGTATTGGTATGTCTTGTGTGTGTTATTTGAGTTCATAATATGGAAAGTAAATGTATGTGAAAATATGAGGTGATGATATCTGTACATGGAATTTGTTTATGGATACATGCATCCTAATGGATTTTAGAGAACATTGAAATTGGGCTCAATAAGTGAGTTGCCAATTTAAATTGTAATTGGCAGGAAGAGTTAGTGAATTGCATGATTATGAGTTGTTACATGTATTTGTCAAAAATACGAGAAAATGATGGTAAATGATATATGGAAATATGAGACTATAATATATAAAAACATGGAATGTGTTTGATAAATGTGTTCATTCATAAGTATAGAATTTTTGCATCTCAAGTGCACTATATGTATAAAGATGATGTTTCAAATGATTTGATAAGTAAAACTCAAATATGAAGTAGTTTGAAACCAAGGCAAATTGTTATAAAAATGTATATGAAAAACAGAGGTGCGATTGTTATAAGCTATATGAATACATCGGATGAAAAAGTACAAGTACAAGAGAAATTTAATGAGAATTGAGCCCATATACGTTTCTTGTTATTTATATGAAGTGTACGACTAACAAATCGTATTAAGTATATAAGGCTCGATTGAATATCTTAAATTAGTTTTTATATGTATTAAATGTGGTGAAGAATAAGGATCAAATGAGTGAGAAATATGGCTTGAAAAATAGCATAATTTGTGAAAAATTAACTTTACCACACGGCCAAGCAACACGGGCGTGTACTAAGGCCGTGTGACCCAAGTTTCTCCACAGATGCAAGTCAGAGAGTTATACGCCCTAGAGGCTCGGCCATGTGAGCCACACGGGCGTGGGAACCTTGTAAATGAGATAAACTTAAGGATTTTGCGAAAAATTTTATACGATTTTGATTTAGTCCTGACCCAATCCCGATGCATGATTTGAACCTTAAGGGTCTGATAAAGGAAACTTTTACAATAAATTTTAATATTTGAGCGATAAATGGTTTAAACAATCTGTAAATGTTTTGTACTCTTCGGTAATGCCTCATACTCTGTTCTGGCGTCGAACATGAGTAAGGGGTGTTACAATGTCGATGCCCGGAACCTTTCTGACGTACCCAAAATTTTGAACACCTTATGGCTACACGCCTATAATGACCCAAACACCATACATATCACTATTTTACGGGGGTGACTCATTGCTGCAACCACTGGATGCGAGAGTGGCTGATACACAATGGTAGGTGAGGATGACACATCAATCGACCACGAAGGAAGATGATGACGCTGTCGATCCCAAGGAAACGATTGCCTAGGCGGCCATGCTAGGTACATATTCAGGTGATGATGATGACAAGGAGGAAGTTTACAAGCCCGCACCTCCGGATGTCATTCCAGTTGTACGCAAAAATCCTCTACGCGACCATTGCCCACTGCTTTGCGCACACATTCTCCCTAACAACACCATTGCAATAGATAATTATACGAACCCTCCCACTCATGATGCAACTTCTCCATAACCTACTATTTTGCAACCCACAATTTTTAGTACGTTGCAGTGTACTGGTATTGGCTACGTATGTTCATAATTAGCACTGATATTTGAATTTGAGGATTAGCCTTCACCATCAGTAGAATATTGT
This sequence comes from Gossypium bickii, assembly GCA_025503065.1. NCBI lineage: Eukaryota > Viridiplantae > Streptophyta > Magnoliopsida > Malvales > Malvaceae > Gossypium > Gossypium bickii. Next base: position 112,995,185 of record CP106710.1, on the reverse strand, counting down.
CAGCAATCATGTCTGAGTCTAGCCTCATATGGTCCTGACTTGCACCTGTCGCAATACAGGTATGGGGACCGGGACACTTATTTATCATCCACATCCCGATTTTCTTCCGGTAAGATACATGATTTTCCACTTACATCTCCCGTCCTTCATTGCACACTTTCCTTCGAATTTCTCGGAATGGGACTTCGTGACGTAGTAGTTCACGCTGTTCTTGAAGCTGTACCACTTTAGTGCAACAAGAAAAGAATCTTTGTTAGGGTATTCCATTCCAACTTCTAGTACTTATACATCACAATTTCTGCTTACATGACCAAATGTTATGTATGGAAGCCGCGAAAACACTAAACCACCCTCAGCCGATAGGCCGATGTTCTTTATATGGGGAAGAGGTTCATATGCCTTGAATCGCGCATCTGGATCTGGAGCATTATCTAAGGCATCATCGTCAGACTCGTGAGGTTTTGGCTTTGTTGTAACTGAATCCGGTTACTAAAATAGTGTCACTTCTGAACCATCCGGCTCTCGCTATCAGATTGACTCAGGTTCTGACTCCTTCCCCTCGTTTACGTCCGCAGTGCCTTCTTCCTCACTTGCATCTTCTTCCTCGTCTGCACTTTCATTGTCACCTTAGAGCATAGTGTTGGACATACCCTTGCTGGCCCCCGTCGAAAGGAGTAGATCATCGGTTCTTTTGTAACCCATGTTTCCGCCAGAATATTCAACAGGTTGATGACCATTGTACATCGATGACCCCCCGGTAACTGCTTTCGCCCATAACATTGACCCGGTGCCAAAGTTGAAATTGAATGTACTGATTGAATGTCGAGTCCGAGTGTCAGGATTTGGGTTATATTAATGCCCCGACTGGTATTGACCCCCAAAGTTTAGATCGATACCGGAGACCGATTAGTGTCTGCCCATAGATGTTTCGGGAACATTGTAGTAGCCGCTTTGAAGGAGGCCAAAAAACCACCGCACAACGGTGTAGTAAGACTTTCTTTTCAGCTTCAGTACTCGTATTTGCCGTGACGGTGGTCGAAGATGGGCCAGATCCATTAGTGTTGACGAACTCAACATATAACTCACTAACAACATTTCTGGTTTAGATGTACGATGATATGACTATCTCGAGATGCGTCTTGCTAATCACATCGAATAACTCATACTTATAGGGATCAACGGATGTAAGAAAACTTCTAATTTTAATCTGCTTTGAATGGTAACAGAATTCGTTCCTACAAACACCACCCCAAACTCTGTATTACAAATTTAACCGTCGTAGTATATAGCAGATTTCACTCGTCGGCTTATTTCAATATCAATCAAGATTTGGATGAATAAACGCAAAAAAAAGTAGAGAGTTGTTTGAAAGAGTACACACAACTCTCACATGTGATACAAAGTTCTTCTGTTTAATATTAACTTGATGCATGTCTATGTTATGAAAATTACGCCCTTTTTATAAGAAAATCATGTAGGGAGAAAGAGAACACGTGCTATGAATTTCGTTTACGAATGCATACATTTGTTGCATATTTTATGGTGCAAATTTTTATCATGCATTTAGAAGTCATATAATTTCATTGAGATTCTGCACTGCATAACATGCTCAACAGATATTTGAAAAAGTATTTTCACGCTCAGCAGATAGGAAATTTGTTAAAGAAAACTTGCCCAGCTAGAGGAGGCACGCTTTCCTGCCATGTTGGTAGGAAAGCCCCCATAACTAAGCGAGCTTTCTCTAATAAATTTCCTATTCCCCGGGGAGAAAAGCCTGACACTTCGAATAATTCGGATGCTTGAAACACGTTTAAAATATGTTCCAGCGCGCTTTCAAGGATTTTCTATGCAAACATACCCTTCCCTGTGGCTATAAATGGGTAACACACACTAGATTTTATCATCCCTCAGTCATATAATTTCTCCCCAATCCTCTCAATTTCTGTAACACCCTTTACCCGGCCTGGTCGTCGAGCCCAAGTAAAGAGATGCTACATTAATATTCAACAATTAACAATCACATTATTAAATAATACATATTTAAATATAATTGATATTCTGTATAAACAAACATATTAAATTTTAATATGAAAAAAAAAATTCTAAAATTACTTAGTGATAAAATTCAAGCTCGGAATAAGACTTACTTAAAAGAAAATTTTCAAGTTTAAAGTTAAAAATGAAAATCCGTTGTTGGTATCGATAATAAATCAATACCATTTTGAAAATCGATACCAAAATCAAATACTGTTTTCTTTGTAAAACAATGATATCGATACTTATTTTAAGGTATCGATATTTTTTTATAAAATATCGATATTCAAATAAAAATCGATACCAAATTAACATTCTAATTAATTAGAAAAATTGTTCAAATGGTCAAGTATCGATATCAAATGCCAAAGTATCGATACTTGTTTTTAAAATGGTAAAACCTCATATTTAAAAGTTCAACTCATGCCAAAATTCACCTATTTTACACTAGATAAATAAAACAAGCTATTAAAACATCTAAAAGACTAACCAATGTGTCCTCATTGACACCACAATTCAATATCCAAACTAAAATAACATTTCAAACCAAAATAATTGCATTTAAAGTACTCAAACATCTTTAATATTGATACGTACCAAAATACCACCCCTTTCAATCTATAAGCCAAATTACCATATTCACACACTTTCATTAAACTTATACCAAACAAATTCCAAACATAAATATATACCAGACCAACAACATATTCACATGTACCAAAATATATCTAAAGACAAGCATCATTCAAGTTTAACAACATCACAAAATAACCTCATAAATTCATTTAACATATTACATGTCATATAACCTAATACGGGCATTCAAAAACTACCAATAGATTTCCGGATAGTTTGAATCTTGAAGTCGATCCGATCCCCTGAAGCCTCAAAAACAAATCTACAAGGAAGGAATAAAAAAAATACAAGTAAGCTTACTTAAGCTTAGTAAGTTCCATGAATAAAACAATTAACTTACCAAATAAACTTAATCAATACATAATACAGAAATGTCATAAATCATAGTCCTGCCATTCATAACCAAATCATAGGTGAGTCATAAACTTGTATACGAGTGAATCAATTCAATCAAATATGTTATATCATTAACTATACCCGATGAACATTGTAATGGATTCATATATACGGTTAACCAACCAAACACACCAAATTGCTCAAATGAGCTAACCAACCGAGAACACACCTGGGCACCAAGTGCCAAGCCCGTAGGCTAACATCCCTCCGAAACACACCTCAGCACCAAGTGCCAAGCTCATAAGCTTTACATCCGCCCTTGAAACACACTTGGAACATTGTAATATAATGCGATAGTTCGCAACAAATGCTAAACTTCGCTATATTTAGTAAACATGAATGATTTATAATCATCATCTCAACATCAACCAATCCCGTACAGCGCATGATATAACCTATTGGCATGCTAACCGTATCCTATCCTACGTTCATCGGCTCACATATTTATCATTTAACAACATTTAATACAATTTCTTTCCCAAATCAATTCACTTACCACAATTCAATATTTTTAAGTCAATTAAAAATATTCAATCCACAAGCAATTTAATATTTAAATTTTACTAAAATTTAATCGTACGAACTTACCAAGGTCAAACTATAGAAATAGAAAAAGTTCAGGGACTAATCCACAACCTTCCCTTTTCCACGATTATCAGCTTGATCTTGATCTATAATATAATTTTTTTAATTAGCCTCAATTTCACATTCTACTCAATTTAATACATCTAATTTCTTATTTACAATATTTACACATTTTCCCTAAACATTTCCATTCCATACAATTTAATCCCTAATATTAAACAAGCCAAATCCATAATTAGTACATAAACCTCATATTTTCTAACACTTAACCCTTAATATACAACTCAAATATCCTTAAATTTATAATGAAATCCTTCTCATTTTACAGATTACTCAATTAAATCCCTAATTTTCAAATTTATACTAAACTACTCTATAAAATAACACAAAATCAACATCAAGCACCTAAACAAAATTCTTTCAAGTAAAAGGCTTCAAAAACATTAAGGGTATACTTCCTAAACTTAACTAATCTCACAAATTAACCCCTAAATAAGATAGATTTCAACTCAGCTAACACAAAAACATGAAATTCATGAAGAAACCATCATCTTTTCCTATTATTAATAATATTGTTTTCTTTTTACTTTTGAATATTATTATTTTAATAACCTTTAACATATAATAATTTATGAAATTGACAACCATCATTTCATCAACCGAACACTATATTAAGTTTTGGCTTATTTGCAACATAAGCCCCTCAACCTTAACTAATTAGGACATATAGCTAAAAGAAATTAATAACAAATCATTTTTCCAACTTTTTCAATTTAATCCTTTTTCTTTAATTAATTAACTAAACGATAATTTTTTTTTAATCAAAATTTAATGTGACACTAATGACTTCGTAAATATTAAATAATTAATATTTATGGACTGACATGTTAGAATTGGGATCCCGAAACCACAATTTTCGACACCGCTAGAAAATGGGTTGTTACAATTTCTCCATTATAAACCATTTCCTGATCTTAAAATTTTCGGTTGCTAAAAACATTTGATTTACATTTGAGGTATTCTTGAGTCGTCAGTGATGCAATATTCCTTCGAGCCGCACACATTTCATATATCATGCCGAGATGAGATCATTGCCTTCGAAGTCTATCCTAGGGAAGTCGGTTATGGGGTGATTTTTCTTTCTATGGTCAAGGATGGAAGTCGACGTAGGGGTCTCAATCGATAGTCGTTATATGGTAATGGAATGAGGTATAACGGGGGAGCCAGTTGAAGGTCGTTACGCGACCACGAGCTTAATCTTTTCGAATACCCGAAAATGACCCCCTATAAATACCATACAGAAGTTTGATGGCAAATTCATACGGAAAAACTCTGGGGCTTCCCTCTATAATGGATGTAATTTTTTTCTCCATTTCCAGGCAACCGATGTTAGAAAAAATGGATTTGAAAAACGCAGCGGAAAAAAATTTAGGGAAAAACTAGAGTTTTAAAAAAAATTTCAAAAACAAGATATTTATTGTGATATCTAAAGTAATAAAAACTTAATCAAAATTGTACATTTTCAATTCGTCAAGGATGAGCGCTTCGATCGAGTAGTCTTCTCCGCTATCCTCAAGCTCACGTTTACCGAGTGTAGGCTTGCTTCGAATCAGAAAATTTTTCACAAAAATTACCAATTGGATAATTTCATAATTTCTCTAAACTTTTGGGTCAAGTTGTAAATCAGAAAAATATCTCTAGAAATTTTCTGAAATAATCTTTTCAAAGAATTTTCTCTCTACAACTTTCTTTTGAATTCAAGTGTGTGTTAAATAATGACCCAATGCTCTCTTTATATAAGGAGAGTTTAGAGAGTTCAACTATGAGTAAACTTAATCACTTTAATATTAAATTTAATCTAATATTTAGATTAAATTTAATATTAAATCTTATTAAAATAATAGAATGTTTATCTACAAGATAAACATTAAATTAAATTTAATATTAAGATAATCACTTTAATATTAAATTAATAAAATACTTAATCTGAAATATTAAGATAATCACTTTAAATTAAATTTAATATTAAACTATTAAAATATTATTATTTTTGAAATAGTTAATCTGAAATCAAATTCTCTGGTATAGTCCCAATAGGAGTATAACTCTTCCACTGCTCAGCCACCGAAGATCAACCGCCACCGGCCACTAGAATGTCGCTGTCGCAGTTGCTGGCACTGCTGTTTCAGGTAATACAGGTGCGACACCATTACGGCACCCCAAGTCGGTTCGACTACTGGCGATTTGGTCCGGGTTAATGACAACCCGACCGGTTCGGTCTAGCCACTGGTTGCACCGTCAGCCCGATTTCATATATTAGGCCCAATTTGACCAATTTTTGGGTCTTCGTCTCAGTTTTTGGGCTCCCAGGCCCAATTTATGATCTTAGGTCCAGTTTTCAAGTTTAATTACCCATTGGGCCAATTGTCTGACTTGAAGATTAATTTCCAAAAATATCATATTAATTTTAATTAATTTGATTAATTTAATTTTACTTGATCAAAATTAAATTTTCCAAAAATCACTTAGATTTTCTAAATTAATTTTTCAAGAAAATTATTTAATCAAATTCTCTAGTTGAACAATTTTATGACCACCTAATTTAATTCCACATCGAATAAATCGACTCAATTAAATTATTTCCACACTCGTAAGATTTTCTTCTGATTCAAATGTAGTCTGATCAAGTTTTTGTTGAGCTAGTAGAGGGACCAATCAGACATATACAATTAGGCTATAGTAATTGCAATTATGTCTAGAAGCATTGTTCCGATAATTCACAATTACTTAACCATAGAGTCAGTCCACAATAAGTACCATGATTGAAAACTCCTTATTGTATACTCTTTAAGAAAGCATTTCATCCAACTGCTTTGTCCAATGACCTTGTCATGTGTGTGTTACCCTCATATGATATCTTTGATTCCTTTGAGTTAAATCCATTCACTCAATACAATCTTATTTTATCTCATTGTCACCATTGTGTCTTATTAATGATTAATATGATCACTGTCAACAAATGACTGTGATAAATTGCTCGTTTGAGAACAAGCAACTCGTGGCCACGTTCCATATTTATCAATCCACATAATGCCAATGAGAGGATATCATTAACTCTTTAATTGAGCTATGAATTTCACAGTTGCTGGTAAAGTCATGCCATACATAAGTCATATACCCAACATACCGACTATGGGCTCGATCATCTTTAGAGCATAAACCTCCACTTATATCAAAGTATATGAATTGCATTCGCATGGTCAGTGACTAACTCAGGATTTAGGTAAATCACACCATGAACATCATAAGTGAATTAATTCATAAATGAATTCAGAATTAATTCATCTTGGGTCCAGTCCAATGTATCATTTTACCAATGAATACATCTATGTCTATACCCGTGGAGTCAACTGCTCTGATAGCCAAGACTAGTCATCTCTCCAATTGGAATTGTAGACGACATAATAATCTTTCTCAGTATTTAAATCAAATGCTCACTTCGATTCTTTTACGGGATTACAGACTTATTTAGATTATTTACTAAATTTAGTTGTCTTTCTCGTAATGTAAACGTTCTTACAATGCCACTTATCTTCATTTTGAACTTAGACAATAAATGAGCTAATATTTGTTTGTCACAATTTCGCTATGCATGTAAAATATAAAAGTAAAGAAATACAAAAAACATAATAATGAAATGTGAAATTAACTTTATTTATTTATTCATCTTTCAAATAAATAGAAAACAGTTACATGTTTACTACAATATTGGCACATTTCCCAACAATCGATACCTTTAACCTTCTTTTTTATTCGAAGGCCGACACTGTCGTAGACACAAGAGGACTCTTAGGCGGGGAGCAGTTGTTGCGTTGCAGTAAAAGTAATGCTCCTTTCGAGGCAACGATGATTGTCGTTATTACACAAGCCATTAATAACTACAACCGTTGCCGTGTCAACCCAAGTTTGATCTCTACTGTGCCGAAACATCCACTCTCCACCTGATAGCCCTCTTATGTCCACCTCAGTGTTAACCTTCGAATAAGAATGAAAGGTTAAAGATACCAACTGCTTGGAAATTGAGAAAAAAATTACGTTGATTACACTAGAAGTTCCTATAGTTTTTCTGTATGATTATGTCATCAATATTATGTATGGTATATATAGGGCATTGTTTACAGGTATCCAAAAAGCTTGAACTTCTGACTGCGTAATGACCATCACCTATCCCCCGGTTATACTCGAACCCGTGATCACATTACGGCCACCGACTGGGATCTCCACCTAGACTTCGACCCCTAATCATATCAAGCACTATTACCACGAAATTGGATTTCCCCACGATGGGTTTCTAAGGTGATGATCCTATCCCGCCATGACATATGAAATGTATGTGTGTTGAGGCATGTTATCACATCCACGACCCCTCAAAACTACCTAAGAACTTCTGTGGTTTCAGTTACAATCCCTGAACATTTTCAAAATGCCCTAACCCTAGAGAGAGAAAGGGAAAGTGCACCTAGCTGTACGCGCTTTCACTTGCTCTCCTAAAAACGACATATTTCCCTAATTAAATTTAAAAACGGCCTAAAGGCCTAATTAAATTTTTTTTTTTGGCCTATTCGCCTTTATTTAGCCATTAAAATCTACTCTAGAAATTTTGAAATCCACTGGTATATTTACTAAAACAAGTAAATTCATATTTTAGAATTTTGAAAATCTTGATACAAATTAAATCCCTCTTACAAATTTCTCACCTGAATACACCCTAAATTATTTTCCTACAACCAAATATTTTTATTAAAATACCCAAATAAACCAATATATCATTTTTATGTTTTAAAACATGTTTAAATAAACAAATACGGTGTCCTCATTTTTGTGTTTTAAAACATGTTTTATTTGGGAAATTAATTTAAAAAGGTATAATGAAATATTAAAAAAATTAAATATTTAAAAAAGGGACACATGCCAATTTTTCAAAATTTCTTGTGAAATAAAAAAAAAAACACACAAATACTCACCTTTTTTTGGGGGGGGATCTTAGTTACATTCAATAAGGTAGCGTTGGAAAGCCACTTAGTAATTAGATTTAAATATATTGCTTGTAATTACACAAGGATGATATGTTTGGGTAACCATTGTAATTGGTGGGTCTCATTGAATTGGGTGTAATTGGAGCACCCGTACCCAAATTACATTTTCCAATTCGTAAGGAGAGGTTGAGAATTGGACACTCAAATCCAATTTTAAAAGAATATTTTGATACTAGTTATAAAAATATTATAAGCATAAACATGTATAAGTGTTTGACATGGTTATAATAAAAAAAATTATTATATTATGAATCCTAAAAAATCATATTATAAAAATAATTTGTGTATTTTATAAATTTACAACGAAAAAATTATAAGAGAGTGTAATTACCACCATAATAATTACACTTTCATTCAATTATTGTACTTTCCAAACAGATTCTAAATCATTTGTTCTATAAAGAGTTTGAGGTAAGTTTAAAATGTATTGATTATTTTTTATTGGTTTAAGGGTCAAAAAAGTCAAAAGAATTCCCAATTAAGTACTTGGTAACCCAAATAGAGTAGTTGGCTCATTCCGTTAACAGAAATAATTAGTTGACTGATTTAACTGTTAACATTGTTGATATAATTAATGAAAGCCAATAGAAACTACCATGTGGCATGCCACATAAGCAAAAAACAAACAAAAATTTAAAAATAAATAATTAAAATGTGCATACAGAATGAATTAGACAACTATTTGTTGTCCATTTTAAATATATTAGAATTTGAGGTAAATGTAATTTTTATTTTTTATTAGAATTTTTGTTGTCTAAATTCTTTTTGAATGAGTGCAAAATTAAAAAAATAAAAAATATTATAAGAAATTCTAAAACATATATAAAAAAAATCAAATATGTAAAATCTCAAAAAAAAAATTTATTAGAACTATGTTAAGGAAAAAAAAAAGAAGTAAAATATAATAAATAAATACTCTTGCAGCACTGTTAATGGCGCCTGCAATTCTGGGATTCGTCCCAGAAAAGCTTTCAAAGAAGAAAAAGCAGGTATTGAAGAAACTTCCATGTTTGAAATGTGGGTTTCTTAGGAAAGTTGAGGAGCAGCTTGATGTTGCAGCGAAGGGAACTTATGTCTTGAATCGAGATTTCGATACACTGAGTCAGCTTGTTTCTAGGTTAAATGATGAAGTTGAACACAAGAAGGAAACGATAGGGATTTGTTTGGAGAGGCAGAGGGAAGATCATAGATTTTGTCTGTAAATTGTGAAGGAGTTGAAGAAGAGCAATGGTGGATTCTGGAAACAGGTGGAGGAGCTTGACATGTTTATTTGCGTCTTGTAACAACCAATCGAGCAAAGGCATTAGTAATCAAGGAAATGATTGCATCTTTTGCGCAAGGTTTCATTATTGTCAAGACCAAACATCCCTGGCAAAATTGCGTTTTTATTTTTATTTTTATTTAGTTAAATAGGTTTTTTTAAAAAAATTTACGAAAATAAGTCGATTTTTAAGAGAGTGTGTGAAAGTGCATCCAGTTGGATAAATTGAAAGTGCATCCAGTTGGATAAACTTTTCTGCTAACTATGCAGAAAGCATACTTAGCTAGAAGTGTTTTCTGAAAATTCCAAAGAAAACGTGTATAGCTAGACCCACTTTCCCTAACATGTCATCAAAAGCTCGTCCAACTGGAAGTGCTTTGTCTCATATCTAAAAACAAAACGGCCTATTTGACCAATCTACATTCACTAATTAATAATTAAATTTAAGTTAGAAACTATTACAAAAAAGATTAGAAACTATATACGAAAATTTATTTTCACACAATCTACTATTATAATATTTATGTATTAAAAATAATTTCAAAATATTGTTAACTTAAATCCAGTTTAATATTATTTATTATGTTTTTAAAAATAAACTTATATATTATTATACTTTAATTTCATAACCATATTATTAATGAAACATTACAAACTTTATGCTTATTTTTAAAAAAATTAAATGTATATTTATTTAATACATACAATACATTACATGGATAAAAAAACTAATTAAATATATTTTAACAATTTACATTGACTAATTAATAATTCAAAAGAAGTTAGAAACTATATACAAAATTGGGTAACTTACACCATTAGTCACTAAACCATAGGTAAGTCTTCAAAATTGTTTTTCTTGGTCACCTGACTGCTAAGTAGCACTATTTTAGTTGGTATAATAACAATTTTAGTACTCAACTTTTATAATTTCTGTCAATTTGATCCTGCATGTATATAAAATGGAAAAAAATGAAATTCTTTTACAAAATTCTAAAAATTAAAATTAAAATAAAAGTAGATAAAGTGAGAGAAAATGAGGGAAAATTGTTTTTAAACCCTCTAAAATTTCTATCTGTATTATCTATATAAAAATATCCAATACCCATTCTTTAAAAAATATAGAAGAAAATAAAAACATTAAGCAAAATTATTGGTTCTTTGTTTTTTACCTATTCTATTTCTGGACATACCTTTTTCATTATAAGAAAAGAAAAAATTCAGAATATAATTTGTTTTTTACAATTTGGGTTTTGAGAAATGATTTAAATAAATTGATTTAAACTGAGTTTGAAAAAGAAAATTTTGTGGTCTATTTTGTATATTTTGGGTAAAAAAATGACATCAGAGTCAATTTCACAAGCCTCTATAATATCAATTTGGGATGTTCTTTAAGGGCATGAAACTTGATGTTAGCTCGATTGATCACTAGAAATAGCCAAAATGGGAGAAGGGGTGAATTGGCCTTTTAAAATTTTGGAAGCAAAGAGTAAAAATAGAGACAATGAACACAACGATATATAGTGGTTCGGCTCCAATTGCCTACTCCACTACCTTAACTTTCCACAACTAATGATTTTCTTAAATTCACTAATTTGACAACCTTTGAGGATAAGGTTTAAACTAGCAATTCCCTTAAGATTTCTACACAAATCTTAAGATTGCAACTCCCTTAAGGTTTCTACCCAAACCTTAAGAATCAACCTTCTCAAACAGAATAACAAATAAGCATTCAAAGAAATAATCCTTTCAAGATTAGGATGTTTCCAATTAAGCAAAAATACAAGGAAAACACTTGAACTAGTAGAAAATACAATGAATGCTCACAAGTGTTTACAAGAAGAAGATACAGAATTGAAGCACAAAGTGATTGGTAATAGATTTTTTATGTATCTTGAATCACTTGATCTATTGTAATCTCACTTATTGTGGTAGAAACTTTAGAAGCTAGTATTTATACCCTCTAATTGATTTCCAACTGTTGTGATTGTTGAGGAATTTAATGGAGTCATTGGGGGGTGAAAATACCAGATCATTAAAATTCACTTGCAACAAAAGGTATCGATACTTTTTCTATGAGTATCGATACTATTAGCATTTAACGTTTGATTCAGTGATCGTTAAAGTTGACTTACAATGATACCAAAGACATTTTATCGATACATGGTAAAAGGTATCAATACTTTTTGAAAGGGTATCGATACCTTTTATGATTGTTTGAAAAATCATCAAGTCAAAATGGAAAAACGATATCGATATCAAAGATGGAATCGATAAAAAATACAATAGGAATTGATACTTTTTGAGAAGTATTAATACTTTTTGCTTTTGTTTAATTTTTTGTTTTAAGTGAGTGAGCAAGTTTGGTATCGATCTTGAAAAAGGTATCGATAAAAATTGTATGGGTATCAATACTTTATGAAAGGTATCGATATTTTTTGTAGGGAGCAATTTTTATCACATCCTGAAAATCGGGTTAATGAAACCAATGGCATGTGTGGTTGGGAGTAATGGCATAGCCATTACAACCCAATTCTGTGGCCCACTAGAAACCATATTTTGGTTTAATGGAATGCCTATTGTTAGCTTATTCCATTACAACCCAATTCTGTGTTTAAGCATGGAAAGGGCGCATTCCTATTCTGTTTCTTTTTCACTAAATAGCTACTGAATATAGGCCTCTTTTCCATTTTACCCTCCCATTTTCTCACGCAAAAAAAGTTCTCACTCAGCTCGCTCTCAATCCTGATCTCTCTTGCTTCCTTCGTCTCTGGCCAATAGTAGTCTTCCCTCAGGTAAACCTTTCGATTTCCTCTCTGCCTCTTTTAGTAACCCTAACAAGACTGGTTCAAAGTCTTGAAAATGGAAATGACAAATCTGTGTTTTGCCAAAATGGTTATCTCTGTCTCCATCTAAATCTCTAATCTTCCAAAATCTTCACCAGATTTGCAGTTGATTCATCTACCTATACTTTTCTCTTCTCCCATTTTGATTTTTTTTTTCTAATTTTTTTTCGTGTCTATTTGTTTGTCTTTCCATTTCTTTCCTCTCTTTTTAATCAATGGAATTAAGTAACATCTAATCACAAATAGTTTGTTTTTCTTCTTTTCCCACATCTTATACTTCTAAACAAAGCTCATTTCCCTTGCATGCTATGGCTAGCTTTTTCTGAAATATTTCATCTGTTAGACATTCTCTCTTCACTCCACAGGTTTTAAAAACCTTACCCTCTTCTTTATTTTTTTCCATAACTTCATATCATTTTTTCTCATGTTTAATCTGATTATCTTGCACTATGTTAATTTTTTTTATATAAAAAAAGGTAGTTTAGTAACAGTAGAAATAGATATATGAAACCGTGAATCAACTTTTTTTTTCTTTTTGCAGGTTTGTGGGGGAATGGTGTAAAGGTCATCTTCTTAGCTGTGTAACTTTTCTTCTAAAGGTAACTAAAATTCCATAGGAAAGCTTCAATTTGAATGTCGGTACTCAAATATTGTTATTTGGGTATCTTGTATTCTAATTCTATGTTTGGTTAAATCACGTTTTGTTTGTAACAGCCCGACTTAGGGGCTAGTCGAAACAGTGATCTCGGGATCACTAATCCGAGGTTAGAGAAATTTTTTTTCATGTTATATTATGAATTAGAGCGTGATTATATAAGTGCATGAAAATTTTGGTGCTTTAATTTTAGCGATTTCAAGCTTAATCGCGAAAAAGGACTAAATCGCATAAAGTGCTAAAGTTCTATTTTTATAAGCTAAAGGTGCCTAATAGCCATGGAATATTAATTTGAGGTCTTTAAAGTGCAATTTGACCCCTAAGAATAAGGTGGCCAGCCATAGGAGACAAGAATTGAGAAAATTGGTCAAAGTTGGTAAAAGTTGGTGACTAAATTGACTTGTATTAATAAAATAAAGAAAGAAAAGATATCATCTTTTCTCTCCATCTTCCTCCACCAAAAATAGCAAGCAAAATAGGGGTTTTGAAAGCTCAAAATTTCAGCAAACTCATCTCCATTCAAGTAAGTGATTTTAATGGTTTTTCTTGAAGATAGTTGTACTTTTAGAACCCCTAGAGCTTAAGCTTTCTAATGAGGGGACTATCTTGCATCATGGTGAAAAGATTAGATTTTTTTACATGAGAGGTTTCATTGTTATTTGCTGCATTTTTATGGAAGAAAATGAGTCTTTGTTGCTAGATAAATAACTTTTGTGAAAGGTGTTACTATGAAAACACCTAAATGAACCTTTTTGTAAAGGTTGTAAAATTGGTAGTAAATGTATTAAATGTTGGGTTCTGATGATGGCCAAAAGAGAAACGAATGTTCACCTAGGCTCATTAAAGTAGAAATTTGATTAGAATTGACTTCCGAGCCTAGGGGTAAAATGGTTATTTTGCCAAAGTGTAAGGGCAAAATAGTAATTTTGCCAAAGCATGATTATTAAAATGCTTTTATTACTATGATGATTAAAATGAGCTAATTTGCTATTATAGAGCAATAAGAGCCAAGAATCAACCTCGATTGGGGAAAGAACAAAATATCGGACTAGACCGACGATCTAGCTTATTTTGAAATCAAGGTAAGTTTGTATGTGATAAATTCAACATTTATGCTCGTATTGTTTGAGAATGTTTGACATTATATTGATGTACGATATTCTAAGAAATTGAAATGTTGAAGTCTCGGTTGGACTATAATGAATGTGAGTATAATATTATCGAGACATGAGATAGATAAGGTCTCATGTAAGACCATGTCGGGGACATGGCCTAGGCACCAAATTGAAATTTCATATAAGACCATATCCAGGATATGGCTTCGGTATTGAATATGAGAATCGCATAAGACCATATCCGAGATATGGCATTGATACTTGATGCGAGATTTCGTATAAGACCATATCCGAGATATGACATCGGCACTCAGAGATGACCCCATGTAAGACCACATCCAGGATGTGGCATTGGTTTCGTGTTTATGCTAATGGTTATGAATATGCATCTTGAGCATCCCTAGTGATTTATTGGGATGAATAGATCAACTTAGAAATAGAAACGAGAATTTTATTAAAACTATGTGATTGAGTTAACACAGGTACCCGTGAGAAATTCACGAAGAACATTTACGATGTGTGGCATGGTATGTGCTAGATAAGGGCAAGTATGAGTAAGTATAGCAAGGAGCCTATGACTTGGTGTGCGTTTATTTAATGCCATGGATGGTTATTGTCATGAGCTTATTGTTGCTACTTATTTCCATGCAAACTTACTAAGCTTTATGCTTACCTCTTTCATTGCCATTTTCCTTGTAGTATTGCCAAGATAGCTCGAGAAATCGCAGACGTCAGAGTTGGAGATCACACTATCGACTACTATTTGGTATAGCCCACTAGATTCATTTTGAGTATGGCTTGCATAGGACTTGGTATTTTTGGCATGTCATATTTGTAAGCCAAATGTGTTGGCTATTCTAGTTGTTCAATTTATTTTGTAAAAAGGTCATGGGAGGTTGGCCTATTCTTGATATGTCCATATATTCAATGAAGATGAATTTCATGAAGTGTATGTTTCTGTGGATGTCTTGACTCTTTTGAGTTCTTAGAGGTACCATATGGTCATCTTAAATATTGAATTGTTTTGGTATGAGTGTGATTTCTTGCTAGGGTGGCAAATGGCTTGGTAGATAACTATATAATTATCCACACGGGCAGACACACAGGCGTGTGTCTAGGCCATGTGTGACTCACGGTCAGCCCCATGTGCGTGGTGCTCGGCCGTGTGTCTCCTTGCATTCTAGAGTTGCAAGTCAGTATGCTCAGTAGTAAACACACGGGTAGAGACACGGCCGTGTGTCTCAGCCGTGTGGGAGGCACGGCCAGGAACATGAGCGTGTGCCTAGGCCGTGTGAAGTCTGCACCTGAAGTTAGGAATTTAATTCGACACACGATCTAAGGACATGGGTGTGTGCCTTGGCCGTGTGACCATAGTGATATGATGACGTCATAAACAGAATGCCAAGGTTTTGGCACACGGACTAAGACGTGGGCGTGTCGAGGCCGTGTGAGGGACATGGGCGTGTGTCTGGCCGTGTGTATTAAGTCAGTGTCAACCATGGGTGAGGAGCACGGACAGGTCTCAAGGACACACGGGCGTGTCCCTTGAACAACACAAGCGTGTGGCCCCTGTTTAGGCAAAATTTTTCTATGTGTGTAAAAGTTTCCAATTAATTCCCGAAACCTTCCGGAAGTAAGTATAAGGCCTCGTAGGCCCAGGATGAGTAGATTATGAGTTTGAATGGAAAAGTTTTTTAGCCGAAACGAAATTTTATAGCCCGATGTGATATTTTTAAGTAGGTTGAGCTAGGTAATGCCTCGTATCCGGTTCCGGCTTCGAACCCGGGTGAGGGGTGTTACATTGGTTTTTGAGTAGATTGTTTTATTTAGGTAATCATCTGTATGTGATTGTAGAAGAGTGTTTTGTCATGGGATTTTTATTAGATTAATAAATGTCTGAATTCTATAATGCTATTTAATTGAAACAAGTCAGCTGTACTGTAAAGCGTAGTGCTTAATGTAGTGTTATCTTTTATCCAACAATAAAAATAATAAATTCATGCCACATAAAAGATGGAATTCTTTGGCTATTTTTCTTGAACTTGATTCATTTGAGTTAAAAAGTGAAATCTAATACTTTTTTTTTTGAATAAATGAAATCTGTGTTCGGTTATTTCTTTGTTTGTGTCCTATTGAAGGTAGAAGGAAATCCAAGTCAGATTCAAGTGATTCGTGCGATGAGAATATGTAACACCCCTAACATGTATCTGTCACCGGAATAGAATTTCAGAGCATTACCAAATAAACATAACCTAAATCATTCATTTCAAACTATTTCAATAATCATAACAAAATCCATCATTAAACATACATATCGTCCCTTATTTAAGCCCTCGAGGCCTTAGAAAAACTTAAGAAATAATTTGGGACTAAATCATGAAATTTGAAAAATTGAGGAAAAAGATAGAAAAATTCAACTGTAGGGGTCACACGGTCGTGTGGCTAGGTTGTGTGACTCATATGACTGAGACACATGCCCATGTCTCAGGCTGTGTAACTCTCAAAATAGGGACACACGGCCGTGTCCTAGCCCGTGTCCGTACCTGTGTAACTCTCTGACTTGGGTCACACGACCGAGCCGCACTCCCGTGTGACAGGCCTTGTGCTAGCTGACTTGCTCCCTAAGCACTCATCAAACGACACACGACTGTGTCGCCTAACCATGTGTCTCACACGGCCAAGTCACATGCCCATGTGTCTGGTCCTGTGGACCTAAAATGTACCTTAAACAACAAGTTTACCATTTCCTACTTGTTTGGGCATTAAGCAACTCAAAAGCCAATCAATTAACCTATCCGAATTACGATCAAACATACTCCAAACATGCCAAAACAATCATCTTAGGTGCCTAACCAATGTACCTTCATTGGTACCATATTTATATGATCAAAACCTATCAACAAGGAATCATTCAAACAAAAGATTAAAACATACTGAAATCACTCAATTTAGCCTAGCTTATAACTACCTAAAACATCAAGCTTAAATTCACATACACTTAACAAGCATTGATTCAAAACAATATGCCAAATTATGTCTTCAAACACAAACATATATTATATACTCAAACCAAAATTAAACTTATAACTTCATTTACAATCCATCCACAAAATAACTATAACCTATGACATCCTAGGTACATGCCATCACAAAAGGTAAACATCACCACATTTGTGGTCGAGATCGTTGTTGGATGCTGAGTCAGCGATCAAAAGAGAAGTACCTAGCCTGCGCATAAGAAACAAAATCGTACGCTGAGTTAAACTCAGGGATATTTCTATAATTCGAACGTTGAAAGACATAATAATACATGAATGCTCAAATTGAATTATTCAATCACACCATTAAGCATACCATTACAAGATATCATCATTTCAATTTCATGTATATTAATACATCATTTCATGTTGTACTCAATTTTTCACATGATTTCATACTTGATTTGGCTTTAAGAAATATCTCAATTCACATTATTTGCTATATAAATAGCTTCCCATATATCAATCAACATTGCATTTATACAATGGCACAACTCATTCAATATTCAATTCATGAGTACATAACTCATATATTTCATTTGTTCACAACATATTTCACATTTCATTTTTCAATCCATTATCTCATTTCCATTTCACATACCATGCCATTTCAATATCAAATATAGAACTTTATTATTTATTAACCCCTATTAACACGACTCAGACTCGGACTGATACACGAATCCAACCAACACACTAGTTTGGCACCTAGTGCCTCATCAGATAAATCCAAAGTAATAACTGCGTCAAGCACTATATAAATTGACACCCAGTGTCTCGTCGGTTAAACCGAAGCAAATTGGCACCAGTGCCTCATCAACTCGAAGTTGAAGAAATCCCTGAACTCTTCCTATCCTATAGCATGTCATCTATATCCGACTCAGCCCGATACAGCTAATAGGGTTTGATTTCAATTTTCATATACAACCAATATCCAATTCTCATGTTTACACATTATCACATTTAAACATATATTCATTTCAATTTCAATTACTCAATACATTCATAACATATGCCAAATTAATCCAATTCAATCAACTATGAATTTAATTCAATTGTAAAGCACATTAATTCTCACCTACAATGCTTACCATATGCAATAATTCAAAATGCAATAATTTACAACTTAGTTCTGATTATAGAAACACAAACCGTGGATTTTGGGCTATTCGACGTCGATTTTATCATTCCTCTTTTTAGTTGAGGATTTTGGTATGACGTTAGTTACAAAATTAAAACAATTTAAAATACATCAATACAACACAATTCGATTTCTCATTGAATATTTAAATTTTTACTCAATGTTTGCTTAAATTCCAATTTAGTCCCTAAACCGAGACTAATTTTTATTCTTCATGTAACGCCCTGATTTATTTAATTTTGTTTCTGTGAATTTTGTCATAAATATGCATCTGCTTCAGTGGCTAAGTGTTCTAATTGTGTGTTTGAGGTCTTGAGTTCAAGTCCCACTTTTGGAAATTTTGTTATTTTTGATCCTAGCCTATTCCCTGGCGGTTTGGCTTATATTTTATTTCCGGTCAAATCTTATCAGAATTAGCGTACTGGTTCGAGTGGTAAGGTGTTAGCTTGTTAAAGGTCTCATGTTCGAATCCCCGTGTGAGCGTGGACGTTAAATTTTATTTCAGTTGTCTGATAGAGTTTGGGTGGAGTTGAAATTCTAAAGTAGTTGGATGTAGATTGAGTGTCGGATTTGGTGGGATTGTGTGGTTAGTGGGAGTGTTAGTAGGGGATTTGTTTTTTTTTTTTTTTCAAATTTTAGTTAGTTAATTTTGTTTTAAAAAAGAAAAAAAAGAAAGAAGAAAAATCCTTTTGTGTTTGTCATGTAAGTTTTCTGTTTCCTTCCCCTTTTCTACGCAATCTTTTTTTCTCTGTTCCTTTTGTCTTGTGTTTCAAACTAAAAATTAGGGTTACTCTATTTTGTCGTTTGACATAATCTTTTGTGGAAATCCCTATTTTGTTCGTTTTGGTAAGTTTGGATAAGTATGGTTTTACGGTTTCTTTTAGATGTAGTTAATGAGGATTCTCGTTAATTCTCGTCAATTCTTGTCAAAGGGGAAGTCAAGGCACAATCGATGCTTCTCAAACGATTTGAGTGCGGGGTGCTTTTGGTTCATTGTCGGTAAGTGGGCAAATGCATTGAATGTTGTTGTAAGATTTCGTTTTGGATAATTGGTGTTTGAGTTTCGTGAATGCTTACTGAAATTGGGCATTGGAATATTGTTTTTAGGTTCCGGGTGTCTCAGGATTGTGTTCGCAGCAAAAACGAATCCGGTGTGTAATGAAAATACGAGAAAATGAGGTTCAATGAAAGCCAAAAAAGTAGCTTGTCGATGCCACATGGGCGTGTGCCCAGCTATATGCGACACACGATCGTGTGACGGGTGAGTGTGTGGCCGTGTGGGTCACATGGGCTAGGTCGATTTGGGCATATGGGCCGTGGGCTAGGATATTTGGGCCACATGGGAAGGGCCAATTTGAGCGTGTAGGCCCACACGGGCATGTGGGTCCAAAATTTAGTATTTTTCCTTAGGGTCGCACACGTCGTTCTGATCGAATGTGGGCCTGTAGGGTCGGTAAGGGCAAAACAACCCCAAATGCATGAAATTTTTTTATTCTGATAAATTGGTTTGAGTACTATGTAGTACAGTACGAATGATCTGTTGTTCTGTATAAACATATGTAATATCTATATTTGAGCATGCAGAACATGTTGACTCTGATATATCCATTTATCTGTTATTTGTATCTGTGTATGGGGTGGGATTTGTTTATGTGGAGGAAATATTCTGTGAGGCGATATTTTACCGGTATACTGGCAGCATAGCTGCAATCTATTCTGATAAGTGTCGTATAGATACTATGTGGTGTGTAGGGATGAGTGAGTGTTTTATACCCCACGTGGTGTGTTAGGATGGTCGGAGATGGTGTGTAGAGGATGGGGTAGAACTTTGCATATCTACATGATTCTATATAATTTGATTCTGTTAAAGACCTATGTCCGTATTTGTTCTGTTATGTGAGAAATCTATATTTATATACATGTATGTTTCTGTTAAGTTACACACTGAGTTTTGAAAAATCACATTCGTTTGTTTGATTTGTTCAGGTAATCCTTAGGCATAGGCGGGTCGGTGCGACGGAGGCTCAGTGATGACCACTAGTATGGAAATTGTTTTTAGTTAATAATCTAAATATTTCTTTTCTGGATTTTTCTTTGAGAGTTTTGTAATTTGGGGACTCTCTGGACTATTTTGTTTATAATTTTTGGATTTGGATGTGTTTTTTATTTATATCCTACAATGTTTTACAAGACCATGGTTTTACGCAAACAATGTTTTGAAAATACAAGCTCGGTTTTCAAATATTACGACTTTCAAACTTCCGCTGCAAAATTATGTTTTACTTAAAAAGGCAAACAAAATGACGGTGTTTTATAAGAGTATAATAATATGATTTTCTAAAACGTGGACTCTTTTTGGTAACAATTAATACGAGAAATTCTAACATAAAAATATTGATTTCAAAACCATTTTAAGTAACATTCCCAGATTCAGTCATAACGTCTAGACTGGGTTTGGGGTGTGACACTTCACATTTAATCCTATATTTTTATACTAATTTCACTTTAAGCTAAATTTATCTCCCTATTTTTAGTTAAACCCTTAAATTTTGAATTTTTTACAATTTAATCCCTATTACTCAAAATTTACATTTTGTTCTACAATTTAATCTTTTTCCATTTCTAACTTAAAAATCTATCAATTTAATCCCTAATACTAAAACTATTCAATAATAACATCTAAAATCTTAATCAATGTTAAATTTTCAACATGGGTCGGATAGTTCAAAACTCTGGGATTCTAAAAATATAAAAATTACAAGAAAAAAAGACTAAAGTTTTAAATTTGAACCTTAAAGGTCCCTATAGTCGTGCGTTAACCCTTCTTCTCTTCTTTCTCTTTTCTAACTTTTGTTTTGCTTGTATAGAAAATAAAGAATGAATAAATTTTGTTTTGTTTTAATACATTAACTAATATATTTATTATTATATAACTTAATATATATATATAATAAGTTAACATATATATATAATGTAACTCATTAATGTCGTCCCCTTACTAAAATTAAATGTATATTTGCTATTTTAACCCTTTAATTAATTTTAATCTATAACTCAACTTTTACCCTTTACGCAATTTAATCATTATACTTTAATAACTCTTAATTCCAAAAAATTCACTTAATCAAAATCTAATTAACTATACAACTTCGTTAATATTTTTAGTCTGATTTTCAGGAACGGAGTCTCGAGCTGATTTTCAGGAACGGAGTCTCGAGAATGCACTTTCCGACACCCCTAATTATCGGGTCGTTACAGAATATGTCCAAAAAATGATTAATTAGGCCATTTTTTTGAATATAAGTATTCACCAAAAGAAGAGAAGGTGCATTAATAAAATTTACTTTAGTTTTTATGTACAAGAGTGCTGGTAGTTTTTATGTACAAGAGTGACATACTATTACTTGGTACCTTGTTTGCTTTGCTTGATTTGCCTTGGGGGAGGGTTAAAGAATTGGAATTAGTAGCCTTTGATTTGTTGGCCAACCATGAATTTGACACTACCTAACATGATATATTTATTTTTTGCTTTTCTGATATACTTGTCATCATATTTAAATTTTGAGCATGATGTAAGGGCATTTGTTTTACTTAGTTCGGGATTCCAGTGCTATACCGTATGCCATCTTCAAATGGGACCTTACATACTGCATATAATCTTTGAAGCTAAGCCAACTTTTATGGGGTAATATACCAATATATACTAAAAAAATAAAAAATTTACGGAATTAGGCCAATTTTTAAAAAATTTACGGACAATGATCGTTTCTCATCAAAACGTGTCCACGTCAGCGCGTTTTGAGGAGAAATGCCAGAAAGCGCACCGAGGACGCTGCGCAGTGCCACTCTCAGCAAAAAAGCGCCTACATGGACGCCGCTTTTTGAGGTGCGCAAAGCTGCGTCCTCGTAAGCGCTTTGCTTGAAAATTTAATTTAATTTAAAAACTAAAACTTCTTATTTATTTAATATATTAAAACTAAATTATAATAAAATAAAAATAAAAGACAACTTATTATTTTATTAAATATACTAATATTAAATTACAAAAAAAAAAAGAAAACTTCTTATTTATTTAATATATTAAAACTAAATTACAAAAAAATAAAAAAAAGAAAACTTTTATTTATTTAATATATTAAAATTAAATTATAATAAAATAAAAAATAAAAAACTTCTTATTTATTTAATATATTAAAATAAAATAAAAATAACTTCTTATTTTATTACAAATATTAAAATTAAATTACAATAAAATAAAAAATAAAGAAAACTTCTTATTTATTTAATATATTAAAACTAAAATAAAAATAAAAACAACTTCTTATTTTATTACATATATTAAAATTAAATTACAATAAAATAAAAATAAAGAAAACTTCTTATTTACTTAATATATTAAAACCAAATTACAAAAAAAAATTAAAAATAAAGAAAACTATAGTAAAATAAAAATAAAGAAAACTTCTTATTTATTTAACATATTAAAATAAAATAAAAATAAAAAAACTTCTTATTTTATTACATATATTAATATTAAATTACAATAAAAAAAATTAAACAATAAAAAACAACTTTTTTATTAAAAAATAAAAAAATTATTACAATTTAAAAAATTAAAAATTCTATCCGAATCAATGTTGATGTCGGTCGGAATCAGTGCCATACGGGGGCGGTCGGCGGTTACGCGCTAGATTCCTCCTTCTTCTAGCTTCCGGCGGGGGTTGTGAAACCTTGGGCGGGGATTCAGGTTCCTCCAGCACTGGGTCTGGTTGTGGGTGTTGAGAGGATGACCCACCTTGATAAAATAACGACCCCGGAGGTGTTTGCGTAAACCACGGCGGGGGTGTCTGAATCCCGTATGGCGAAGGAGGCTGGTAGAAAGAAGTGCTCCCTGACGGCGCCTCCTATGATCCCTCACACAGCGACGGCCTCAAGATTGGCTGGCCAGTCAGAGTAGTTAGGAACGGACTCGAACCCGGCCATGCATTCCAACCTGGGGTGGGATTGGGAAAAGGAAACATATACGGGTTAGGATACATATATGGGGTAAGTGCGACCTTTTTGGCATAAAGGGTGAAAGGTTGTGATGTCGTCAATTTGAACTGATGGGCCCGTGGTCGTGTTTGGCTGTTGATGGCCCTGTCTCATCACGCCTTCTCCTTGGATTTAAAGGGCCCCGACGTTCCCTTTGTTGACGAAGTTTCTATCGCCTCTCTTCTTCCGACAACAGATACGGCTTACCATGGATCCTAAACCATGGCATGTATTCCGGCACGCACGCTAACTCAGGAACGAGGATCGGTTCCCAAATAGGTAAATAGTCATACCGGTTCTCCCACGTTTCAATATGTTCTGGCCAAAATCTTGGCCAATCCATGTGCAACTGCCGTAAGTCCACTTTGTGCTCATCATCGAGCACCTCAGGTGGCACGGGAATCAGTTGCCGGGATCCAAATTGTCACAGAACCTGATCTGACTGGTGCATCTCCACGGTCGCATAGGTGATCAATAGGACCTTTACGTGCCAACTGTTCAGGTTTTGCAAGAACTCCTCAGGAATTACTGCCCGAATTTCCGGATCGTACGGTGTCCATTGAAACTATATTAACATTACCAAAATATTAGTTATATACATAATACTAGACACTAAATACAAAATACTAAATTATAAATATGAAATTCGAAACTTACTTGTGATCCCGACTGTTGGTCCAATAGAAGTCGTATATCTTCAAGCGAGGTAGGTATTCCAGCATGACTCGCCGAATGGTTCCACCTAATTAAATAAATTTTTAGCATACAATTATAATATAAATGTACGTAATAATTGTAAAATATAACATTAAATTTACCTCGTTATCAGTGGGAATGAATATGGGTGGTCGAGTCGAGGACGTAAAAATAGAAATTGAAACCATGCCCATGACTGTAGTAGTGATAGGCAACCTCCGATTTTCGCTTTACTCGGCCGCGTCGCCCCGCACATCTCCCGATACAACCTCGATAGCACAGCAGACCCCCAACTCAATTCACCGGCTGCTCTAAAATCAACAAGTTTCAGCAGCCATCTCAAGTGTACGAGGTTTCTAGAAAGGTCCGGTATCAGATAACCTCCAATTATCTGAAAAATGTATGCCCGAGCATGCCGTATTCGCTCTATTTCGGTCGAACCTTATTCGGCTCCGGAAATGTGTCTCGTAACCAGGCTATCTCAATCTGACCTCCATGAATTTTATCCGGAATGGCACCCAGAAGCTCGTAGCATACGGCCATCCAATCACCAGAAGTTGCGGACCCGGTGACTACCGACTCGTCCATCGGTAATCCCAACTGCAATTGCACATCTTCCAGAGTGATGGTACATTCTCCGCATGGAAGATGGAAAGTGTGCGTCTCGGGTCTCCACCTCTCTATCAACGCACTGATCAAAGGCAGCTCCAACTTGAACCCCCGGCCTATCATGGCCACGTGCTAAAAACCCGCTTCCCGCAGGTAATTCTCGATCAACGACGATGAAGGACCATGCATGTTGCGAATATAACATTCCAACACCCGATCTACAGACTGTTTAAAAAATTATAAAATAAAAATTAATTAAAATTGCATAATTGTAAAAAATACTAAATAATATTGAAAAATTAAAATTAAAACTTACCATTTTCATTTGCTCAACGGAGATGTGCTTGTTGTCTAGATGAAGTAATTCCCCAGTCATTGTAATACGATCGAAAATTTTAAAATTTTTCAAAAAAAATATTAAAAATAATTAAAAAGGGCTTTTTGTAAATAGTAAAGGACTATTTTAAAATTTGAGAGTAAATTTCAAGGACTTTGAGAGAAAATTGAGAGAAAATTGAGAGAAGGATTAAAGTGTGAAAAAATAAAAGGGTTGGGGGTTTTTATAGGGAAAAAAGTTGACCGTTGGCCAGCAAAGCGCGTCCCCAGGGGCGCAATTTGCTGGCATTTCCCCTCAAAACGCGCTGATCTGGACGCATTTTGAGGGGAAACGACCCTTTTCCGTAAATTTTCTAGAAAACGACCCAATTCCGTAATTTTTTTATTTTTTTGGTATATTTAAGATAATTACCCAACTTTTCTGTATTCATTTTAATATATTTTTTCAATTATTTATTTATTTATATATATTCAAAACAACACCAGTCTTTGTCCATTTTTTTTTTAAAACAATGTTGTTATATGTTTATTCTTTCATTGAAAATTTGCAACTCTTTTTTTTCTTTTCAATTCAATTGCTACTATCTTTGATTGGTTATGATAACATTTAAGAATAATGATTATTATCCATTCTTCTTATAGCTTCTCTCTCTGGTGTTTATCCTTGTTGGCTTCTTTAATTTAATATCAGGTTTGAACTTAAACACCCCATCAATTTTTTTTCCAATTTTTTTTGTAATTTTTCTCGGTTTAATTTTTGTCTGTTTTTTTCTCGATTTAATAGAAGTATTAACTTTTAATTGTTATATTATGAATTAATAGTATCAACACACTATCACAATTATGGATTGACTTTTAATTTTTTCTATTTTTTTCTTGGTTTAATAGAAGTACTTTAATTGGTTATATTATGGGTTGATAGTATCAATACAATGTCGCAATTATGCATTGACTTTTAATTTTTTTTTCTAATTTTTTTCTCGGTTTAATAGAAGTATTTTAATTGGTTATATTATAGATTGATAGTATCAATAAAAAAAAAAATTTAGAAAAAAATTTGAGTTCAAATATCAATATATGTCTCTTATTTTTCAATTTTTTTTCAGTTTTTTGATACATTTTAAAGGAACATGTGTTGTTTAGTAAAATATTTTTCTTATATTATTATTTAATGATCTGGGAAAGAATTTTCTCTTATTTAAAAATATAAATGAATTATGTCGATGAATACCTCTGAAACCTTCTATATAGTAAAATATTAAAATTTACTTCATTTTCTATACCATGAAATATATATCATTCATTCTTTTTTTTACAAAATTACCATAATTAAAATAAAAGTAAAATATAAATGTGGAGATTTAAATTTTGATTTCTCAAACATGACCTTCTAATATAATTATTCTAATCAATTATGCTAAATTTAAATAGCCAAATACGATGGCAAACCTTATTATTTTTTTTGGTGTTTATATGTGATGTATAATATTAAATTTAGCTCTTAACTCTTATTAAAAATTAATCCTTGTACATTAAATAAGTGAATAAAATAATCTTTTTATTAAAAATTTAAAATTGCACCGTTAAATATTTGTTTTGATGTTTATATGTGATGTATAATATTAAATTTAGCTCTTAATTTTTACAAATTTATTCAATTTAACCTTTACGATCTTTTATTAGAAGCAAAGTAAATTTTGAAACCAATAAGGCTAAAAGGTCAAAAAGATCTTATAACATATTAAAAAAATCAATTAAATCCTTTTAAATTTTAAAAATTCATAAAAATTATAAAAAAATTTAAAAGTGGGTAAGATATTTTCGGTCTTTTGATTTCCCCTTAAACACATTGTTGATTAACGTAGTAGAGAATACACCTTTTTTTAATTTGAAAATGCAATAGTAACATATGTTACGTCTTAACTAACCCACAATTGAATGTGCATCCACATGGAAAGCTTATTACTTGTTTCCTACATCCAACTAGCATCCTGTTTTGAGATTAATTTATATTGTAATTTGAAGATATCTAACACTTTAATAACTTGCAGTAATGACTCGTTTGCTTTTAATAGTGCAAAGTGAGAGTCAAAAAAGAATTAGTATTGTATTGACAGCTAGTTGCAAATGTGTACAGTTGCGAGTTGGTTTACATTGGGTGTCGTCTATAGTCTACATACTTATAGACCAAGGATTAGATCATATATTTTAGATTTTTATACACAACGAGATTATGTGAAAAGACTGTACATTCTAGTGACGAGACCTGTATTGAATAAGTTAGGATGAATAGAGTTACTTTTTTAAACTATGTGAGATGTTATAAAATTTAGGAGGATTGAAGTCGTCAAGGAACATGTTTGTTGATGAGCAAGTGGCAAGTTCTTACATATTATTGCTCATCATCTTAAAAGTTGAGTTATCAAGCATCACTTTAATAGGTCTGGGGAAATCGTTAGCAGTTCATTTCATAATATTTTAAATGTTGTCATATTCTTACAAGATGTGTTATTTAAAAAGGCAGAGCCAATTACAGCTAATTCTACAGGCCCAAGGTGGAAATGGTTCAAGGTATTGGAGTGAGTTCCATATATAGCTCGTATATAATTTAGTTGATTTAGATTTAAATATAGTATCCTAACTCGAGGTTTTATAAATGTGATATAGAATTGCTTAGGTGCTTTAGATGGAACCCACATCAAGATTAGGGTTCCAACAGTTGATAAACCTAGATATCGGACGCGAAAAGGTGACATAGCAACAAAAATGTTAGGTGTTTGTACATCTGATATGCATTTTGTTTATGTTCTTCTTGGTTGGGAAGGTTCTATTACTGATAGATGAGTTCTTCGAGATGCCATTAATAGGAGACATAGACTAAAAGTTCCTCATGGTAAAGTGCAAAATTGGAGAAATTTGAATTAATTTTTAAGATTATACTTTTTTGGGAAAACAACCATGATAAATAGTTTTCTTATAGGTTGTTATTATCTAGTTGATGCTAGATACACAAACTGTAAAGTATTTCTTGCGCATTTTAGAGGACAAAGATACCATTTGGATGAGTGGCGTCATGGTTACCAACCAAGTACTCCAGAAGATTTTTTCAATATGAAATATGCTTCAGCACGTAATGTTATTGAAAGATACTTTGGGTTATTAAAACTTATATGGGGAATTCTTAGAAGTCCATTATTCTATCCTGTGATGGTGCACAATAGAATCATTCTTGCATGTTGTTTGCTCCATAATTTTATTCAAACTTATATGAGTCTTGATCCTATTAAAGCGGAGTTAGGAGAACGATTACCTAGTAATGTGATAGATGACGATGAACCGAATATCGTAAATATTCATCCATTGAATGCATGGGCTACTTGGAGGATGGAACTAGCCAATCAAATGTTCGATGAATGTCAAACATTTAGAAATTAGTTAGGTTTAGGGTAAAATAGTAAACACTAATTTGTTTATGTTATTTCATGTATCTAGTTTATGAAACTTTGGTGGTGTTTGAATATTTTTTTTTTTTTGTATTATACAAGACTTGTTGAATTATAATGTAACACCTCAAACCCGGCCTAGACGTTATGGCCGAATCTGGCGGCGTCACATGATAGTGCTTTGGAACACTTAACTACGTTAAAACCATTTGTAAATATCTTAGGCTTTTGTCAAACGCGTCATTTAATTATTCATTATCCATTTTCAAAACGTATATGTTGCGGAAGCTTTTAAAATAATTTGCAAGTTCGTGTGTATTTGATAAAACCTTTGTTTATTTTTGAAAATTCGCGTCTTGTTCTACTGCTAGCAGTCTATAAATAAAAATCCCAAATTTTAAACAAACTCTGAATGGCCTTATTACATAACATTTACCCAGATATAATCAAACCATAAATAAAAATGAAACCGTAAAATAGGAATCTAGAACCGTGGTCACCGCCAAGTCCTCCGTTGTACCGATCCGTCTACTACAGGGGATTACCTGAACAGATTAAATAGAAAATGGTGAGTTTTCGCAAACTCGGTGTGTAATCCCCACAGAAATCATACAAACAGAAATATCAGATAACAGACATGATGTTCACAGTTCGGGTCTAAACCCATTACAGAAACGGTGTGGACCTTAGCCCACTCAGATACAGAATCAGACATATTACAGGGCCTTAGCCCATTTTAGACAGAATATGCAGAAAACAGAGTCCTACCCACCAGCCTCTACACACCAACTCAGTCCAACCCTACATACCATGTGGGGATAAAATCAACCCACCCAGCCCTACATACCATGGTGTACCGAATACGACATATAATCAGAAATTTGTAGCTGATCTGCCAGATAACAGGCTTAAGAGCCTTTCATATACTTCCTCCAATCATAATCCACCCACCCCGATGCAATGCAACATACAGGAATGACATGCTAATATGCAGATAAATTTCACATATTCAAATCAGCATACATGCTTAGTATAGAAATCAGACAGACAGAGCATCTAGTTAGGGGTCTAAGTATTGCTTATCAATCCTACGGTAGGTCCACAATCGACTTGGGCGACTTGTGTAACCTTACAGAGTTTATCAGAAAAATGGGCTCACACGCCCATGTGGGCCTACACGCTTGTGTGGCCAAAAGGCCCAAATTGGCCTTGGCCGTGTGGATCACAGGGCCTGGCCCAGAATCCCACACCCCCACATGGTTCACCCGTGTGGCCCACACAGCCCAATTGGTTGAGCCTGTGTATAGCACACGGCCTCGCTCGGCCCTCACACAACGCACGGTCGGCTTGTCGATCATTCGATCGTGTGGTGACTTACAGTCTTGCACACGGCCTATCACATGGGCGACCACACGCCCGTGTGGCATCGACAGAAAAGATTTTAGCTTTCGTCAAAACCTCGTTTTCTGTATTTTCGGGTACACACCTGGTTTGATTTTGACGCCTAAGCTCCCCAAAGCCTCCAGAACCTATATATCAACCAACGAAACACTCATTTAACCACTTGTTTCGTCATTCAATCAAAGTCTATCAAAATCTAACGTTGATAATCTAACGAACCCGTTACCGTTAACAACCAAATCGCAAGTCCTACTCTCTGCAGTAGCATCGGCCACTTATTGCCTTCCACCTGATCAAAAAGAGCGCAACAAACCCCTCATCAGATGCCTAACTCAAAGCAGACAGATTAAATAAAGGGAGACTTACCGTAATAGCACACCACCATTTCACAAGGAGGAAACAAATCGAGAAAAGCCGAAAAAGAAGGGAAGACAAGAGAATTTCGGCAGGGAATTTGGCAGAAAATGTCAAAAAGAATATTTGGGAAAAACAGGGTGACAGACGAAAATTTTAAAAAAAGAAATCTGCTAATCCCCTAATCTCTCCCCTTAATTCTCTCCACTATCATAATTTTAGTCCATCTCAACCTCTTCACACAACACAAGTAGCAAAAATAAATCCCTTGTTCGCACAGGGATTCGAACTCAAGACCTCAAATATAACCAACACTCTCTTTAGCCACCAGACCAGCAGGCCCATTCTGTTAGTTACTTACATACTTTAACTTATAAGCCTATTAGCTAGAGTTTGGGTTTTATCCATAAAAATACCAAAATTTACCCAAGTTGAGACCTAAACTTGGGACCTCTCAAACACACCCAAACACACCAAAATCACTCAACCACTAAAGCAGATAGGTATTTGTGTCTTGAAATTACAAAAGCCAAAGTTAATGGAAAATCGGGGCGTTACAACTCTACCCCTTAAAAGAAAATTTCATCCTCGAAATTTTACCTTATTAGAAAAGGTGAGGATACTGTTGTCGCATCGACTCCTCTGACTCCCAAGTGGCCTCCTCAGTGTTATGATTCTGCCATAGCATTTTCACTAAGGGGATAGACTTCCTTCACAGAACTTTAATGTCGTGATTTAGGATCTGAACCGGTTCCTCCTCAAATGTCAGATCCGGTCTAACCTCAATGTCCTTAATAGGAACAACATGCGTGGGATCAGAGCAGTAGCATCTCAACATTGAGAAGTGGAACACATCATGAATGCGGTCCAACTCTGGAGGAAGCTCCAACTAATATGCGACTGGCCCCACTTGCTTCAGAATATGGTATGACCCAATAAATCGAAGGCTCAGCTTACCTTTGTGACCAAACCTAAAGACCTTCTTCTATGGCGATACCTTGAGAAAAACTAAGTCCCCCACAGAATACTCAATATCCTTTCTTTTCAGATTCGCGTAGGACTTTTGCCTATCAGATGCAGCTTTCAGACGATCTCGAATCAATCAGACATTATCTTTAGTTTCTGAAACCAATTCCAAACCCAGAACACGTCGCTCCTCCAACTCAGTCCAACATAAGGAAGTGCGACACTTACGACCATATAGGGCCTCATACGGTACTATCTGGATGCTAGCCTGATAATTGTTGTTATAGGCGAACTCTGCCAACGGCAAATACTCCTCCCAACTGCTTCGAAAATCTATAACACAGCTCCTCAACATATATTCCAGTACTTGAATCACCCTCTCCGACTGACCGTCTGTCTGTGGATGGAAAGCAATACTAAAGTCTAACCTTGAACCCAGAGCCTTATGCAACTTCTTCCAGAATCGAGACGTGAAGCGAGAATCCCTATCGGAGATGATCGAAACAGGAACCCAGTGTAATCTCACTATTTCAGATACATATAGGTTAGCCAACTTCTGGAGAGAAAAGTCTGTCCTGACCGGAATAAAGTGAGCTGATTTGGTCAATCGATCCACGATGACCCAGACAGAATCCTTCTTAGTAGGTGTTAAAGGCAACCCACTAACGAAGTCCATAGTTATTCGCTCCTATTTCCACGTTGAAATTTTTACCGGCTGTAGCAACCCCGAAGGCAACTGATGCTCAGCCTTAACTTGCTGACAAGTCAGACAGTGAGCAACAAAATTCGTAACCTCGTGCTTCAACCCTGGCCACCAGTATAATTCTCGGAGATCTCGGTACATTTTATTCCTGTTGAGATGTATAGCCTAAGGGCTACTATACGCTTCCCTCAGAATCGATTGTCTTAAATCCTCATCCTTCGGTACACATATCAGACCGTGGAAACAAAGTATCCCATCACTGTTAATCCCAAAATTGGTAGTATCCCCATTTTCAATCTGACGAAACCGCAACTCAAGCGACTCATCCAGCAACTGTTTACTCCTGATCTGCTCAATCCATGTGGGCTTAACCTGGAGTTCCGCTAATAGACTCCCATCGTTGAATAAGCTGAGTTAAGCGAACATCGCTCTCAGATCGGTCATAGCCCTACGGCTCAAAGCATCTGCCACTATATTAGCCTTACCAGGGTGGTACTCGACGGTGCAGTCATAATCCTTAAGCAGTTCAACCCATCTACGCTGCCTAAGATTTAACTTCTTCTAAGTGAGGAGATACTTGAGGCTTTTGTGATCAGTGTAGATAGTACACTTCTCACCGTACAGATAGTGCCTCCAGATTTTTAGAGCAAAGACAATAGCGGCCAATTCCAAATCGTGCGTCGGATAGTTAGCCTCATGCGTCTTGAGCTACCGAGACGCATAAGCTACCACTTTACCATACTGTATCAGAACGCAACCTAGACCCACATGCGACGCGTCACTGTATACAACAAAATCCTTCCCAGATTCAGGCTGTATCAGAATCAGAGCTTGAGTCAAAACAGATTTAAGCTTATCGAAGTTCTCTTGCTGCTTATCAGTCCAAACAAAGAGAACTCCATTGCATAGAAGCTTGGTCAATGGTGCTGCGATCAACGAGAACCCTTCTACGAAGCGTCGATAGTAACCCGCTAACCCTAGAAAGTTGTAGATTTCAGACACATTCTTCAGTTGTTTCCACTCGAACACAGCCTTAATCTTGCGAGGATCAACACGAATCCCCTCCACAGAAACCACATGCCCTATAAAGGTTACCTTTCGGAGCCAGAACTCGCACTTACTGAACGTTGCATACAACTATTTCTCGTAAAGCGTCTGTAATACCACTCGAAGATGCTCATCATGTTTGTCCTCAGTCTTCGAATACACCAGAATATCGTCAATGAAGACTACCATGAACCAATCCAGATACGGTTGGAACATTCAGTTCATTAGTCGTCAGTCCAAATGGCATTACTAGGAACTCGTAATGACCGTACCGAGTCCTAAATGCCGTCTTATGTACATCGGTCTCCTTAACCTTTAGTTAATGGTATCTCGATCACAGATTGATCTTGGAGAACACAGAAGCCCCTCTGAACTGGTTAAATAAATCATCTATTCTCGATAGTGGATACTTGTTCTTAATGGTCAGCTTATTCAATTGGCGGTAGTCGATACATATATGCATGGATCCATCCTTCCTTTTCACAAAAAGCACAGGTGCTCCCCATGGAGACATACTAGGGCGGATGAACCCACGATCTAGTAACTCTTGGATCTTAGTCTTAAGCTCCACAAGCTCATTCGGTGGCATTCTATAAGGGGCGATAGACCCCGAAGCTGCACCCGAAATGAGCTCAATCCCAAATTCTACTTCTCGGCTCGGAGACAGACCAGGTAGTTCATCAAGAAAAATATCCAGAAAGTCCCTTACGGTTCTGATGTCCCTAACCAAAGAGTCCACAGAATCTGAAATACTGATGTAGCCAAGAATGCCTCACATCCTTTCCGTACCAACTTTTCTGCTACCAACGTAGAAATTACATTTGCCAGATAATCCTGATGTTCCCCAATCACCATTACCTTGTTATCCTCTTCGGTTCTCAGAATAACTCTTTTTGTAGCTTAGTCCAGACTCACCCGATGCTTGGTTAGCCAGTCCCAAAATCAAATCGAACTCCCCAAATGGAAGCTCCATCAGATCAACCAGAAATAATGTCCCTTGAACCTCGAGCAGAACATCTTTAAATAATTTACTAACCCGGATAGATTGCCCCAACGGACTCACAACCACTATATCGCTCAAAGTACTCTCAATCGGAATCCCCAAAGTTTCAGACACAGTGCTAGCTACGTAATAGTGTGTAGAGCCTATGTTTATCAATGCAGTATAGGGTACATTAATAATTAGGAACGTACCCGTAATAACGTCCGGAGCATCACTATCCTCTCAGTGACGTGCAGCATAAACCAGTGCAGGCTGCCTCACCTCAATCGGTTCAGTACCTCTGCCCAGTGCTCTCTGTCCTCGGCTTACGCCATTACCATCCCTGGCCTATCTTCGGCCCCTAGGTGGTTGCTGAACTACCCTTTGCGGCTGCGCAGCACCAAACCCCACAGCTTGCATCTGATCGGTCCTCAGTGGACAATCCCGAACACGATGCTCAGTCGATCTATATCTCAAACATGCCCCAGTCGTCCTCTAACACTCGCCCAGATGGCGTCTACCACAGTGCCTACATAGCGCCACCCTAGCAGGTGCAATAGGAGGCCCAACTCTTACTGGCCCATCTGGTCTGGCCTTTTTCTTAGGGCTCATCACAGAATTCGAAGGCTTCGATTCCCTCTTATTCTTTCCTTTCTCACGATTTTGGTGTTCAACACACTTAACCTCCCTGACGATCTTTGCCTTTTCCACTAAAGCATAAAAATCATGCTCCCTCTGTGGAGCTATCAGAACCTGTAAGTTGTCCCTGAGTCCATCCTCAAAACAGACGTAATGTTCATACTCGGTCGTCACCATGCCCCGGGCATAACGGCTCAGTCTCAGGAACTCGACCTCATACTCGGCCACTGAACGGTCCCCTTGGGTGAGATTCAGAAACTTAAGCCTCCTAGCATCGATGTAGCTGGCTATCATATACTTACTCTAGAAAACTGTCTTAAAGTAGTTCCACGTCAAATAGTCAGGTTGATTGCCCTCCTTAACAGTTAGCCACCCTTGATACGCTTCATCACGAAGCAGAGAGACAACCCCCTTAAGCTTCTGCTCAGCTGTAAAGTCCAAATTGTCTATGATTCTTTCAGTGGCCTCCATCTAGTATTCGGCTACACTAGGGGCGACTCCAATGACACCCCTGAATAATTCAGCCCCATTGGATTAGAGTCATTCCGTAACCGACCCATGCCCCCCAGATCCGGTGTTGGGCCCAGTGACCCTCTCTAAAATCTGTAACATGGCTCGGGATAGTGCATCATTCCTAGCCTTCCGATCATGGGACCCAGTCCTTGTAGCAGGTGAGATCGGCGTCTCACTCGTATCTAGATTAGGTAGATTTTTAGATGCGAAGGACCTAGCTCGAGCCACCCTACGACCTCTACCATGGCCTCTAGTATTGTAACAACCCGATTTAGACCCTAGTTGGAACAGTGGTTTCAGGACCACAAATCCGAGGTCAGAAAAATATTTTAATATTATTTTTGGTGTTTACAGTATGTGATTGAGTATGTGAGAAAATTCTATGTGGAAATTTTATCGTTTGTGTGTTAAATTATGATAAAAGACTAAATCGCATAAAATGTAAAAGCTATGTTCTAGTTGTTAAAGTTCTTATTTGGCATGGCTTTTTAAATGAGGAGTCCTTATGTGGTAATTAGACCTTTGATAGTGGAATTTGACATATATGGCCATTATATGAATGAATTTATAAAGTTTTAATTAAGGGTAAAATGGTAAACGGCTTATAAATGTTATTATAATTAAAACAAAACAAAAAGATGGTCATTTATTCATCTTTCATGGCCGAATGAAGCAAAAGAGATAGCTAAAATAGGGCTTGAAATTTTGGCACTTGCATAGCTCAATCAAGGTATGTTTTGAGCTCGGTTTTTAGTGATTTCTATGTTTTTGTGATAGTTATTTTGTGTTCTAGCTACCCCATGCATTAATTTTAGAATTTGATGAAGATTTTGAGTAATGCCATTGATGTATGCTTGAGCTTTGTGATAGTTGGTGATGAAATATGGAAGATATTGATAGATTAACATATTTTCTCTTTGAATTTTTGGTGAATTTGAGTAATTTGGGCTAAATTGAGAAAAGTGTAAATTGAAGGACTAAAATGTAAAATAAATGAAATATGTGGGTTTGTATGGGCATGAGGAAAATTCGACTAAGCATGAGTATAGTTAAATTATATGTATTTGATGATTTTATGAAATAAGGACTTAAGTGTCGAAATGTGAAAATGTGAGGGCTATTTTGTAAAATGCCCTAAATATGTATGTTTGGACTAAATTGAATGAATTGGTGATTGAATGAGCTAAATTTGAATATGTATAGACCAAGAAAGGAGAGATTCGAATCGAGATCGAGGCAAAGTCAAAGTACTCGATTAATCAGCTAGTTTCGGTATTTCGACATCCGAGGTAAGTTCGGATAGAATACTAGTCATTAAATTTATATCTATGTGATGAGAAATGAATGAATGTATAGCAATGAAATAGCAATGTATTACATATGAACTCGAGTATTGAGGCACTAAGTGTGCGAAATTAGAAACGAGACAGAGATGATTAGCACTATGTGTGCGAAACGATAGAAGCTTCGGCTTATTGATTTGGCACTGTGTGTGTGAAATCTATATAAGTTTGGTTTAACGTATTGGCAGTAAGTGTGCAATGAAAATTATGTTTCGACTACAAGATTAGCACTAAGTGTGCAAATAAATCAAAAGAATAGCAAAGATTGATCGAAATGTAAAGTCGAGCAATTGGGTAGCATGATTGGTGAGTAACTATGTGTTGGAAAAGATATGTATAAAACCTATGTGGTTGGTAAATTTGAAAATAGATGAATGGATGGCTATGTGAGTATTGGATATAGTTGAGTTTGTGTATCATTGGTAAATTATCTATGTGATGGTTAAATTTGTAGATTGGTTTGATTCAATGAGTTAATTGTATTATATTACAAACGTACTAAGCTTTTAAGCTTACTGTGCAATGTGTTTCTCTATTTTACAGTGTTAGTAGAGCTAGCTCAGATTCGGGGACTGTCAGCGACTCGATCACACTACGGCTATCTATTTCGGTACTTTTGAAGAGATGTGTATAAATGTGGTATATGGCATGCATAGGCTAGCTAATGTGGCATGTTTTGTAATGTGTAATCTTTGCCATGTGATATGGCTTAAAGGTTGAATAATGTTAGTATGTATGTGTGGAAATTT
Organism: Gossypium bickii; assembly: GCA_025503065.1. Classification (NCBI taxonomy): domain Eukaryota; kingdom Viridiplantae; phylum Streptophyta; class Magnoliopsida; order Malvales; family Malvaceae; genus Gossypium; species Gossypium bickii. The sequence continues at coordinate 112,957,567 of CP106710.1, read as the reverse complement.
GTAAGCGATAAGTATGGTATGCTTCTTGCTTAAATGGTTGATGAAAATTGTGGTTTGAATGTAAATTGTGGTAAGGCTTATATGGTGCTTAACCTATAAGACTTGAGATGTGAAATTGGGTGTTTTAAATAGATTTATTTGAGTAGAAAATGAGTGTGGAAGTATATGATGTTGATGATGATTAAATGGTGCATATATTGGTATGTTTTGGTTGCCATTTTTGGTATAAAGGCATATGATTTGAGGCTTGTATGTGATTCAAAGTGCGGGTGGTAAGTTTGGCCTTAAAAGGGCCTATAATTGCCCATACGGTTGAGCACACGGGCGTGTGGCTCGACCGTGTCATGCAAGTTTGTATTTTGGTGTAAAATAGACTCGACCACGGGCTAGACACGAGGACGTGTGACTGGCCGTGTGGTGCAAGTCAGTGGCCACCACGGGGAGGCACATGGGCGTGTCTCAGGCCGTGTGGACAAGTCAAAATGTATGCCTTGTTTTGCCATGGCTTGGATGCACGAGATCTTTTACTTAGTAAATACGCATTTTACTGATCTTTATCAACTAAGGGTTTCTTAGCATTCGTGTGAGGTAACAGGGACGTGTCAGGTTTGAAACAGTTTAATCACACAAATTTAAAAACTATACAAATAACAGAGCTTGGTTAGAGTTGTTATGCAACCTACAATTTAATCTGGTCAGGATCTAAATTGAGCATGCACATTTCAATTATGTATGAACGAAATACACACTTGATTTTAATTGAAAACATGATCGATTGAGGCACAAACATTATAAGCATGAATCAAATAAATATTATTTAATCAAAGCAATCATCCTAGCATAAATAAATTTAAGCTAACATTGTTTTAAACAAGAATAAAGAACACATAGCAAACATCTTTAGATTAAATTAAAGAAAAGAAAGATTAAACCAATTCAGAGTGGCTGTCACCCAAGACTCTGACTGACGAGGCTCCTTCGTTCCTTTACTTTGCTCCTTTGCTGATGGCTCTCCAAGGTGGCCGACCAAGGGTTCTTTAAGAGGCTTAATTGCTAAAATCTCTATGAAGAGATGATGCTAGGCGTAGGAATGGAAAAGGCTAAGAGAATTTGGAGAGAAGAGAGAATGATGAATGATGAAAATGAATGAGGAATGATTGAGGGATGATGAATGAGGGAATGAGAGGGTCTTATTTATAGGTGAGGAGAGGGGGATAGTTTGCTAAAAATAGTGGATGTTAACCTCTTCAAATCTCCTCAAATTGTGGCCGGCCATGCTTAGTGGCTTTTGACTTGATTTTTGCTTGATTTTTAAGCAATTTTGGATGCCACACAACTCAAGACTGAGACTCGGTCAATAGTAAATCTTCGGGCAAATCTTTAATTTCTTCAACACTGCAAGTACCTTGTGTAATTAAACTAAAGAATGGTTTAAATGGACAGCCATGTGTAGCCGAATATTGGGTTGACTTGGTCTCCAATTTGGACGAGCTTGTAATCCAGTAAAGCTATCAGACCTGTCCAGAATAAATCAACAAATTAGAGGACAAAAGAATAAAATTTATCCAATTTAATTAATACCCAAATTATTAATGAAATATTTTAAAATGAATTATTAAATATAATTTTATATTTTATTATTTAATTTAATCATGTATGGCCCACTTTATGTCTTAAAAAATATAATATATTCAAATTAATATAAAATAAGCCATTTATTGCATGAAAACTATATAATAAAGCATAAAATCACATTTTAATAATTTCTATGTCCTAATCTCATATTTTCATATATTTCATTAATTTATTAAACAATTACTTAGTTTTAACAACATATTTAAGAAAAAAGGTGATAAATTACATAGGAAAAATCCTATACATTTTTCCGTTTACAATATCAAAATTTGATCATGTGTGTAACGAAAAACCCGAAAAACAGTGAACAACGCGATGCCAAAAAACTCATTGTTGACATCACACGATCGTGTGATAGGCCTTGTGGCAGACCGTGTAAGTCACACAACCATGTACCAGACCATGTTGGCCACACAGGCGTGTGGACCCATTTTCTAGAAATTTCACCTGGGATCGTATTTATCTATTATGCGTATTTAGCCACTCCATAGGGTCCATATTGTATAAATAGAACTTGAATACATGATATCTAATAGTATGATACTGTAAGTAATGTGGACAAGGTATGTGAAATATATATGCACGATCTGTATACTGATAATTTTGATGACATGTTTCTGTTTTGCTATGTTTGCAACGCCCCAAAATTCTTTATTATTAATTTCGTATGTTGTTGTCACAAATATATGTCTACTTCAATGGTTATGTATTCTAGGAAGAGTCTGAAAGGTCCCAAGTTCAAGCTTTGGCTTGGGCAATTTTTGCTTTTTATTGAATAAACCCCTAACTTTAGTCAGTAGGCTTAAGAATAAATGTTTGTAAAATATGTCAGAATGGGCTTGCTGGTCTAGTGGTTAAGTTGAGTGTTAATGTGTAAGGGGTCTGGAGTTCAAGTCCCAGCGCTAGTAAGCGGATTTATTTTTACAACGTGGCGGCGATAGAGTTGTAGTTTGATCGAAACTGGAGTGTTTGAGGAGTGTGGGGAGTTGTGGCCTAATTTTAAGAGGTAATTGGAGGGAATTTCAGTTGTTTGGGATTTGGGGAGTGTTTTGAGGAGAAAAAGAAGGGAATTTGAGTTTGGTGGGAGAGTTGTACCGAATTTGGAGTGTAGTTTCCAAATTTTAGGAGAAAATAGTGAGATATGGGAGTTATCCTGATTTGATGGTGTGTTGGATTCGGCTCTCTCCCTTCATTTTTTCCAATTTTGGTTTTGATAGAGTTCTTTCTCCCTTCTTCAAGTTTGCTGCCGACTTCTCTTCACCTCTATTGTTTCATTTTTATTTTGTTAATTTGCTCACCATAGTCTTTTTCTTTCTTTTCCCGAAAACTTATGTCGAGTATTGCTAGGTGTGCGTTTACTATATCTATTGGTTCTCTTCGGCCTTGACCTCCTTACGACAGACGTTCTTTCCTCCTCTTCTTTTGTTGATTCATTTTCTTTTACTGTTCCTTTCTTTTTGCGGTACTTTCTATCCTTGTTGCTGCCCTTTTTTTTCACTCTTCTCCTCTCGACCGAATTATGGTTACTTTGGTTGCTTTTCTTTGTTTTGATATTTTTCCAATTGGCTCATCTCGTTTACACGATTCTGTGCTTTCGGTAAGTTTGATACTCATTCTGATTCAAACTGTTCTTGTGAGTACTGTTAATGGGAGTTTCGGCTTAATACAGATAACAACCGAGAAGCTAGTGGTTATTTTTTTTCTACGGTATAAAGGCGTGAAGCCTCGGTTGCTCAATCAAGGTTAGTGGTTGTTGATTAAGGGGATAAGTGTTTGGCTAGGGTTCATTTTAATTCGATTGGTAGGCAATTAATCGAATGTTAGGCGATTAACCGGATGTTGTGGTTGAATATAGGTTTGGAATGCGGCTCGTGGCTATTTACGCACTTTCGCAAACAATGTGTGTGTGTGTGTGTGTAAACACTGCTCTTAATTGAAAATCAACAAAAAGCCAAAAAGTGTGATTAGTTGACACCACACGGGCGTTCGGCTACCCATGTGGTAGTCCGTGTGAATAAACATGAGTGTATGATCCACGAGGTCGGCTATGTGCGATTTCATGGGCTGGTCTGTAATAGACCAAATTAGGTCGTGTGGGCCCCACAAGCGTATGGGTCCCATAAGAGCAAACCACACGGGCGTGTGGAAGTTATTGGGCCAGGCCGTGTGATCCACACGACCAAGGCCATTCTGAGCCATGTGGGCCACACGGGCGTGTAGACCCACATGGGCCCGCAATATGGACCCTTAATAGGGGTCATGGGCCCATTTTCACTGTTTGAGTGCTAAGGTTGCACGGGTCGCCCGAGATGACTGTGGACCTACTGTTGGGTCGGTAAGTTTACCTAGAACCCTAACTGACTGAATGACTGTTACGGCCTTGTGTAATATATATACATACGTATGTACATGTATAACTATACTTTAGCATGCTAATTTGATTATACTGAATACATGTATGATGTTCTGATATGACATGACATGATTGTATGAGGCATTGCATGGGGGTGGGTTTTATATTGATCAGAGGAAGTGTATTGAAAGGCTTCGAGCCTAAATTACTAGCAGCCCAACTGCATATTGCTGTATAGTGCCGCATTCGGTACTTTCTGGAGTGTAGGGATGGGTGGGTTGATTATATCCTCACATGGAGTGTAGGGTTGGACGGAGATGGAGTGTAGAGGCTGGCTAGGTAGGACTTGTATACTGTATGATTTGTTACTGATACTGTAATGGGCCAAGGCCCAAATATATGATTCCTTCTGTACTAAGATGGGCTAAACCCCAAACTGTTACTGTCATTATTACTGAAAAAGGGCTTAGGCCCAGACTATATTTGCCTTCTGTCTGTTTGATTTATAAGGGATTACACACTGAGTTTTCGTACACTTACTCTTCTAATTTGACTGTACAAGTAATCCCCAAGCATAAGCGGGTTGGTCCGGCGGAGGACTCGGCGGTGGCCACAAAACTTACTTCGTTCTATTTTAGTACTTAATTGAATTTTAATTTTATTTTGGGTATTTTTCTGTAATAATGGCCTTTTAAAATTTTTATTTTAATTTTGGATTTTTATTGATTTGTTTTATACCTGCTAGAAGTAAGGGTAATCGGGTTTTCAAAGGAATCAGGCGTATTAACAAATTTCACACAAATACGTAAACTATTTTAAAAGCTTCCGCGACAAGTGACGTTTTGGAAACTAATAACGTTTTGGAAATTTAATATTGTTCTGGAAATAATAACTTCTTGATAATGATTCACGTTTTGGAAATGAACGACATGTCTTCGAAAGATAATAAAAAGAGGTTGAATAGAAAAGGGAGTTTTTAATGACAACTTGTTTCATCAAAAACACTTTAATGTGACATCACCAGATCCGGCCATAACATCCAGGCTAGATTTGGGGTGTTACAATGTTTGTATATGAGCATTTGATGTTTGATTATGTTAATTTGTATATCTCTAAATCTACTATATGACCATGCATGTGACGTTATGGCGAAATTGATTTGCTTTTGTTGAATTTGTGACACATCTGTTCTGCAAACCATGGAATTCCGTGCCTTCTGATTTCTGTTATTGTACAACTACATGTCTTACATGCTTTTCATTTAGATTCTGTATTTACATGCCATGTCACATTGCATGGGTTAAGATAATATGGCAAGGAGGAAGTTCTGGCAGTTTAATAATCTACACTATCTGGTGGTTTAACCATATTTTTGTTCTGGCAACTTGACTGCATTTATAGTGGCTAGACCACACATATTTGTTCTGGCAACTTGACTGCAATATAGTGGCTTGACCACATATATTTGATTTAGCAATTTTAACTGCAACTCGGTGGCATTGTTCACAATTATCTGTTGGTGTGTTTTTTGATGGAAAAGTTTCGAGGAACTCTAATTTGGTGTGTAGCGGAGATGGGTAGGAAGTTTTCTGAAAAATCTACATTTTGTTTTCTGAAATATTGCATTCGTATAACCATGCATGCACAGTTTTGTCATTCGAGTTTGATGAATTCTCTGCAAAATTTTGATATGTTATTGTATTATTTGTGTTTCTGTTTGAGTTTAGTTATACACTGAGCGTGTTAGCTCTCCCATTTTTTTCTCACTTTTTAGGTAATCAACAAGTTTAGAATCGGACGGCGTGCAGGAGCTCGGATTGTTTTCCCAGTAATTTAAGTATGATGGTTCATGTTTTTAAACTATTCTGAACTTTTTGGGCTTTTTGGGTTGTAATTTTGTTTCAGACTTTGTTTTTGGTTTTTGTTTTGCTTTGTCGGTTTTTGGTATTTTTAACGCAAAACTTCAAAATAATACCAATTAACAAATTGAAAATTCGGTTTTCAACTAAAACTCTGAAAATTTTTTCTGCTGCTAAACTAAGAAAATGATTAAGTGATTTTACTATAAAATAAGTGTTTTCAAGTATGAGTTTTTCTAAAGAGTGCACGAAAGGTTTAACTAAAAATTATTATTTTCTGAGCATTCGTTTTCTAAATCTTCATTTTCAAAATAAGATGCATTACGGGAACAAAGGGTTAAAATTTCAAATTTATCTATGTCACCTTCACACTCGGGTCATAACTTCTAGGTCAGGTGTGGGGTGTTAAATTTTTCAATCGATTTAAAAATGTTTCAATTGAGTTAAAAATGTTTAAACCGTTTTTGAACTTTTCTCAAAATTTTTCTAAGTGTTCAAAATATTTTCTAAGATTTTTGGAAGTCTTGAAATGATTTTTATGCTTTGAACTTTATAATTTCTTTGTTCAAAAAATAACTTTATTCAAAAACATTTTTTTTGTTATATTAAAACAATTTATCAAATAAAGCAGGTTTAACACTAATTTGGTTTCGAAAAACACCAAGGAACCATGTAACGATCTAACTTATTTTTAGCTTTGTTCTATTTTTAATTTATTATTGGATTCTACTAAGTGATAATTTTCTTTATTTCCCGTACATATTAGTTCTTCAAGAAAACATTTTTGAGATTTTATTTTTCTAGAATTTTTATATAGAATTTTCTACTTTTTAAATAAGTTTTTTTATAAGTTTTTTTATAGAATCAAGGTCAAATTGATTGAAAATATGAAAGTAGAGGACTAAAATTGTTATTATACCAACCTAAAAAAGTGTCACTTAACAATTGGATGACAAGAAAACAATTTTGAAAACTTTAGTGATCAAATTGTAACTTTTTCAAGTGACCAAAACGAAAACTTATCCATAGTTTAGTGACCAATAATGTAGTTTACCCTATAAAATTTGAATTTCACACAATCTACTATTATAATATTTATATTTTAAAAATAATTTCAAAATATTATATATTTAAATATAATCTAATATAATTTATCAAGTTTTAAAAATAAACTTATATATTATAAGTAATTATTTGGTACACTATTGGTGGAGTTTTTAGACTCCACAAGTGAGTTTAGGGTGTGACAAGTATCACATTTATTTATATAATTATTTCATTATTATTTTTCTATTACACCCTAAAATATATTTGTCAGACCGTTAACCCATTTGTAGAGTCTAAAAAACTTAACTCACGGTGTATCAAATAATTTTTCATATATTATTATGTTTGAATTTCATAACCATATTATTAATGAAACATTACAAAATTTATAAAAAACTTTAATTAATACATATAATCAACCCGTACATTATACAGATAAAATACTAATTTAATATATTTTAACATAAATCGATAATTAAGTTTTTTTTATTCCTTAATCACTATGAAACCTAACCATTTTCTTCATTTGTTTTATATTTATTTAAATAATTGTTTTTTGCTCCTAAATTTTTTTAAGTAGTTTTATATCGATTCACTAACACAAATTTTTTTATTAAATTAGTAACACGAGTAAATTTAACATTATCTCAATTAAGAAAATTTAGAAAATTTAAAAATAAAAATTTTATAATTTTTTTATAGTTAAGGGTAAGGATATGTTATACTTGAAATTGAACTTAAATTCTCATACCTCACAATATTTTTTTTTTCACTAGACCACAAAATTATAGCTAATAATCCAATAATTTTAAATCATATATTAAAAATAAAAAAAAAAGCAAAAATAATTTTAAAAAGTTAATCGAAAAAGAAAAAAGAAAAAGAAACTACCCACTATTTATAGCTACCACCGTTTTCTCAGCAAGTTTGTATTACTATTTCTGCTAGCAATGTTTTTGTTTTTTTTTTCTTGAAATATAATATAGACTAACCAAAATATTAACTTTGAGTTTTAATTCAGCCGAAATTGTTATTGATATTGTCGAAACCATTTTTTGAAATTGACTTTTATTTTTAAACAAATAAAAAATAAGAGTAGCCACCAATCCTTTTTTTTATGAGGTGTGATCGGATCACCTTATGATTGATCGTTTTAATAAGCGATTTAATTTATTAAAACAATGGTTTTTGGTCTACAAACTTCGAGAAACAGGTTCGGGAGTCGGTTACACACGGGGAAGGATTAGCACTCTCGTAAAGCCCACAATTGGTACCCAATTGATTAATTAATGTCTTAATACCAAAAGTTGAAAACTCGAAAAGAATTTAAAATACGATCCCTCTTTGTATTAATGTTAATTTTACTTAAAAAACTTAAATAAATTGAAATAAATGTTAAAGACCCTCTCGTCTCGTGATAACAAAATGTCACATCCTATAAGTTAGGACATGACACCTTGAACCTTTGAGAATAAACTTATCTTTATTTTTAATTTGAAATCTTATGTATTTTAATTTTAAAAGGATATTAGGTTATTTGAGTTCAATAAGAAAATCGAAATCCCATAAGTTAGGGTACGATTTCTCAAATCTCCTAAATATGAAATATTGCCTTATTTTGAATTTCTTTTTTTGCATATTTGGGTAAAAATTAATATAATATTAAAAATGACGTATGGACAAAATGTTAAGCTAATGAATAACAACAATATAACTGTACCAATAAGCAATTCGTAATATATATAATGGCAATAATCATATAATACATGTCACTTTAATACCCATATTATCAATCAAAGAAAAAATAAATAACGAAATAATAATAACAATGATAACAATAATAACAATGACAAAACAATGCACAAAAAAGAAAATACCAATTTTTTTAAAAAATTAATAAGGACAAAGGGAATAAATAAATACGTAAATAAATATTGAGGAAAACAATTTATAAAATATTGAAATTAAAGGGCCAAATTAAAAAAAAAAGAAACTGAATGGCTGAATCTAAAAAAAGGAAAAAGAAAATAAGGCCTAAATAAAACGCGCGCAAAAAGGCAGAGACTAAATGGGAAATTATTCCCAGTCCTCGAAATGCGCCGTTTCATAAAGGACTGAAATGGAACGAAAACAAAATTACACGGGAAAATTTAAAAAATAAAAAGGACTATATTAAAAATTAAATAAAAGATGAAGGGGTTAACTGCGCAAATAACCCCATTTAAACCAAACACGCGGACCCTCCAAGCGGGTCAGGTTGGCCCGAACGACACCGTTTCAGGTGTCCTCCTCTTCAAATGGTCTGAGGACCAAATTGAAACAGAAATAAAAATGAATGGCAAAAATTAAAAAAATAGAAAATAGTGTAGGGCTTAACTGAAGCACGCCGCAAAAGCGGAAGGACCATTCGCGCAAATAGACCATGTTTTAAAAACACGCGGATCCTCTAGAACGGGTCGGGTCAGCGCGCGGGTTATGGCCAAAACGACGCCTTTTTGGGACCTATGCACATCGGCCAAAACGACGCCGTTTAATCTTGCCTATATAAACCATTTTTTTTTCAAAATTCATTTCTGGTTAAGTTTTTTTTTAAAAAAAATTGAAACCCTTCTTTTTCTATCCAGCCACCATTAGGCCGGCGTATGGGCTCCGGCGAGTCCCACAGCGGTCAGCGACAGGCTCTGCCATTCCCGGTGACCGTAAAATGCCGAAAATAGCTCTTTTTGGCCCTTTTTAAACCTAGATCTAGATCCAAAGGCAAAAGACTAAAAAAAGAAGCAAAAGAAAAATTACGGCCAACGCCCTCTCCTACCCCTTTTTTGACAAAGCTCGAACGTTGGAGGGTTGGAGCGTTGGAGGGTTGAAGGAGACCTCCGACAGTGGTGCAACACGACCGAGCAGGTACGTTTCAACCCTTTTTTCTTTTTTTTTCTTTTTTTTACTTATAAAATAAATTCGTAAAAACACTAAAATTTTTAAAAAAAATCACTTTTTTTTTTTAACTTTGAGTTCTATTTTTTGATTAATATTGTGTTCGAAAAAATTGCAAAGTATCAGTTTCGACTTTTATAGCCAAAATTACAAGATATTTTTTTTTTTTGTTTCCTACTGCTCATTTGTCTTCTTCTTTGTTGTTCTCTTCTATTTTGTGTGTTATAGGTGATAGTGGCAGTGGCAGACGGTGGTGGCAGAGGGGTCAGATGCGTGCGAAGAGGCAACGACACAAAGAGGCTAGGGGTTTTGCCTCCTCTGAATATGTTGAAGTTGTGGGCTAGGGTTTTTTTTATCTTGTTGGGCCATTTGAGCCATTGTAATTTAGGCTGGTAGTTTGTAATTGGACTGTGGACTATTTATTTTTTGCTTTTATTTATTTTTATTAGGCCGGGCAGAATTGGCCTGCTACAGCTGCCCCTCTTTTCTCATTATAATGTAACGAGAATGGAGCAAAGGCTTTTGAAAAGGCCAATTTTGCCCGGTCTTGTCGAATCTCGACTTCTTTAGTGCTTCTCTTCTTCAAGTAGCCTCATTCCATCCCACTGCATCTTCAGGGGTATAGGAATTAATGCTTCGATCTACTCCACTGTAACTTAGGGGAGATTAGACTAGCATCTACAATCTGCTTCACTGCAACTTCAGGGAGATAAGATTTGTAACTCGTAGCTTTAATCCGTTCCACAACAACTTCAAGGAAATAAGATTCGCATCTTCAATTTGCTCCACTGCAACTTCAGGGAGATAATATTAGTGGCTTTAATCTGTTCCACTGCAACTTCAGGAAAATGAGATTCGCTATCTTCAATCTGCTCCACTACAACTTTAGGGACATGAGATTTGTAACTTCAACCTACTCCACTGCAACATCAGAGAGATAAGGTTTGTGGCTTTAATCTGCTCCACTGTAACTTTAGGGATATAGGATTTGCCATGGTAGATTTAATCTGACCTATTACAACTTTAGAGGTATAGTATTTGTGACTTGTAGCTTTAGTCTGTTCCACTGCAACTTTAGGGAAATGAGATTCACTATCTTCAATTTGCTCCACTGCAACTTCAGGGAGATAAGATTTGTGGCTTTAATCGGCTTCACTACAACTTCAGGGAGATAAGATTCGCCACGATGACTTAGATCCATCCCACTGTAACTTTAGAGGTATAGGATTTGTTGTTTCACTAATCTGTTACACTGTTCTCTAGGGAACATGACCTGTAGAATCCATTTTATGGGCCTATTTTTATGCCGAGTGATTAGGATGTTATGATCAGAATGAATCAAATGCTCCTAACTAGATATGTATGAATGTTGTTTTCATGAATGCAAAATGTCATTTTTTCGAGGATGATCCCTTTTTAATGCTTAGGTTGACATTACTCGTTGTTCACCAGGGTTCTATCACTGACGTATTACCCTGCCTTCTTGTTCAGTTGGTATCTTTGACAGAGAACCCGAAGAAATAATCACAATTTAGATTATTATTTTCCAAATATTTCTAACTCTTAAATTTGGTTAGTTCTGACTGGTGGTCCTGTTTCAGATCCTTGTACTATTTTGAACTTTTCAAAGTAATATGCAAAACTCCTCTTTCCTGAATATTAGTAGTCTATTAATCGTTATTTCAAAAAAAAAAAGTACTTGAAAAAGATTGTAACAGTGGACAAGATTGAAATTTATTGGGAGCAGAGCTCGAAATGAATAGATTAATCAAAGATAGCAAACACTGCTAAAATACAAGATGAATAAGATGAAACTAGGTGCCCCAGATATAGTAACATGAGCTTCTCCGCACTAACTTCTTGAGGACCATTTTGAGCCTAATAGGTGTTTAGGAGATCAAGAGTACTTCGTTGATGCTCCAAGACGTAACGTTTTTCCTTTTGAGAAGACTCCACCATCACATGTTCAATCTTCAATTGAAATTTGAGTTTCCCTTTTTAGGGTTTTCAATTCAAAACCCCTTTGGTCTCAAGGCGCCCTTTGCGGATTTTCACCTTGGCCTCTCGTTTTCTTTCAAGTGAATTACTTCTTGACTGAATCTGAATTCACAAGATTAGATAAGTTTTTTCCATCCATCTCGGTAAAAATTAGCGCTTCTCCAAAAAAGATCTTCTTTACCACATAAGGTCCTTCCCAATTTGGCATCCATTTCCTTCGAAAATCCTTTTGTATGGGCAGGATCTTTTTCAATACTAGGTCCCTCTCATGGAATTCTCTAGGGCGAACCTTCTTGTCATAAGCTTGCATCATTCTTTTTTGGTATATCTGACCATAACAGATAGCTTTTAGTCTCTTTTCTTCAATCAAGTTCAACTGATCATATTGAGACTGGATCCATTTTGCTTCATCTAACTTTAGTTCTGAAAAAAATTGGAGAGAAGGAATCTCAACCTCAATAGGCAGAACCGCCTCCATTCCATAAACCAAAGAGAAAGGCGTTTCCCTAGTGGAGGTCCTGACAGACGTTCGATAAGCATAGAGGGCAAATGGTAAATTCTCATGCCAATCTTTATAAGTCTCAGTCATTTTCTCCACGATCTTCTTAATGTTCTTATTGGCTGCCTCCACCGCACTATTCATTTTTGGGCGATATGGTGACGAGTTGTGGTGTTTGATCTTAAATTGACTACAGACTTCCACTATCGTGCTGTTGTTCAAATTCAATGCATTATCAGATATAATCCTTTCTGGCATCCCATACTGACATATGATCTCTTTCTTCAAGAACTTGCTGACTGCCGATTTTGTGACATTGGCATATGAAGCAGCTTCTACCCATTTAGTAAAGTAATCGATGATTACGAAGATGAATCGATGCCCATTAGAAGCTTTTGGCGATATCGGGCCAATGACATCCATGCCCCACATAGAGAAAGGCCATGGAGAAGTCATGACATGAAGAGGTAAAGGAGGCACATGAATTTTGTCTCTATAAATTTGGCACTTGTGACATCTCTTGGCATAACTGACACAATCCCCTTCCATGGTGGACCAATAATATCTGAATCTCATGATCTGCCTGGCCATTGTAAAACCAATAGCGTGTGTTCCGCAAACGCCTTCATGGACTTCTTCCAAGATTTTTTTAGCCTCAACAGCGTCCACACATCTTAGAAGCACCTGATCCTTTTTTTCTTTTGTATAGGATCTCCCCATCTAAGACATAGTCACTGGATAGCCTTCTCAATATCCTCTTATCATTCTTGGTTGCTTGGTCTGGGTACTCAAGATTCTTCACATATCATAGTATATCATGGTAACAAGGGTGATCATCCTTTTCTTCTTCTTTGATATTGTAACAATGAGCCGGAGCCTCATAAATACTCATTTGGATAGGTTTCACATCCTTTTGTTTGTTTACTCTGATCATAGAAGCTAAAGTAGCAAGGGCGTCGGCAATCTGATTTTCATCTCGCGAGAGGTAGCAGAAGGCGATGTCATCAAACTCCCAATTAATTCAAGAACCAGCTTTTGATAATTGATCAATTTGGGGTCTCTTGTCTCCCATCCGCCTCTGAGTTGATAGATCACTAATGCAGAATCCCCATATACCTCTAATACTTTGATCTTGTGTTCTATGGCTACACGGATGCCCATGATGCATACTTCGTATTCTGTCATGTTGTTTGTGCAATGAAAATCCAATTTACTAGTAATGATCTCCATTTAGGGATACCAGGACTGCCCCGATTCTGTTACCCACAGCGTTGAGGTTCCGTCAAAGTTTAGCTTCCAAGGATGACCTTCTTGAGAGTCTTCTTCAGTGGTTGCAACATACATTAGATTTTCATTCGGGAAATCAAAGTTCAAAGGCTCGTAATCCTCTAGAGCTCTACTGGCTAGAAAATCTACTATTGCACTCCCTTTTACCACCTTCTGGTTCACATAGACTATATCAAACTCGAAAAGTAGAATTTGCCATCGGGCCATTCTTCCATTCAAAGCAGTCGACTCCATCATGTACTTTAGAGGGTCCAGTTTTAAGATGAGCCAAGTTGTGTGGTACAACATGTACTGTCTCAGTCTTCGGGTTGTCCAAATCAAGGCACAACACAACTTCTCAATTGACGAATATCTTGTCTCACATTCAGTGAATTTCTTGCTAAGATAGTATATCGCTCTTTCTTTTCTTCCTAACTCATCATGTTGGCCTAGTACGCATCCCATGGAATTTCCAAATACTGCCAAGTACAATATTAATAGCTTATCTGGGCTGGGTGGCATCAGCACAGAGGCGTTAGATAAGTAATGTTTGACCTTATCAAAATTTTTCTGGCACTCCTCATCCCATACACTTGAATTATGTTTCTTAAGGACACGGAAAATGGGGTCACATTTCTCCATTAGTTGTGAATGAAACGAGCGATGTAATTTAACCTCCCTAAGAAACCTCGAACTTCTTTTTGGGTACGCGGCGGAGGTAGCTCCTGTATAGCCTTGACTTTATCCGAGTCAATCTCAATCCCCTTTTCACTGGCCATGAATCCTAGTAATTTTCCTGACCTGGCCTTGAAAGTATATTTTGCTGGATTGAGCTTTAGCTGGAATTTTCTCAACCTTAAGAACAATTTCCTTAAGACTTGCACATGCTCCTTTTCCATTCTGGATTTTGCAATCATGTCGTCAACATAAACTTCAATTTGTTTATGCATCATCTCATGAAACAAGGTTACCATGGCTCTTTGATACGTTGCTCCCGTATTTTTCAGTCCAAATGGCATCAACTGATAACAAAATGTTCCCCACATGGTTATGAACATGGTCTTCTCCATATCTTCAGGATGCATCTTTATCTGGTTGTATCCCGAGAAACCATCCATGAAAGAGAACAGTGAGTAATCTGTCGTGTTGTCCACTAAGGTGTCGATATGAGGTAATGGGAAATTGTCTTTTAGCCTGGCTTTGTTCAAATCTCTATAGTCTATGCACATTCGTACCTTCCCATCTTTTTTAGGGACAGGGACAATATTGACTACCCATTCTGAGTATTTAACCACTTGTAAGAAACCAGCATCAAAGTGCTTCTTGACCTCTTCTTTTATTTTTAGCAAGATATCAAGCCTCATCCTTCGGAGCTTCTATTGAACTGGGTTACATTCTTCCTTTATGGGGAGTCGGTGTACCACAATATCAGTACTTAGCCCGGGCATGTCTTGATATGACCATGCAAAGACATCCTTAAATTCTTGAAGTAACTCAATGAGGTCTCGCGTTGTCTTTGCAACGATGCAAGCTCCAATCTTCACCTATTTTTCCTCTCTTAAGCTCACAATTTTCACTGACTCTTTGTAAGGTAGGATTTGTTTCTCATCTTGTTCTACCATCCTCAACAAATCAAGAGATAGGTTACAGTCTCGATCATCTTCAAAATCCTGAGAATCCTCCAAACACATATCTTGCTTAAAAGGAGGCTCTAAGTCAGTAGCAGCGTCGCTCATATCATTGATATCTAGAGACCTGTTATAGGGATGAAGGAAGATCCAAATAACAAAAGAATCTAAGAATAACTATCTGTATGGTATGAATATGAATGAAATGGAAAGAATAAAAGAATGTTTGCTCAAAATGAGACAGAAAGATGCATTTTTATTGAAATAAAAATATTGGACATATGCCTTTTCACAAAAGGATTCTTATTACTCACAGGGTTAGAGCAATAAGTGTGTTTTGAACATTACTCTAAATTAGCTCTAAAAATTACAAGAATCTCTTCCGCAATCCAATTGTTCAGAACACTTCTAGGTACATAAAGACAAATGCCCGATAAATTCTCTTCTTCAATTCCTTGTTCTAATATGGCGTTGATGTTTAGATTTCCCAACATTTCTTACGCAGTTTCCTTCCTTGACATCTTCTATTCAAGGTAAATAGTTCCTCCTGATACAAATGTTCTAGATATATGGGGAAAGGTCATCGGTTCCTATTTAACCTCTCTCTCGCTTAATCGTGCTCTTCTCCTTTCTTGCTTCTTCTCCAACTCCTTCTTCTTTTGTCTTGCATCTGACTTAAATCCTAAGTGAAAATGGTCTCGTTTGTTCCTCAGCATCGGTACTTCGACTTTCCCTTGAAGGTAATTTTTTGAGTCCTCTTCCCGATAAGGCTCATTTTCCAACTGTCAATTGCAGGCCCATCCTTATAGTTTTGGAGATTTTGGGCATAGGGATCTTGTTCCGTTCGACAATGAAGGTTGCATTCACAAATTCTAGTGATCAAAAGGAATATTCTATCTCTTTATCGTCTGCCCCTATGTATGGCGTGCCACTGGTTACGGATGCAATAATGTCTTCTTCCGCATTTATCGTTACCAATTGACCCTTTGTTACCAACTTTAGCTTTTGGTGAAGTGATGATGACACTGCCCCTGCTGAGTGAATCTAGGGCCTCCCCAGCAAGCAATTATAAGAAGGCTTGATGTCCATTACCAAGAAATCTACCTCATACGTGTTTGGACCAATCAAAAGGGGTATCTGAATTCTTCCCATCACTCTCTTTCAGTACCATCGAATGCTCTTACTATGTTTTGACACATCTTCATGTGAAAGCTATCCACAAGCAACCTATTCAGTATAGATAAGGGCAAGACGTTTAGTGCAGATCCATTATCGATTAACACCTCTGGCAATGTATATCCTTTGCAGCAGGTGATGATATACAGAGCCTTTGTAGATCCCATGCCCTCGGAGGTATTTCATCATCATTAGAAAAGATGAAGTTATCAGCACTTATGTTATTGGCCAGACAGTCCAGCTTGTTCATAGAGATATACTCAGCGACATAAGTTTCGTTCAACACTTTCATCAATGCGCTACGATATGTCTCTGAGCTTAAAAGTAAAGCTAGTACATATATGCGAGCTGGCTATTTGTGTAGTTGTTCTACAATACTATACTCGATGTGCTTTAGGAATTTCAAGAATTCCTTAGCCTCTTTCTCAGTTATCGGCTTATTAACAGGGGATTCGAGTCTGGCCATCTTCTCCTTTTTTTTGTTCAACCACAGAGGCCTTTCCTTTAACAGGCTCGGCTTTTGTATTCGTGGGATCATAGCACCTTCCATTACGTATGTAGAAACCCATATCATGGCCCTCTTCTAAAGTGCTAACCAAGTTCTCTTCTCCCGGGATCGTCACATTGTAGTCATAATTCCAAGGAACCCTCTTGCTGTCCTTGTAGGGAAAGGCTATAGATTTCTAGATTATGATCCTTGGTGCAATTTGTACTCCAGCTTCATTACTTCTTGGTCGTGAAATAATAACCACCGGGTGGTTGACCTTATGGACCTTTTCCGTTAATCTTTCCTCTGAGGCACATATATCTCCTTCTTCTGAGCCCTTAACCTCTTCATAAAATTTAATTTCCTTACTATCCATCAGATTTTGCACTAGAGCCCTGAACTCAATGCACTCTTAGATTTCATGACCCTCCTTAACATGAAACTCACAGTAGTTCCTCATCCCTTCGGGTCTCTCATCTGAATCTTGTATGATTAATCTTCTTTCTACCAACTTTTTTCAAACCCATCTCAATGGGGGGTTTTTACTGCTGCCACATCAATTTTTGTTCTTTCACCTCCACTCTCAATATTCGCGTTTACCCCCTTATCAAAATGACTGGGTAATGGATTTCCTACCACATTAGGTCTTGATGTTTTGTCGAACTTTACAATTCCCATCTTAATGAACCTTTCAAATAGCTTTTTAAAAGTGGTACAATTCTTGATTGAATATCTCGTGATTCCCACATGGTAATCGCATTGTCTATTTGTATCATACCATTTGGGGAATGGAGGTTGCATAGGTTTTAGGTAGAAAGGGGATACCACATGTGTATCAAATAGACTCTAATACAGCTCCCTATATGTCATCGGGATGGGTGTAAACTGGAGCATTTCTATCTTTGGCCTTGGGTTGGATTATTGCCTTGGCGGGCCCTGATGGCTAGTAGTTACTGTCCTTGGCTGGCCTACAGTGATTGGTTTTGAGTAACCCTTATTATATATGCTTGCATTATTCACCTCATTTTCCTTTTTCCTCAGGGTTGATCTTTTAGCGATTTCCCTTGCGTCTATCTTACCACTTCTCATTACATTTTCAATCATTTCACCAGACATTACTATATCCGAGAAGCTCTTAGTAGCGCTTTCCAACATATGGTTGATTAACGAGGCTTTTAAAGTGTTGATGAAAAGCATTGTGGTCTTTTTTTCCAAAATAGGTGGCTGGGCTTGCGTCGCCACCTCTCTCCGTTTTTGGGCATATTGCCTGAAGCTCTCATTTTGCTTCTTCTCCATATTCTGCAACGTGATTTTGTCAGGTGTCATGTCCGTCACATGACTATATTGTTTTATAAAACCATGTGCTAAGTCTTTCCATGAATTGATTTTGGTACGGCTCAGTTGATTGTACCATTTGGCTGCTGACCCGATCAGACTGTCTTAGAAGCAATGAATTAATAATTGGTCATTATTAACGTATCCTGTCATCCTTCGACAGAACATCATGATGTGAGCTTTAGGACAGCTAGTGCCGTTATACTTCTAAAACTCCAAAGTTTTGAACTTTGGGGGTAGCACTAGATCTGGGACCAAACTCAAGTCCTTAGCATCAATTCCGCAGTGATAATTAGCATTTTCCATTGCTTTAAATTTTTCTTCCAACCATCTGCACCGATCTTCAAGTTGCTTTGGTAGTTCCACTTTTGCCTTTTCCATTTCTACCATATCATCTCGATCCGGAAGAACGAGATTAGTTGGATTATCCCCTGAATTGGAGCCTGAATCCGTTGGGTAATTTGTTGGTACCAAGGTACTGGCCTGATACTGTTGGGGTCTAATAGTAATGGGTACCCTTCGTGGGTACGCCTCTAGTTGGGTCTAGGCATTTATCGAGGTAAAACCTGGGGATAGGTAGGGTCTTCATTATCATCCTCTGAGTTAACCGCTGTACTCTTCCCTTTTTCAAGTCCTCCAGACAGTAACTGCGTCAATTGGCTTATCATAATTCGTTGGGGTTCTTGCATTTTATCCCTCATATCTTGTTAAATCTTGGCTAATTATTCTTGCACCTATGCTTGCAATTGATCTTGCATATCTCTTGGAATTTGTTCTAATATTTCTAGTATTTGATCCATTGCTTTGGTTTTGCGGCGGGTACTGTAGCGATATTTAGTTGGTAGACTCTCTTTGGTTTCCAGGTAACTTTCATAATTTTAATTAATTAGGGTCTTTTATGAAACTTAATGCATATGATGAAATGTAATGCAGATGAATGAAATGAATACAAAAAGAGGCGTTCATCCTGTTTCAATTCTATTAGAACAACTTTACTAGAACACAAATTTCTTTACATAAAACAGATTACATATACGACTTTGCCCTAATACTCAAAGCTTTAACTTTCCTAAGAAGCCAAGCTAATTCTCGCCCCAATCCGATTATGATTCGTACTTTAAGCTTAGCATGTTAGCTTGAACTGCTAGGGTTTGCAAATGATCGGCCACTTCCCGTACTTGAGCCACAGCTTCCCCCATGATGTAGTCTCTATCCCTAACCTGACCTTGAGAATATTGAAGCTGCTCTTTTCAGTGTTCATTATTCGTTTCAAGAAACTCAACTCGAAGTTCACAATTTTACAGTGTGGTCTCGAGCTCTCCTATTTTTCCCATCAACTCATCGATCTTACTTAGGCTTGCTCTCAACTCGATTGTAGAGTTGCGACTACGATACAGATGAAGCGACTTTTCTAATTCTGCTACCTGAGCTCTTAATCTCGCTTTCTCATTTTGGCTTTCTAACAGACTCCTTTCCAAAGCATCTTCTCGAGCTCTAATCTTCTCTTCTTTGATTTCTTGTCACCATTGCTCTGATGTTTTACCCAAACCAGTAGTTCTTATTGACAAACGGAGCTTCTTATAATATGTTTTTAGACTATCCAAATCTTCTTCGACCTTGTTCTTTCCCTTCCTCAATTTCTCGGCCTCTTGCTTCTGGATGTCGACGTCTAATCCTAGCTGCATCTTTTCCTCCTCTAACTGTTCTATCTTCTTTCAAAATTTTGAACTCTTTTTTTCAAAGTCTTGTTTGATGATCTCTAGCTCAGACGGGATTACTTGTAGATGTTCTTCTATCGGCCGAGTGTTTTCTTGACTTGGCATAGAAATGTTGTCGTTGATCCTTTTACCCCACCACCAACTATATTTGAGGGTTGTCATTGGATTTGCGGTAAATATTTTCATTCTACAGGTTTGGTTCCAAGCGTTCGATATTTCATGAACCTTCTTCTTGTAATTATCATCCTTGTACGAAAACTCACACTAAGCCAACCCTTGCGTCGTTTGTATGAACTGCCTCGGTTTATACTGTCTCAATACGAGCAATGGAGCATATCCAACAGCTCCCCAAATCCCAAGTAGAGGAACTCAGTCACAGTCTCCACACTGGTACAGAATCTCATCGGGAATCATCCAATGGGCTCTCCATTCGACGTCCTCGTCTTGAAGACTTTAGAGAATTGCCATCCACTTTTCTTCTGAAATGTCATCTCGCCTTGATGTAGCCACTAGTTCTCTCAAAAGAGAGTAGTTCTCGGAGAATACTTGATACGAAACTTTTCTATCTTCCAAAAGTGGCTATGAAACCATGCTAACAATAGTTGCGCACACCCAATGAACCTTCCTTTACTCGCTCTTCGGCATGCACTCAAAGATCTAAAGGTTTCGGCCAAGATTGTTGGGACGGGCATGACCTTTATGTCAAGCCAATCAAATAAATCTGAAACTACCTTATCTATGTGCCCTAATGCATTGGGGAAGACGACCAAACCATAAATGCTTAAAGTGAAAACATCAACTCTCTTCTTCATATTCGGATGTGCCAAGATCAAATCTCACAAACTTTTCCAAGGTATGCATTTACTATCTCATTTTTGTTTGATCCGTGTTGCAACCCATTACTCACTCATCCCCGTTATACTCATTAGTTTCTTCAAGAAAGTCAGGACATTAACGGCTCTTGACTAGGCTTTGTCAGCTTGAATCTTCGGGCAACGAAGTAAGGTCGTGTACTCTTCCACGGTAGGCACCAAATCAACTTTCCTAAAGGAAAAGCAACTGTAGGCGTGATTCCAATACTGGACAAGAGCTCAAAATCAGTGCTTGTCCACTTTTACATCGAGTAGATAGGGCAAATAACCGTAGTTACAGTAAAATAACTGTTTGATCTCATCATCCCATTGGTCCCATATCTCTTTCAATTCTTGGAGATTATTCTGAGTCACGCTGATGCGAGTGAAATCCCACGACTCTGACACATACCCCTCCATAAGACTATCACCCTTCTCTTGTGACATTTTCTCAGACCAAATTCGGACGGCCACATTATCCTCCACTTTATCAAGAAACCCCTTTTCCATGATAGGCTCTCTATTTAGTAACTGAACGTGAATCAACACCTTTTTTTATGATGAAAGTGCCATGCAATCACAGTCAAAGCAAAATAAAGCAAGTCAGTATTATACATAAAGTTAGAATTTAAAGCAAATGAGAAATAATAAATAGAGCACCTATTCGGGTAACCACTAGGGTTTGGTGTGGTTCTACCTAGGGTAGGCTCTTAGGGCTCATTATATGCGGTTTGGTTCTAAAGCAAGGGTACCTGAATCAGAAAATTCTTCAATCCTCACCCATTATAGGCTCATATGGACTGAGTTCAGTTCAGGGGAATACATTTCCCTATGGCTATACGAAGATGAAAAACTTACGAAGACATAGGTACAGATGTATCCCGAAAGCGATCCACTATCCTATACAGAGGTGAAGACCTCACGAAGGAATAGTTTCTCACTCCCACTTAAAAGGGTAAAATCGACCGATTTATCCGATGCAATATGCAGAGATACATCAAAAAGGCTCAAACGAATAAAGCAAATATATTATGACAAATACCACAAAAATGACGGATGAAATGCAACGAAAGGATAGTAAATTTAAATCAAATTTTCAATTTTTGAAAAAAAAACAAAAAATAATCAATTTTCGGCTTGACCCTTTTATTGGCTCCCCAGTGGAGTCGCCAAGTTGTCGAAACTATTTTTTAAAATCGACTTTTATTTTAAAATAAAAAATAAAAAATGGGAGTCGCCACCAATCCTTTTATGAGGTGTGATCGGATCACCTTATGATTGATCGTTTTAATAAGTGATTCAATTTATTAAAACAATGATTTTTGGTCTACAAACTTCGAGAAACAGGTTCGGGAGTCGGTTATGCACGAGGAAGGATTAGCACCCTCGTAACGCCCATAATTGGTACCCAATTGATTAATTAATGTCTTAATACCGGAAGTTGAAAACTCGAAAAGAATTTAAATTCGATCCCTCTTTGTATTAATGTTAATTTACTTAAAAAACCGTTTAAATAAATTGAAACAAATGTTAAAGACCCTATCGTCTCGTGATAACAAAATGTCAAATCCGTAAATTAGGACACGACACCTTGAACTTTTGAGAATAAGCTTGTCTTTATTTTTTATCTGAAATCTTATGTATTTTAATTTTAAAAGGATATTCGGTTATTTGAGTTCAACAAGAAAATCGAAACCCCGTAAGTTAGGGTATGATTTCTCAAATCTCCCAAATGTGAAATATTGTCTTATTTTGAAAATTTCCTTTTTTGCGTATTTGGGTAAAAATTAATGTAATATTAAAAATGACGTATAGACAAAATGTTAAGCTAATGAATAACAACAATATAAATGTACTAATAAGCAATTCGTAATACATATAATGGCAATAATCACATAATACATGTCACTTTAATACCCATATTATCAATCAAAGAAAAAATAAATAACGAAATAATAATAACAATGACGAAACAATGCACAAAAAAGAAAATACCAATTTTTTTTAAAAAAATAATAAGGAGAAAGGGAATAAATAAATAAATACATAAATAAATATTGAGGAAAACAATTTATAAAATATTGAAATTAAAGGACCAAATTAAAAAGAATAAAACTGAATGGCTCTAAAAAAAGGAAAAAGAAAACAGGGCCTAAATAAAACGCACGCAAAGAGGCGGGGACTAAATGGGAAATTATTCCCAATCCTCGAAATGCGTCGTTTCATAAAGGACTGAAATGGAACGAAAACAAAATTACGTGAGCAAATTTAAAAAATAAAAAGGACTATATTAAAAACTATATAAAAGACGGAGGGGTTAGCTGCGCAAATAAACCCATTTAAACCAAACACACGGACCCTCCAAGCGGGTCGGGTTGGCCCGAAACGACACCGTTTTAGGTGTCCTCCTCTTCAAATGGTCTGAGGACCAAATTGAAACGAAAATAAAAATGAATGGCAAAAATAAAAAAAAGAAAAAAGAAATCAGTTTAGGGCTTTAACTGAAGTGCGCCGCAAAAGTGGAAAGACCATTTGCGCAAATAGCCCATGTTTTAAAAACACGCGGATCCTCTGGAACTGGTCGGGTCGGCGCGCGGGTTAGTGCCAAAACGACCCTGTCTTGGGACCTACGCACATCGGCCAAAATGAAGCCGTTTAATCTTGCCTATATAAACCAATTTTTTTTTAATTTCATTTCTGCTTAAGTTTTTTTTAAAAAAATTGAAACCCTTCTTTTTCTCTCCAGCCACCATTAGGCCGGCATATGGGCTCCGGCGAGTCCCACGGCGGTCACCGGCGACTAGTTCCGCCATTCTCGATGACTGGAAAATAGCCCTTTTTGGCCTTTTTAAACCTAAATCTAGATCCAAAGGCGAAAGCCTAAAAAAAGAAGTAAAATAAAAATAAAAAATCTGGCCAATGCCCTCTCCTGCCCCCTTTTTTGACGAAAGCCAAACGTTACCCTGATGGGTTCGACGACTCGCAAGGTTGGAGGAGACCTCCGACGGTGGCGCAACACGACCGGGCAGGTACGTTTCAACCATTTTTCTTTTTTTTTTTTACTTAAAAAATAAATTCATAAAAAAAATAAAAATATTAAAAAAAATCACCTTTTTTTAACTTTGAGTTCTGTTTTTTGATTAATATTATGTCTAAAAAAAATTACAAAGTATCAGTTACAGCTTTTATAGCCGAAATTATAAGGTCCTTTTTTGTTTTTGTTTGGTACTGCTCATTTATCTTCTTCTTTGTTGTTCTCTTCTATTTTGCATGTTGCAGGTGATAGTGGCAGTGGCAGACGGTGGTGGCAGAGGGGTCAGATGCATAAGAGGAGGCAGTGGCACAAAGAAGCTAGGGTTTCTACCTCCTCTGAACATGTTGAAGTTGTGGGCTAGTGTAACACCCCTAACCCATAACCGACACCAGACTAGGGTTAGAAGCATTACCGGACAGATCGAAAATATTCACTGACAAAATTATACATTCAATCATCATTCTCAGACATAACGTCCCTTAAACGGGTCCTCGAGACCTTAATCATACTTAGAAGTCGAGTCGGGACTAAACTGAAACACATATGAAATTTCATGAAAATTTTAAACTTTTCTAAAATACAGGGGAGGTACGCCCGTAAGAAGAGACCGTGTGCCCTCTACGGCTTCTAGACACCCCCGTGTGTCCTTTCGTGTCTATATACTGACTTGATCCCCACGGCCACCAAACATGCCTGTGTATCCTGACCGTGGTCCTATACTGACTTCCCACCACGGCCACCAAGCACGCCCGTGTACCATGGACGTGTGCTCTTAGCTAGCTACTGACTTGTACACCACGACCAGATGACACGCCCTATCAAGGCCGTGTGATACTAAACTGCATCCTGCAATTCACCCACGGTCGTTAAGCACGCCCGTGTGCCACAACTGTGTGACATTATAAGCCATTTACAAGGCCAAAATGCCACCCATAAGGGTCAAACCTACAAGCCATATTTAACAAGATATCTTACGAACATATAACCATCAAAACATACCAAAATAATCATTCCAACCATGCATTCAATACCAATTCCATCCATGACCATTTCAAAGACTAAAACTCATATCAACACAAGCATAATTCATTCATATGCTTACTCAAAACTTGACCATATCAAAAACTTCAATCTTACCAATATATGCATCATATATCACATTCATCAAGGCATAATATGAACCAAAATAGTCATATCTCATGACTAAGTATATACATTGACTTGTCCAAAACTAGACTATACATGCCATATCTAGCTATATACATTTCCAAAGAGTACCAAAAATAGTTTAGTAGTGTGATGACGATCCCTACGGTCCCGAGCCTTCAGTAGCTTTCACGACCTATAAAACAGATTAAACATACACAGAGTAAGCTTTCCAAAAGCTTAGTAATTCAATATATATAAATAAACTTAGTATGGAAGGCCTATATGCAAATAAATTCATTGGCAAATTAATCACTTATCAACCCTCACATATTTGCTATGGTTCATACTTCATTAACAATTTTCACCATTCAAAATTATATAAACACATAGCTCATCTAGCCAAAACAATTCTTATCATATCATAATTTCGATATACATAATGGTTCATATCTCGGATTTGTAATTCGTATCACAGACTTACCCAATGAACCAATAAAAATCTAGTAGGACACTCAAAAAGCTCGGATTAGTCATACACTACCAACGTCCCAGATGAGGTCTTATATGCACTCAGATATAGATGCCACTGTCCCAGACAGGGTCTTACTCGTATCCAGATATCGATGCCACTATCCCCGACAGGGTCTTATATATAATCAGATAATGATGCCTACGTCCCAGACAAGGTCTTACATATAATCAGATAATGATGCCTACATACCAGACGAGGTCTTATATATAAACAGATAATGATGCCTACGTCCCAGACGAGGTCTTATATATAATCAGATAATGATGCCTACGTCCCAGACGAGGTCTTATATATAAACAGATAATGATGCCTACGTCCCAGACGAGGTCTTATATATAAACAGATATCGACGCCACTGCCCCAGACAGGGTCTTACACGATTAGCGAATCAATGCCAACGTCCCAGACGTGGTCTTACATGATAAAACACATCAGATACCTTTGTATTCTTAAGTTCATACAAAACTTCTCCGACTTAACACTATGTCTACCTTATCCCAGAACTTATATACATAGCATCACAAATGCAGCCGTTATCATTGATAGTCATGTAAATAAACTTAATTCAATACATTTACATTTATTAGCAATATGACTTACCTCGAATTTGGTTTATCGTAATGAAAACGGCTACTCGGTTACTTTCACTTTCCCGCGATCTAAGTCCGTTTTCTTTGGTTCTTGATCTAAACATATTCAGAATTAATCTTTTTATTCACTAATTCATTCAATTCAATCCATACACACATATTTTAGACTTTTTACGATTTAGCCCTCACTTTGCACATTTTATCAATTTAGTCTTATTTTCTCAAAACATCAAATATACACAATTTGTTTGCACATATGCATAGCCGAACCTCCCTAGGGACTATATAAGTCCAAATATTTCATCAAATTCACACATTAGCCCTTCAAAATAATATTTTCACCATTTAGCCTTATTTAGCTAAATTTATCAAAACATCATTAACAAAGTATGTTCATCTAACTCATATCTTTCATTTAACACCAAAAATTATCAAAAAGCTTAACATATCATCAATGGCATCTCACAAAAACATCATCAATAATCAAAATTAATATATGGGTTTTGATGCTCTCAAGGCAACGATTGTAAAAACGTAAAAATTATCAAAAATCAATAAAAAACGAACCTTGGATTTTTGCTTGATAATAGCCGAATATCAAGAGAACATTTTCTCCTTTTCTTTCTTGCTATAATCGGTGGTAGATGGATGATTGAAAATCCACTAACCATGTTTCTTTTATTATAAAATATCTATAATATAAAATAAACAAAATATAACCTTTAACTAATGTTTTTAATATATAAAAACATTAATTATGCACTTCATCATTCAATGTCATCCACTAGCCATAGAATTGGCTTAATTGCCACATAAGTCCTCACATTTTATAAAGCCACAACACATAAGTGCTTTAGAAAATAGCAAGCAACTTTCCTTTTATCAAATTAAACACACAGACAGTCAAATTAGCTCACGGAAATTTACCACATGCTTAGTCACATAATAATGGCACAAAAAATAATATTAAAATATTATTTGGACTCGAATTCGTGGTCCCAAAACCACTGTTCCGACTAGGGTACAAATCGGACTGTTACAATTCTCCCCCCTTAGGGATTTTTGTCCCCAAAAATCTTACCGTTAAAGAGAGTCGGATATTGTTATCTCATTAAATCTTTAGGCTCCCATGTAGCCTTTTCAATTCCGTGCAGATTCCATAATACTTTCAGTAATGGAATTTTCTTATTTCTCAACTCTTTCACTTCAGGAGCTAATATACGGATCGGTTCCTCTTCATATGACATGTCAGATCGGATTTCAATTTCAGATGGAGCAATCACATGCGACGGATCGGATCGATATCTACGAAGCATTGAAACATGAAATACGTTGTGTATCTCTTCTAGTTCAGAAGGCAATTTCAATTTATATGCAACAGGCCCAACATGTTCAATGAACTCATACGGTCCAGTGAACCTCGAACTTAATTTGCCTTTACATCCGAATCGAAGCACTTTCTTTCACGGTGACACTTTCAGAAATACTTTGTCGCCGATTTTCAAATTCTATATCTTTTCGTTTCAAGTCCACATAAAACTTCTAACGATCAGATGCTGCTTTCAAACAATCTCGGATAAATTTCACTTTCTATTTCTGAATCTTTTATCAAATCAACTCTATGTAACTTATTTTCATTGAGCTCGGTCCAATACAGAGGTGTATGACATTTACGTCCGTACAAAGCTTCATAAAGTGCAGTGTTGATGCTTGACTGAAAACTGTTATTGTATGCAAATTCAATCATTGGCAAATATTGTTCCCAAGAACCATTTAAACTCAAGTATACGGCATCTTAACATATCTTCGAGAATCTGAATGGTCTGCTCAGACTGACCATATGTTTGCGGATGAAAAGCTATACTGAAATGTAATTTCGTGTCCAAAGCTTCTTGCAATTTCTTCCCGAATCTCAATGTAAACCTCGGGTCTCTATCTGATACAATAAATAATAGCACCCCGTGCTATCTCACAATTTCAGAAATATAAAGCTTAGCTAATCTGTTAAGTGAATAATCGGATCTTATCGAAATAAAATAGGTAAATTTCATCAATCGATCAACTATAACCCAAATCATATCTTTCTTTCTCGGAGTCTGAGGCAAACCAAAAACAAAATTTATTGTCACTCTATCCCATTTCCATTCAGGAATCAGAATCGGTTATAGCAAACCAGACAGAATTTGATGTTCAACTTTCATTTGTTGACAGACTAAACATTTTAACACAAAGTTAGATATATCTCATTTCATTCTAAACCACCAACAATGTTACCTCAGACCACACTACAGTAGCTCCTTTTTAACTGATCAAATAAATCATTAATTCTGAGCAACAAATATTTATTCTTTATTGTCACCTTATTCAACTGACGATAATCGATGCATATTCTCATCGTGCAATCTTTTTTCTTCACAAACAGGACAGGAGCACCCCAAGACGAAAAACTCAGTCTAGCAAACCCTCTATCAGACAATTCTTGCAACTGTGACTTTACCTCTTTCAACTCTGTTGGTGCCATTCTATACGGAGCTATCGATATAGGTGTAATACTAGGAAACAAATCAATATCAAACTCAACTTCTCGAATCGGAGGTAAACCCGGTAACTCTTCAAGAAACACATCAGAAAATTCACAGACAATAGGCACTGATTCAACTTTCTTTTCAGATACTTTTGAATCAATCACATAAGTAAAATATGCCCCGTAACCCTTTTTAATATAATTCTGAGCTTCCAACACAGATATCACAGCAGACAATCCATTTAAATCATTCAACTCAATACGAACTATTTCACTATTCCGATGACTTAAATCAATAGTTTTTTTTTACAACTCACTACAGCATCATGCAATGTCAACCAGTCCATTCCTAGAATTATATCGAATTCGTCAAACAGCAAAAGCATCAGATCAGTAGGGAAACATATATCTCAAAACATTAACGGATAGTTCTTGCATACTTTGTCAACCATGACACTTTTACCTAAGGGGTTCGATACTTTTATAATAAACCCAGTAGACTCTACAGGTAAAGCCTTACTGAATACTAAATTCATGCAAATATATGAATGCGTAGAACCAGGGTCTATCAAAGCGATTACAGAAGTATCATAAAGTGTAAAAGTACCCTTTATAACATCTAAAGATGAAGCTTCCTCCAGAGCTCGGATAACATGCTCTCTGGCTTCGGATCTTACAACAATATCTTTAGTAGTTCTCTGACTACCACTGACGTTTCTTACAATTTGAGGAGATCTATCTTTCGCTGAAACATTCTCAGATCTCGGGTTCTGAACAATCTCTTGTTCGATAGACTCTGAGCAGTCTCGGATGAAATGATCTAATGATCCACATCTGAAACAAGCTCGGTCATTTAATCTGCAAATTCCCAAATGCCTTTTCCATAATGTTTACATTCAGGTCGCTTGAATCTGACATTTCCAATACTAGCTATTGAAGTTGTTGGAGCTTTAGAGCTTAACTGTGATCTAGCTCGATCTCTACCCGAAATCTCACATTAGCTTTTGAACGGCTATGTTCATCTCGGAATTTCTTCGAGGTAGACTGAAATGATTTGCTCATAAATCTCTTTTTCATATCTCTAGCTTCTAACTTAGCTTTGCATGCTCAGGCAACTAGCACTACGAACTCTTGTATCTCCAGAGTACCAACTAGTAATTGGATATCTTCATTTAGGCCATCTTCGAATCTTTTACACATTATCGCTTTAGTTGAAACGTATTCCCGAGCATACTGACTTAATCTTACAAACTCTTGTTTGTATTCAATGACAGACATGTGACCTTGTTTCAATTCCAAAAATTCTTTTCGTTTCTGATCAACGAATCTCTGAATAATGTATTTCTTTCTAAAATCAGACTGAAAGAAATCCCATGTGATCCATTCTTTAGGAACAACCAAAATCGAAGTTTTCCACCACTGATAGGCTGCATCTCGTAACAAAGAAACAACACACTTTATACATTCTCCAGGAGCAGTGACATCTCATCAAATACTCAGATAGTGTTTTCTAACCAAAACTCAGCTTTTTCAACATCATCATCATTAGTAGCCCGAAAATCTTCAGCCTCATACTTACGAATCTTGTCAACCGAAGGCTTATTCCATGAATTTAGATTTGTAGTCGGAGGTATATCGGATGTCTGAGGGGGATTAACCGGGGGCGGAGGTTGCGAAAAAGTCAGGTTATTCTTTACGAACTCAGTGAACCATTCACTCATCATCTTGAAGAAAGCTTGTTTAGCTTCTCCCTCTTGACCGCTCGTAATCGGTCTCAAATCAGAAAGCATTGTCCCTTGCGCGGGAGCAGACGCATTACTTTATACGTCGTCAGCTATGGGTATTTCGGGATCCATTGCTATACAGAAATCACATTTTATACGTCAGGACTCATCACATTATCACAATTCAGATATATGGAATGTATAGCTAGACTCTGACACACTATGTTAGTCTGAGAATCGGCTAAACCGTAGTTCTGATTCCAATCAAATGTAACACCCCTAACCCGTAACCGACACTAGACTAGGGTTAGAAGCATTACCCGACAGATTGGAAATATTCACAGATAAAATTATACATTCAATCATCATTCTCAAACATAATGTCCCTTAAACGGGTCCTCGAGACCTTAATCATACTTAGAAGTGGAGTCGGGACTTCACTGAAACACATATGAAATTTCATGAAAATTTTAAACTTTTCTAAAATACAGGGGAGGCACGCCCGTGGGAAGAGACCGTGTGCCCTCCACGGCTTCTAGACACCCTCGTGTGTCCTTTCGTGTCTATATACTAACCTGATCCCCACGGCCACCAAACATGCCCGTGTATCCTGACCGTCGTCCTATACTGACTTCCCCACCACGGCCACCAAGCACGCCCGTGTACCATGGCCGTGTGCTCTTAGCTAGCTACTGACTTGTACACCACGGCCAAATGACACGCCCGTATTGAGGCTGTGTGATACTAAACTGCATCCTACAATTCACCTACGGTCATTAGGCACGCCCGTGTGCCACAACCGTGTGACATTATAGGCCATTTACAAGGCCAAAATGCCACCCATAAGGGTCAAACCTACAAGCCATATTTAACAAGATATCTTACGAACATATAACCATCAAAACATACCAAAATAATCATTCCAACCATGCATTCAATACCAATTCCAACCATGACCATTTCAAAGACTAAAACTCATATCAACACAAGCATAATTCATTCATGTGCTTATTTAAAACTTGACCATATCAAAAACTTCAATCTTACCAATATATGCATCATATATCACATTCATCAAGGCATAATATGAACCAAAATAGTCATATCTCATGACTAAGTATATACATCGACTTGTCCAAAACTAGACTATACATGCCATTTCTAGCTATATACATTTCCAAAGAGTACCAAAAAGAGTTTAGTAGTGTGATGACGATCCTTGACGATCTCGAGCCTTCAGTAGCTTTGACGACCTATAAAACAGATTAAACACACACAGAGTAAGCTTTCCAAAAGCTTAGTAAGTCAATATATATATAAATAAACTTATTATGGAAGGCCTATATGCAAATAAATTCATTGGCAAATTAATCACTTATCAACCCTCACATATTTGCTATGGTTCATACTTCATTAACCATTTTCACCATTCAAGAATCATATAAACACATAGCTCATCTAGATAAAACAATTCTTATCATATCATAATTTCCATATACATATTATCATAGTAAGATCATTTAGATGCTTACCTTATATACACATATAGTGTATAATAAACGTACCTGAATCAGATTTAATATCACATAATGGTTCATAGCTCGGATTTATAATTCGTATCACAGACTTGCCCAATGAACCAATAAGAATCTAGTAGGACACTCAGACAGCTCGGATTAGTCGTACAATACCAACGTCCTAGACGAGGTCTTACATGCACTCAGATATAGATGCCACCGTCCCTGCATGTGGTCTTACTCGTATCCGGATATCGATGCCATCGCTTTGTCCCGATGCAGTCTTATATATAATCAAATAATGATGCCTACGTCCCAGATGAGGTCTTACATATAATCAGATAATGATGCCTACATCCCAGACGAGGTCTTATATATAAACAGATAATGATGCCTACGTCTCAGATGAGGTCTTATATATAATCAGATAATGATGCCTACGTCCCAGACGAGGTCTTATATATAAACAGATAATGATGCATACGTCCCAGACGAGGTCTTAGATATAAACAGATAATGATGCCTACGTCCCAGACGAGGTCTTATATATAAATAGATATCGAAGCCACTGTCCCAGACAGGGTCTTAAACGATTGGCGAATCAATGCCAACATCCCAGACGTGGTCTTACATGATAAAACACAACAGATACCTTTGTATTCTTAAGTTCATACAAAACTTCTCCGACTTAACACTATGTCTACCTTATCCCAGAATTTATATACATAGCATCACAAATGCAGTCGTTATCATTGATAGTCATTAAATAAACTTAATTCAATACATTTACATTTATTAGCAATATGACTTACCTCGGATTTGGTTTATCGGAATGAAAACAGCTACTCGGTTACTTTCGCTTTCCCACGATCTAAGTCTATTTTCTTCGGTTCTTGATCTAAACATATTCAGAATTAATCCTTTTATTCACTAATTCATTCAATTCAATCCATACACACATATTTTAGGCTATTTACAATTTAGCCGTCACATTTGCACATTTTATCAATTTACTCCTATTTTCTCAAAACATCAAATATACATAATTTGTTCGAACATATGCATAGCCGAACCTCCCTAGGGACTATATAAGTCCAAATATTTCATCAAATTCACACATTAGCCCTCCAAAATAATATTTTCACCATTTAGCCTTATTTAGCTAAATTTATCAAAACTTCTTTAACAAAGTATGTTCATCTAACTCATATCTTTCATTTAACACCAAAAATTATCAAAAAGCTTAACATATCATCAATGGCATCTCACACAAACTTCATCAATAATCCAAATTAATATATGGATTTTAAAGCTCTCAAAGCAACGATTGCAAAAACGTAAAAATTATCAAAAAAAAAAAGAGATAAAAACAAACCTTGGATTTTTGCTTGATAATAGCCGAATATCAAGAGAACATTTTCTACTTTTCTTTCTTGCTATAATCGGTGGTAGATGGATGATTGAAAATCCACTAACCATGTTTCTTTTATTATAAAATATCTATAATATAAAATAAATATAATATAACCTTTAACTAATGTTTTTAATATATAAAAACATTAATTATGCATTCCATCATTCAATGCCGTCCACTAGCCATAGAATTGGCTTAATTTCCACATAAGTCCTCACATTTTATAAAGCCACAACACATAAGTGCTTTAGCAAATAGCAAGCAACTTTCACATTTAATACAATTTAATTTTTTTGTCAAATTAAACACATAGACAGTCAAATTAGCTCACGGAAATTTACCACATGCTTAGTCACATAATAATGGCATAGAAAATAATATTAAAATATTATTTGGACTCGAATTCGTGGTCCCGAAATCACTGTTCTGACTAGGGTACAAATTAGACTGTTACAACTAGTGGTTATTAGGGTTTTTTATCTTGTTGGACCGTTTGGGCCATTGTAATTTAGACTGGTAATTTGTAATTGAACTGTTTTGGACTATTTATTTTTTAGTTGTATTTATTTTTATTGGGATGAGCAGAATTGCCTACTACAGATATAACTAAATTTAAATATGTGTTAAGTGTGTGTATATATATATATTTCAATTTATAGGTTTGGAAATTATGAAAAGCGATAGGAAGTAACATTTTTCAATTCTTGATTGAAATAATTTTACAAAAAATGTACAATTTTTTAATTTAATTAAACGCATTTCTTCAACTTTATATGAAAACATTTTCTTCTAAATAAAAATAATAATTCTTTCATACCTTTAATATTTTTATTTTTATTTTTTTCACCAAAAATTGAATGTCAACCTTTCTAATTATAAATAAGGTAAAGGGCCAAACAACCGACCAAAAAGCACCAAGCGGTGCAAAATGAGAACAGTGAAATTAGCGGCTCAAACTTGTGTCTCTTCCTATCTTCTTTTTTACGGGTGATGTCTCTTCCTATTTTCTTAATTGGAATA
The DNA here is from genome assembly GCA_025503065.1 of Gossypium bickii. NCBI lineage: Eukaryota > Viridiplantae > Streptophyta > Magnoliopsida > Malvales > Malvaceae > Gossypium > Gossypium bickii. The sequence continues at coordinate 112,923,280 of CP106710.1, read as the reverse complement.
TTGAGGCTACTTTTCTTATTCAATATGATACCAAATTTTATTTTCTAAAATCGTGTTAAATTATATTTTTATCTTTTTTGGCCATCCATTCCCGTTTCACTTAGATAGTGTTAATCACGTAATATTAAATAATACTAAATTATTAAAAATACGTCAAATATTTCTAAATTTTAAATTTATCTCAGAATTTTAAAATATTATAATTAAATCTTCAAAATATTAGTATCATATTAATTGGATTTTTTCATAAACCTAATCGTTATTTTGAATGTTAAATGTCAGTTAGTATATTAACATAAAATACAAATTTAAAACACATGAACCAAAATTAAAAATGTGTACATTTACAACATGGGCAACTTGGATCAATCATAGCTCTCATAAATTTTAAAGACACTTTGTTTTTTAAACATATCATATTCAAGTTGCCCATACGGCGAATACATGTTAATGATTTAATGTACACATTTTGAATGTATCCCATGTGATATTTGAATTGGCATATAAAAGTTGATTAACAACTAAACTAATGCTCCATGTCATATTTAAAATGGCATTTAAATGCCAAATTAATGATTGGACTGATAAAAGCGACTAATTGATACAATGGTGATACTTTTAAGATTAGATTAGAATATTTTGAAAAAAAAAATATTGTCATTAACAGGAGCCATGAACAATAAAAATACAAATACATGGTACATATTACAAACGATACATAAAACACTACCAATTGATGTACAAACGCCTTGTAGAATAATCTCAAAAGAGGAGAAAACAATTGCTACAACATTGGAAGGATTTAGAAACAAAATAGAGATACATCACATTGATCAAACTGTTGAAAATTGCATCCTAGCCTCATCGTCATCAGAGCAACTTGAGAAGAAGACCCGCCAACCAAGAAACCATTGTACAAAGCTCCAAGAGACTCACCACATCAGTGATGCATGAAAGGCCAAGTTTCCGATGACTTATCATATTGGAGTCCAATTTTACAAACATTATCACAGTGCTTTTATCATGATAAAAGTCCTCCGTGAATAGTTCCAAACTGATTTTGTGGCACCTTTATCCTGGAAAATCTCATATATAGGCCAAAAAACGATTAGAAACTAAAACTAAAACCATCATTGCTTTCAAACAAAACAAAGTAAACAAAAACCAAAATAGTGCGGACTAAAACAAGAACCACCACAACTTTCATAAAAAATAGAGTAGTCTGAAACTAGAAATAAAGAAAAATCAAAGAATATTTTTGAAGAAGTTGCGACCAACATCTAGGTCTTTGCCACTTCCAGCAAAGCTAGGCATCATCCTAACCGTTCAAAATATGATTGATTGAATTAATTTTGTCCCAAGATTAAATCAAGCAAACGTCCTCAATTCACAGGCAAGTTGATATGCCACAAGCTAAACTCCAAACGCAATGTTATTATGAAAAAGTTAAGTTTTATAAATCTAGACTCCATTTAATCGTTCGAATTGATATTCAGCTTTAATGATGCTTATGCTGGACAATTAATATTAGTTAGAAATTAAACTTGCCCAAATAATTTCTTTTGAGATTTTTCCCTAAACCCTTAATTTTTTGTTTAATGAATTTTTTCCTATTTTGTAATGCATTGTTCATTTGTACACATCTAAGCCGCCAATTTATTTTCATTCAGAAGTCCTGCAAATGATTTTCTTTGTTAGAGGATTATTTTTTAATTGTTTTTCTAACACACTCTCTTTACATTTTATTTTCCAAAACCCTTTCACATAAAAAGTTAAATTGAGCTTATTAATATTGGTTGTCTACAACCTACCAGGCTTCTTAATAGAGGATGTGACTACTATTGATTGTTGGTATTAATCTACACGGGCTTTGAACTTTCCTTAATGAGATACTATTGGGCCGAACTTGCATATTAGGCAATTTGAGGACCACTCTTATTTTTAGCCATCACATTTTGGCAATTAATAGAATACAGATAAGATAGCTTGGTAGTGGCATACAAAATCAACAACATAATGTTTTGGCAAAATTGTGGACTTTATCATTAATCGAAAGGTCAGTAGTCCTCTTTGGTGAACCGGATCTTATCTGATTCCATCTGAAGTTTAAAATTAATTTAATTAATATTCAGTTTGATAAAAGCATACAAATATAATACTTACTATTATCCTACCTTATCAAAGTCAATATCAACACAAAAGCATCCACTCTTGCCTAACTTATTACCAGATTTATTGTACTCCGAATCACTGATTTCAACACTAGCTAATGAGTTGCTTGGATCAGTACTAGATATATGGCAAGTACAAAAATTGTGTCCAACCATTCCACTTCTTGAACAGGTTAGTTTCTTTTCTTTCGCTCATCTCGCTTTGCTGGAATGTAGTTAAACCTCTTACAAGGGTCTTCAACACTTGTAGCTACATTCAACCCTTTGGTCTGTGGTTTTCCTAATTCATGAAAACTTGTAGCCAACTCTGCCAGAACCCTTCCTACTCAATGAAAATATTCATTGCTTTTGAAAATAGGATATGAAACACGATTAAAAAGAGAAAATAATTATGCATGCCTCAATTTCTCCGTCGCATCATTTTTAATCACATAATCAAGGCTTAACAAAGTTACATATCTTGTATTTATGCATGAATGCAATATAGACTTCAAATGCTCCAATAACATAACAAATATTACATGCCTACAAGGGAAGCCTTCGATTTCAAACATTCGACATGAACACTTCATGTTGCCATCAATTGAATTGTAGCACAATGTTGTGTCCTTCTCAGGCCATAAATAATGTATAAGACTATAAACTCTCTTATGATCATCCACCTACACAACACTTCCTTTTTAGATGATCATATATTGCCACTTAAGCTCTTTTCTAAATCAGTTAAATGATTATTAGGTATCAACATGAGCAACATGTTTCTTAATTGGTTGAATGAAGGTAGTTAGTCTGGTATCAACATCAACTTCAACTTTTGATCTACGAATGCTTACAATGAAATTTTCAATCAAATACAAAAATTGAAGCAAAGAACCACTTCTTTTGATATTTCGTCAAGTATGAGTTGCATCATTCACATCTAGATGTCATTTTCATACATGCAAATAATTTTTAGTCATGTTCTCCCATTCTCGGGAAAATTCTTTTTTTTTACCACCATGAATGCATGTATGTCTTAAATGCATATAGCGTTTCAACTTTGTGGAAATGTGACACATCATTCTTTTGTATGTGTCACACACAAAGTCTATGGTTAACTTCTGGTAAAACAATTTTCAATTCAGAATGCACTGCCCTATCTTCGTCTATAACCACCTATATAAGCTTCTTATGCAAATAAGGAACTCATTCAACACCCAAGCAAAACTGTCATGTTTCTCATTTAATATTATTGTAAATCCAAATGTAATGGTTTGGTGATGATTATTTATTCTTACGAATACCAACAATAATAGATCATAGTCATTATTAGTAACAACCCGTTTTCAATCAAATCAGAACAATGGTTTTGGAACCACAAATCTGAAGTTTAAATAATTATTTTATTATTATTTTGAGGTATACAACATGATAGTATGATTACATAAAAATTTTATTAAGAAATTTTAACATTTGCATGCTTAATTCGATAAAAAGGACTAAATCGCGTAAAGTGCAAAAATTGGGTTCTGATAGCTAAAAGTGTTTAATAACTATAGAACTTTAAATTAGAGGTCCTTATATGTCAATTAGACCATTAATATGTTAGTGGATGATAATGGCTTGGTATTTGTGTAAATTCTAATGTTTTTAGAGGTTAAATTGGTGAATAGATATATAATGATAAATTAAGTAAAATAAAAGATGGCTATCATCTTTTTCCATCATCCACCACCAAAAATAAAAGATGAAAAACACCATGGATGCATGCTAGGTTCGGCCAAGCTTGCAAGCTCAATTGGTGAGTGAATTTTGATCCGTTTTTAATGATTTCTATGTTTTTGGAATCGTTGTAGCTTAATCTAACTAGCCAGGGACTAAATTGTGAAACTGTTAAAGTATTAGGATTTTACCATTGATGAATGTGTATGTGTTTTGATGTTTGATGATAGAAAATAAATGGTTGTTATTAGATAAACAAGTTTTGTAAAGTGATTTTTGGTTGAAAATGTTAAATAGGGATTAAATTGATAAAATGTGAAAATTTTGTGGTAAATGTGTGAAATAATGAAAAATATGAGCTTCTATGGGCTTATATGAAATTTGGCTAGCATGGGTATGTACTAAATTGCATGAATTTGCATTGTTATGAGCTAGGGACTAAATTATAAATAAGTCAAAAGTCTAGAGGCAAAATAGTAATTTTGTCAAATTATGAATTTTGGATTGAATTGAATAGAATAGTGATTAAAGTAGTTAAATTTGATTATATGGATAAAGAAAAACAACATTCGGAAGTAAATCAAGGAAAAGACAAAGAAGTGGATTAATCGGTCAATTGTCTTCGTACTAATTCAAGGTAAGTTCGTATATTAATAAGCTTTAAATTATATGTGTTTACATGCTAAATTAATATAATTATGATGATACAACACTACAAAAATTCTCGATGAGATATCGGAAATTCTATGGATCCCTATTGAACTTTAGGAATAGATAGGATACAAATGACATGTCATTTGGGGTTACCGTGTTATGTGTGCTGGTCCTGTACGTTTTACTGGTGGTTGAGTTTTTCGGCATGTGTTGCAGTTACTCATTAGCTTGTGTGAGCAGCACCATGTAGATATGTCTTGACCGTCAACTTGTGTGAGCAAACCCAGTGTTAGCTCGAAAGTGAGCATCTATATGAGATATGAGATAGAGATGGCTTCGACCATGTATTGACACTTAATGTGAAAGATACCCGAGTATCTGATATTATTCCAAATGGTTCAACAGGCACAGAGATGCTACGAGAGTATGTGAATTCAATATGAACTAGTACAGGTATGTACGTGAATCATGTGAGAATTGAATCTATGAGATTTGTGATTTCATGCCTAATTTTGTGGATGAATATGTGTTAGGATTGTGGATCAAATTGAGTTGCATTATGCTATGTTTAATTATTTAAATTGTGATTAAATGGTAAGCTGAGTTTTATGCCATACGAACTTACTAAGCTTAATTGCTTACTCTGTTTACTTTTCCATGTTTTTAGTGATTCGGAAGCTTGCTCGTTTTGGAAGTTGTCGGAGATCGCGTCGCACTATCAAACTCTCAATTTGGTACTTTGGATTTTGTATATTTTGGGCTAAATGGCATGTATACGTGTTTTGGCTAATGTGGCCTATATGTCTTATGTTGTTTTGTTTATGTGTTTAGCCATGTGATTTGGCTTATTTTGGTATACTTGGTTATGTATATATGTATAAATGATCTTTTAGTATGTGGTGTAGAGTTACTTGGTGAATGCCTTAATTGTGTATTAGTATTTTGAGTATCAAATGATTGAATTTGAGATATGGTATGCATGTTGAATTAGGCACCAAGTCTAATAATTGAGTTTTACCATGTAGGTACACTTTGGAGGCATATTTGGTATGTTGTAAAGTGATCACTGGTATGTGCTAATGTATATCATGTTGTATGGTGGATAGTACATGATATAGGCTTGATGTCGGCTAGTTTTAAGTGCCTATTTAGGCCATGGCTGTATGTGCATTGTTGAGCCTAGGTTGGCATCACTATGGGTGAGAGAAATGGCTTGGAAAATAGCCTATTTTTGTCCACACGGGCAGAGACACAGGCGTATGTCTCAGCCGTGTGTGACACACAGCCATGTGTCCCATGATACTTATTTAGAAACCAAGTCAGTAGCTTCACAAGGCCTAGCACGCGAGCGTGGGGCTTGGCCGTGTGGCACAAGTCAGTATACCCTCCAGTTCTCACACGACCTGGCATACGGGCGTGTGAGGCAATTTCGAAGGGTGCACGGCCTGACACACGGGTGTGTGGTCTGGCCGTGTGACCCAAGTCAGTGAGTTACACGGGGTCGAACACGGGCTGGGACACAGCCATGTGATCCCATTTCGAATGCCCACATGGCCTGAGACATGGGCATGTCCCTTGGTCGTCTGAGACACATTGCCTAGCCACACGGGCCAGTGTCCCCTATACGTTGAAAATTTTCCATGTTTTCCTAAAAATTTCTTAGCTACTCGATTTAGTCTCGAACCACTTTTAATGTCTATCTTGGGCCTCGAAGGCTTGTATTAGGGACTATATGAATGATTATGAATGTTTTTTTTTTATTTTGAATTATAATTGTTTATGAAATACTTGGTTTTATAAGTTATAAGTCTGGTAAAACTCTGTAACTCTGTTCCGGCGTTGGATACGGGTTAGGGATGTTACATTATTCTTGCATGTCATATTGAATGCAAAGACATCTCCAAAGTATGCATAATCTATTCTATTGCATGAGTTTATCTAAAAAATATTTTCAAGGTGGGTCTTTTTTTCAGCTATATACTCCATGTACAAACTAGGATAAGTTGTTCTCTTCGCCTCAAAATATTCTAGAGCAGCATTTGCATCATCAAATTCAACTAGTTTCATTGCCTCTGCTTGTAACATGTTCATCAATTTTTTATTGTTGAAGCTCAATTTATTGAAGCCCCCCAATTGGTTACCAAACCACGACATCATTTGAAAAGGTTGGATTCATACTCGTCTCATTGCCAATGTTCAACCTTTGTAGTAGCTAAAACTTCACAATTTGATCTTATTGGATTCCTCCATTCAAGGTCAACCACCAATTCATGATTGTGTTCTTTAACAAAATTGGTAACTACCTACCCCTGTTCCCCCTTTTTCATATCCACTCTCATCCTCACCTTACATCTAGTTCTAGTCATATCTCCAAGATTTTGAACCCTTTTGTTATTTTTCATCCATGTATTCGTATGTTTCCTTCTTTATTTTAGAAGTAATTCTTAGCAATAACATTCCTGATACATTTGGCTTGGCACCTCTTAGGCTAACATTGAATATGAGCATAGTTAAAATAAATTTCTTTAGCATCAACTAAGCAACTAAATTTCATTCCTTCTATTTGCTCTGCTGTTAGTTTTGCTATGTCATTTCCAGAAAAATATCCTTTAAAATGAGTACTCGAATAATTTCCCATTCATTGTTCTACTTTCAAACCTTGTTCTAATTCTTCACTAGAATATGATTAATCATTTAAATCAAAGTTTAATTGTTAACAACTTTTTCTAGTTCCTTCTGCCATCTATATATGCAACTATGGAATGTAACTACCAGATCACAAAATATCATTTATAAATATTTTACCTAATAAATAAATAATACATTCATTCACTAAAATCGACTTCACAACTTTAAAACCCTTAAATCATAAATACTACTAACAAAGCAAAAGTCAAAATGGTGGGAAACCTCTATTATTGATGAAGAAGGTGAATTTTGTTGGAAACTAAAAATATTACCTAATAGACAACAAGAAATTCAAAAAAATCCTTATTCTCTTTCTTCATGTTTGAATTTTTAAAAAAATTAGGGTTTAGTATTCATGTGCTTCCTTTAATTTTTTTCCATTTCTCGTTTACTCTAATGCAATTCATGTTTTTTTTTTGTCTATCTCCAGCATTTGCATGGAAATGGAAATGCTTCCTCTACAATTGATGCTTTGGGTTTCTCTACCTTCTTTTCTAGTTTTGAAACTGATTAAATTGGTGAAACAGTACACTCACATTTCCCAAGCGCTTCCAACTTGGCTTCATCTAACAACTACAACAACCTCATTTCCTCTTTTTTATTTCTATCCATAGATTGCAATGGATCCCACTTTAGTCATCACCCATTTTAAATGCTTAAATCAATAGGCTTTTATTCTCTTTAGTCACATCTCATCATCCTCTCCAAAACATCAAAACTTTCTTATTAACCCAATTATTTGGATGCTTTCCTTATTGTTCATTAGAACCAAGTCTTTGCTACCTTTTGATCCTTTATAGATTATATGTCATTCTTATTCACCTCCTACTTTCCTCCTCCATTTTGTTTTATAACTTTACTCTTGTAACACCCTATACTCGACTCGATCATCGGGTATGAGCTACAAGGTGCCACATTCGTTGTTGCAGCAACTGCAATCAAATTATATTCAATTAATACCAATTAAAATGTAAATACAATTAATATTAGTATATAATATGGCGTATAATCATTTTTGGGTCTTATACGAGCTTACGAAAGCTCTAAAGATAACCCGAGAACGAATTAGTACTAAATTGTAATGTTAGTAAAACTTCCAATTGACGTCGTGATACAACATACTGTTTGGTGTTGTCTTAACTATCCATGCACGACGTCGCACCGTGGCTTGGAATCATGATCTCATCGCGACATCACATGCTATTTCTACAATTTCTAAAAAACCATGACCTGTAATTTTCCAATCAGCAATTATATATATTCACTTCAATGACCGGCGAACCTATGAAATTCTCAAACAATGATCATAAACTACAAAACCTTATTTATCAATATACTAAAGTCTTAACACCTACAAGTTGCTTATCAAATAATCTTCACATATGTCTTATATAAACATACCAAATTCACCAAAATCATTTATATTGAAGCATTTAACACATTTCAAACCATTTGATTTATTTATGTATATATAGCAATTCAAATACTCAATTCTACATATATCAGTTTCTACTCTAAAGTTTACATAGACATAATGATATACCAAAAATAGACATAACTAGGTACATGCCACACTTTAACAAAATAGTAATATACAAACTTTACTAAGTCGGGGATTGATTGCTAGATGCTGAGATAACCATTCGAACTATCAAAAATCTGTGCGCACAGAGAAAACAAACTATATGCTGAGCAAATACGCTTAGTGGTATTTCCATGATTCAAGGTAAAATGACCAAATTAAACATATGCATACATTTATATCCAATTCAATACAAATTCGAGTCTCATGCTATAATACTTTCATTTCCAAATCACTATAAATATATATAACCAAACTTATAACCAATTCATTTGAGCATATATACAAAAGCTTACCAATCACCTACCATTTTCAGATACCATTTGGTTCTTTTCCATTTTGTAACACCGTCACCCAACTCGTTCGCCGAATCCAAGTGTGGGGTGTCAGAAATGGGCCGATTTAGACTAAATATCAAATTCAAAACTTGAAAATCTCGGGATAAACTTTATTAAATATTAACTATACCTTCCAACAAAAACCTTAAATTTTAAAACAAAAGTTTACTATTTCAAAATTTTCGAACTCTACAAAAGTTATTTGGTTGCAATATATTTAACCTCCGAGATGGAGCCTAAGGTAACCCTTTCCTATGTGCATGAAACCTTTTTGACGATGATCTTGGATCTAACATGACCCCTTCTCGAGTTCCTTAATCCCCCACTTAGACATGCAAACATAAACTAAAATCCTAAAAGTTCAAAGAACTTAGCGAGTTTCTTTATATATATAACATAACTAAACCTCATCTTGCCGAGGCTTTAACTGAAAAGGGGCAAATACACTACTCCTTGTTAGGCTTAGACGTTTATCCTTCATCCGAAGTGGTGGACTCCAAGACAATTTTCTATTTTTCCTTCTTGGTGGATCGGTCGCTTAATGACCGCTACTCGGTTAAGTTTATGACCAACCATCACACTGTGGTGATTCATACACCTTCCGTCATACATGCGAATTCTCACTATTCATTACATACTTCCTATCCAAACTATCCTTTTAGTTTTACTCTAGTTTGTAAGCACCATAACTCCGACGAATACTCTAATTTTCCACTCATAAGGCCTACTAGAAAAGGGTCATGCGGCATTGGCTGTCTAAACCTTGCTTCATTCTTTTTATTCTACCCTGCACTCGGGTTGCAATATTGTTTGGATCACTCCCTTATAATCCTCTCTAATCACGATACCTTTCTTTTAAGGTGAAACGTATTAGTCCATAAACGACCATTAATGGAATGTTGTCTGAACACCATTTGTGTCTCATTTATGAGGTTTCCCCTACGAATCTAACTATAAGAGGTTATACTAGAAATATCATTTCCCTCAAGAGAAATAGTCTTGACAGACACATTTGTCACTAAAGTACTCTTTTTGGGTATCTCTTTCTTTTTCACACCCAAGTTTTATTGAGCACCCTTTGGCAATCCCTTAATGGCGGATCCTTAAGTGTGATCCTCGGATACGTCTTCTCTCATTTGTCTTTACACTAGGCATTACTTGGAACAACCTGTTTTTCGTGATGTAAAAGATAGTGGTTTCGGGACCACGATTTTGATGAGTAAATTATTATTTTAATATTTATTTAATGTTTACGGGATTATATGTAACACCCCAGACTCGGCCTAGACATTATGGCCGAATTTGGCAATGTCACATGGAATGGAATTTTGCAAACAATTCATTATGATAAAACCGTGTTCGTCTTATTACTCTTATTGATTCCAAAAAACGCTTACTCCTCTAATCGATTACTTAAAACGTAATTCGTTGCAGAAGCTTTAGAAATCATTTATTTTATGAAAAAAAGAGTTAATTAAGTCCGTCCATTTTAGAGAAACCCTTTTGTTTTTGAGAAAACCGTCTAAGGGATCGGGAGTTCAGAAAATACTTAAGCTTTTGAAAACCGAGTCTTCCTACGTCTAGCAGTTATGAATCCATAAAAAAAAATAAACCACATTTAAGCACAAGTCCCAAAAAGTCCGCGAGGTATATCAAAATAAACCAATAATCGTAAAACAGAATAAAACCCATGAAAGTCCAGAACCATGGCTACCGCCGAGTCCTCCATCGCAGCGACCCGTCTAATGCTGGAGATTACCTGAACAGATTAAACAGAAAAAGGATGAGTTTTCGCAACTCAGTGTGTAATCCCCATAGAAAACATGCACACAGCATCATATCAGAAAACATTCATATATATTACAGTTCGGGTCTGAGCCCATTACAGAATCATTGTGGACCTTAGCCCATTCAGATACAAAATATACAGAATAGAACATAACAGAATATCAGAATCCTACCCACCAGCCTCTACATACCATCTTCGTCCAACCTATACACCATGTGGGGATAAAATCAACCCACCCATCCCTACACACCATGCTGTACCGAAATGCGGCACATAATTAGATATTTGCAGCTGAGCTGCCAAATAACAACCTTAATAGCCTTTCAGATACCTCCTCCAATATTATCAACCCACCCTAATGTAATGCAACATACAATCGATGGCATGCTATAATGCAATTAACAGATCACACATTCAAATCGGTATACATGCTAAGTGCAACATGCTTAATACATATATGACATAATCGGATCATGTAATTAAAGGTCTAAGTAATGCTTACCGACCCTACAGTAGGTCCACAGTCGACTTGGGTGACCTATGCAACCTTACAGATCATTTCAGAAAAATGGGCTCACATGCCCATGTGACCTACCCATATGGGCCCACACATCCGTGTGGCCCACATGGCCCAAATTGGCCTTGGCTGTGAGGATCACATGGCCTGACCCAGATTTCCACACGCCCGTGTAGGCCCACACCCGTGGGGCTCACATGCCCCAATAGTTCGAGCCCATGTGTCGCACACGGCCTTGCCCTACCATTACACGGTCGTGTCACTTGCGCACGGCCTGGCTCGTCGATCATACGGATGTGTTATGGCTTACATCCTAGCACACAGCCTACCACACGGCCGTGTGGCGTGAACAGGAAGGTTTTCATCTTTTGCCGAAAACGCATTTTCTTGTAATTCGGGTACACATCTGATCTCGTTTTCGCTGCTATCCCAATTATGAGCACTCCAACACCTAAAATCGATAATCCCGAGTCCTAAATCAATCACTTAAACCGAGTTATTATGAATCGATAAAACCTAAATCTCAACAAAAACCCCTACCTTTGAGCGGTCACAGACAAACACGTGCTTTGTCGGCATAGTTTGGGAACCACAGCCACTTACAGAACTCCTAAACACGAAAAAACTCCTCTTTAGTAATCATTCATGAGGAGCAGATAAATTTAATCAAAAGCATAACCTACCGACCGTGCACTAACGTAAAGTGGAAGAGAAGGAAAAGAAAATAGAATCCAAAGCGAAGGGGGTGGGGGATAACAAAAGAATTCAGCAGCAAACGGTGGGGAGAAGATGGAAAAAAATAAAAAATAATCGGCACAGAGTAGACGAATTTTTATCAAAATTGCAAAAAAGGAAAAGAAGATTGAGACGGAGAAAACTGAATATCACGATAACCACCAAGTCCCATGCTTTCCTCCCTCACTTCCCACTACATCTCTAATTCTCAGCATTTCACTACACTTCAAACTCCTACAAGGCCCTAATAGCAAAAAATATAATGCTCATGCCGTAACTCGAACACAAGACCCTTTTCCAACCCAACACTTCTCTTAACCACCAGACCAGTAGGCCTATTCTGACATAAACTTACTAACATTAAAACTTAAGCCTACTGGACAAGAGTAAGGCTTTATTCATTTAGAAACAAAAATTCTGTTTAAGCCAAGGCTTGAACCCTAGACTTCTCGGACACTCTCAGAATACTTAACCACTGAAGCAGACAGACATTATGTGTCAATTTTACAAAAGCCAAAATTAAGAAAATTGGGGCCTTACAACTCTACCCCCTAAAAGAAAATTTCATCCTCAAAATTTTCTCTGATCTGAAAAGGTGAGAGTACTATTGACGCATCAAATCCTCCGGCTCCCAAATGGCCTTTTCAGTGCTATGATTCCGCCACAGTACTTTCACTATTGGGATAGACTTCCTTCGCAGAACTTTAATGTCACAATCCAGAATCAGGACCGGCTCCTCCTCAAACGTCAGATCTTGTCTAACCTCAATATCCTCCACAGATATAATATCTGTGGGATCAGAGCGGTAACGTCTCAACATTGCGACGTGGAACACATCATGAATGTGATCCAACTCTGGAGGAAGTTCCAACTAATATGCGACTGGCCCCTCTCGTTTCAGAATACGGTATGGCCCAATAAATCGAGGGCTCAACTTACCCTTGCGACCGAACCTCAAGACCTTCTTCCATGGCAAGACCTTGAGAAAAACTAAGTCTCCCACAGAATATGTAACACCCCTTACCCGTATTTGACGCCGGAACCAAGTACGAGGCATTACCGGACTTAACTTAATTAAACATACAATATCAGTCCATAAAATTTCATTTCAACTTAAGACGTTTACTTCGAATTCATGTCGTCTCCGAGACCCTACACATACATACGGAGTGGTTTAGGACTGAACCAGAAACCTGCGAACACTTAGAAAAATTTTGCTCAAAACAAGGCCACACGCCCGTGTGAAAGGGAACACGCCTGTGTGGTCACACACGCCCATGTCCCTAGCCCGTGCGGATTTTATTTTTCATTTCGAACATACAGGGGTTTCCACACTACCTGACACACGCCTGAGTCTTAGCCCGTGTGTAAAAACCTTGACATTCTGTTTATGATGTCATCATCCTAATTGTAACAGCCCGATTTAGGGGCTAGTCGGAATAGTGATCTTGGGATCACTAATCTGAGATTAGAGAAATTTGTTTTCATGTATTTTGTGAGTTAGATTATGATTGTATAAGTACATGAGAATTTTGGTACTTTAATTTTAGCGATTTCATGTTTAATCGCGAAAAAGGACTAAATCGCATAAAGTGCGAAAGTTCCATTTTATAAGCTAAAGGTACCAAATAGCCATAGATTGTTAATTGGATGTCTTTAAAAGGAAATTTAGCCCCTTGTAAATGCTTGGCCGGCCATAGGCTACCATAGGAGACGAAGATGGACAAAAAATTGGTCAAAGTAGTTTATAGTTCGTGACTAATTTGACTAGTATTAATAAAATAAGGAAAGAAAAGATATCATCTTTTCTCCTTCACTCTTCCACCGAAAATTAGCAGCAAATAGAGGGTAGAAAGCTTCAAAAATATCAGCACACTAATCTCTTTACAAGTAAGTGTTCTAGTGATCTTTTCTTAAAAATAGTTGTACATTTGAGACCCCTAGAACTTAAGCTTTCAAATGAGGGGACTATTGTGCAATATGGTGAAAATTTTAGAGTTTTACATGAGAGATTTCATTGTTATTTACTGTATTTTTATGGAAGAAAATGAGTCTTGGTTGTCAGATGAACAACTTTTATGAAAGGTGTTGTCATGAAAACACCAAAAAGAACCTTGATGAAAAGGTTATAAAATTTGTAGTAAGTATGTGAAATGTTGAATTTTGATGATAGCTATAAGAGTATGAAATGTTCACCTAGGCTTGTTGAAGGTAGAAATATGATTAGAATTTATTTCCGAGCCTAGGGGCAAAATAGTTATTTTGCCAAAGTCTAGGGGCAAAATAGTAATTTTGCCAAAACATGATTATTGAAATGCTTTTATAAATGTGATGATTAAAATGAGCTAAATTGCTATTATAAATCAAGAAGAACCGAGAATCTGCCTCGATCGGGGAAAGAACAGTCTTGGACTAGACCGACGAGTTAGCTCATTTTGAATTCGAGGTAAGTTTGTGTGTGATTAATGCAACATTTATGTTAGCATAATTGAGAATGTTTGGCATCATATTGATGCATGATACTCTACTAAATTGATGTGGAATATGATGTTAAAGTCCTAGTGGACTATAATGAATATGAAAATGCTATCATCAAGATGAGAAATAGGTAAGGTCCAGTATAAGACCATGTCCGGGGCATGGCCTCGGCACCAAATTGAGATTTCCGTATAAGACCATATTTGGAATATGGCTTCAGTATTGAATATGAAAATTATATAACACCATATCCGAAAGTCCATATAAGACCATATTCGGGATATGGCATTGGCATTCAAAGGTAACTCCATGTAAGACCACCTTCGAGATGTGGTATTGGCCTCGTATTCATATTAATGACGATATTAAACATCTTTGAGTATCCCTAATGATTAATGGGATAAGTAGATGAGTTTAGAAGTAGAAATGAGATTAGTACTAAAGTCTTGTGAATGAGTGAATACAGGTACTCGTGAATGAGTCACGAAGAAACGATTACCATATGTGACATGGTATGTGCTAAATAAGGGCAATTGTGAGTAAGTATGGAAAGAGGCCTATCACTTGTGTATGGTTAGTTAATGCCATGGATGGATTATATTATGAGCTTATTGTTGCTATTTATTTCTATGCAAACTTACTAAGCTTTATGCTTACCCCTCTTTCATTACCCTTTTTCCTTGTAGTATTGCCAAGATAACTTGAGGAACGCATAACGTAGGAGTCCAAAAATCACACTATCGACATCACTTTGGTATAACAATTTAGACTTATTTTGAGTATGGCATGTATAGGACTTAGGTAATTTTTTTAGGTTGTAATTGTTAGCCAAAGTGTTGGCTATGTATGGTATTAAAATCATTTTGTAATGGTCTTAAGTTAGGCTGATACTTGGTAAATTCTTATGCTTGAATGAAGATGAAATTCTTGAAGTATATGCCTTTGTGTTTGGATGTGCCTTTGGGTTATGAGTTGTGTTGATTTGAATTACAGTATGTATGTGTGGAATGTAGGGTGGCAAAGGGCTTCATAGATAGCCATCTAATTGTCCATACAGGTAAACACATGGGCGTGTGTCCAGGCCGTGTGTGACACACGGTCAGCCCTATGGGCGTGTGGATCGATCGTGTGTCCCCTTACATGCTAGAATTGTAAGTCAGTATACCTTGTAATAAACACACGGGCAGTGACACGACCGTATGTCTCAGTCGTGTGGGAGACACGGCTAGAACATGGGCGTGTGCCTATGCCGTGTGAAGTCTGCACATTACTTGTGGAATTTAATTCGACACACGGGCTAAGGACACAAGTGTGTGCCTTGGCTGTGTGACCACAGTGAGATGATAACGTCATAGTCAGAATGCTAAGGTTTTGGCACACGGGCTAAGACACGGGCGTGTTAAGGCCGTGTGAGGGACATGGGCCAGGGACACGGGCATGTGTCTGACCGTGTG
Organism: Gossypium bickii; assembly: GCA_025503065.1. Lineage (NCBI taxonomy): Eukaryota > Viridiplantae > Streptophyta > Magnoliopsida > Malvales > Malvaceae > Gossypium > Gossypium bickii. The sequence continues at coordinate 112,907,173 of CP106710.1, read as the reverse complement.
AAATTGGTCAGGATCGACCATGGGTGAAAGACACGGGCATGTCTTAGGGGCACACGGGCATGTCCTTAGACCAATACTAGCGTGTGGCCCCTATTTTGAAGAAAAGTTTTCCAAGCTCGTAAAAAAAATTCCCAGATAGATTCTGAAACCTCTCGGAGGTATGCATAAGGCCTCGTAGGCCGAGAATGAGCAAGTGATGGGTTTAAGCGAGATAAGTTAGGTAATGCCTTAAACCCGATTCCAACTTTGAATATGGGTAAGGGGTGTTACACTAATAAGGTCATATAGCTAAGGCACACGCCCATGTCCTTAGGCCGTGTGGCAAATCAAATTCCTAAATTCAAGTGCAGACTTCGCATGGCCTGGGCACATGTCCATGTCCTATGACCGTGTCTTCCACACGGTCGTGCCTTAGCCTGTGTGGTTACTACTAGGCATTCTGTTTTGCCAATTTAGGATGCAGAAGGACACACGGCCAAACCACACACCCATGGGATAGACCGTGTGGAAAAAAACAAGGCTATTTACCAAGCCTTTTCTGCCACCCCTACTTATACCAACATAAGCCATATCAAGCAACCTATTCAATCGTGCATATCTATACCAATTACTCAACCATGCAATTTTCACATACATGATAAACATCATCATTTTCGTATATTAATAATAAAAATTAGCCATCAATCATGGCCTTATACAAAATGAATTCATCTCGAAAATAAGCCAACACATTTGGCCAAAACAATATAACACTTTACAAAGACTAAGTCCCTATACATGCCATACTCAAAAAGATAAGTCTAACTATACCAAATATTCCAATTGATAGTGTGATCGAACCTCTGACATCCTTTGATCCCCGAGCTAGTTTGGCAATAATATAAGAAAATGGAAAGGAAAGAGAGTAAGCACAAAGCTTAGTAAGTCATAGGTAAATAATTATCAACAACTACTATGAATTATCATGCTCGTAGAATTTTATAAACTTGCACATGATTCTCGAATTAATAAAGGCATAACTTACTCATTTTCACCATTACTAATCATACATCATAATTCGAACTCATTTCTTATGAATCTCATGTAGGTACATGTATCACTTATATCATGTTCATAACTTTCCTCACTTTTGACACAAACTTTCACTTACCTATTGAACCAATTGGAATACCAAAGGATACTCAACAAGCCTCACACAAGAGGGCAAAATGCCGATGCCATGTCCCAGACATGGTCTTACACTGGCTTACATGTTGAGGCTGATGCCATTCCTAGATATGGTCTTACACTGGCTCTCATATTGTGGCCGACGCCATGTCCCAGACATGGTCTTACACTAGCACACATATCAACGCCGATGCCATGTCCCAGACATGGTCTTACACTGGCTTTAACAATGTGGCTGATGCCATGTCCTAGACATGGACTTACACTAGCACACAGATCACTCATATCACTCAAATGTCATAACTTGGGTATCCAATCTATCCTAAGGTCCAACCGTATGTACATCACATCAATTCTAATTATGCGTAATCATAGCATTAATCAAACAATTCATGCAATACCAATTGTTTAATGCATAAATTTAATAACATCGTATTATTTACATACAACTTACCTTGGTATACAAAAAGTCAGCGACTAAATTGAATTTAATCGACTAGTTTGGCTTCCCCAGGTCTATGTCCGGACTCCATTTTTCTTGACCTATAATGATAAAATTCACTCATTTAATCACCACATAAATCAAGACATTTTGAAATTTCTATTTTGGAAAAATTACCGTTTTGTCATTAGACTTTCACAAAATTAAGATTTTGCCCCTAGGCTCGTAAATCGATTTTTATCAAATTTCCTTTTTAAACAAGCCTAGCAAAATATGCTTTAAGCTTATAGCTACTCACAATTCCAATTATTTCACACATTTACTACCTATTTTACAACCTTTACAAAAAAGTCCATTTAGGTGTTTTCATGGAAACCCCTTTCATAAAAGTTGTTTATTTAAAAACCAAGGTTCATTTTCTTCCATAAAAATTCAGCAAAAAATACTAATTCTTTCATGGAAAAACCCTAGACTTACTTGCAAAAAATACAAAATAGTCCTCTCATTAGCTAGCTTAAGCTACAAGGGTTCTAAAAACACAAGGTCATCAAAAAATGATCATCAAGATGACTTACTTGCAAGGGTTTAAGTTGCTGAAAATTTCAAGCTTTCCAAAGCTCCTCTTTGCTGAAAATTTCGATGGTAGGGAGGACGAGGAAGAGATGATTTTTTTTCTTTATTTTATTTTATTTCTAGATAATTTGTCACCAAAACCTCACCTAATCCCTTTACAATCTTATTTCTTTGTCCCCTATGGCTGGCCAACACATTCCTAGGGGCCTAATTGCACATTAAGGACCTCCAATTTAATATTCTATTACTATTTGACACCTTTAGTTTGTAGAACAAAACTTTCGCACTTTATGCGATTTAGTCCTTTTTCAAAATTAAGCATGCAATCACTAAACATAATTCACCAAAATTTTGATGCACTCATATAATCATGCCATAACCCATAAAATAATATAAAAATAATTTTCTTCGATCTCGGATTAGTGGTTCTGAAACCACTGTTCCGACTAGCCCCAAAATCAGCCTGTTATAGAATACTCAATATCATTTCTCTTCCGATCAGCATAGGACTTCTGCCTATCAGATGCTGCTTTCAGTCGATCTCGAATCAAGTAGACCTTATCTTCAGTTTCTGAAACCAATTCTGGACCCAGAACACGTCGCTCACCCAACTCAGTCCAACACAAAGAGTGCGACATTTACGGCCATACAGGGCCTCGTAAGGTGCCATCTGAATGCTAGACTGATAGCTATTGTTGTAGGCGAATTCTGCCAACAGAAAATACTCCTCCCAATTGCCTCAGAAATATATAACACAGCTCCTCAACATATCCTCCAGTACTTGAATCACCCTCTTCCACTGACCATCTGTTTGAGGATGGAAAGCAGTACTGAAGTCCAAGCTTGAACCCAGAGCCTCATGCAATTTCTTCCAGAACCTAGACGTGAAGCGAGGATCCCTTTCGGAGATGATCGAGACAGGAACCCCATACAGTCTCACTATTTCAGATATATATAGTTTAGCCAATTTCTGGAGAGAAAAGTCCATCCTGACTGGAATGAAGTGAGCAGACTTGGTCAATTGATCCACGATGACCCAGATAGAATCCTTCTTAGTGGGTGTTAAAGGCAACCCGCTAACGAAGTCCATTGTTACTCGTTCCTATTTCCACATCGGTATCTTTACCGGCTGTACCAACCCCAAAGGCAACTGATGCTCAGCCTTAACCTGCTGACAAGTCAGACAGCGAGCAACGAAGTCAGTAAGCTCACGCTTCAAACCTGGCCACTAGTACAACTCTCAGAGATCTCAATACATCTTGTTCCCACCGGGATGTATAGCATAGGGATGCGCCTCCCTCAGAATCGACTGTCGCAACTCCTCATCACTCGGTATACAAATTTGACCTCGGAAACAAAGTACCCCATCACTGTTAATCCCAAAATCAGCAGCATCACCAGTCTCAACCTGACGGAAACGCAACTCAAGAGACTTATCCCCCATCTGTTTACCTCTAATCTGATCAATCCATGTAGGCTTAACCTAGAGTTTCGCTAACAGACTCCCATCCTCAAATAAACTAGGTTGAGCGAACATCACTCTCAGATCGGTCATAGCCCTACGACTCAAAGCATTCGCCACTACATTGGCCTTACCAGGATGCTACTCGATGGTGCAGTCATAATCCTTAAGTAGTTCAACCCATCTATGCTGCCTAACGTTCAACTCCTTCTGAGTGAGGAGATATTTGAGGCATTTATGATTGGTGTAGATAGTATACTTCCCACCGTACAGGTAGTGCCTCCAAATCTTTAAAGCGAAGACTACAGCAGCCAGTTCCAAATCATGTGTAGGATAGTTAGCCTCATGAGTCTTGAGCTGACCAGACGCATAAGCTAGCACTTTACCATCCTGCATCAGAACGCAACCCAGACCCACATGCGACGCATCACTATATACCAGGAAGTCTCTACCAGGCTTCAACTGTATCAGAACAGGAGCCTAAGTCAGAACAGCTTTGAGCTTCTCGAAGCTCTCTTGTTTCTTATCAGTCCAGACAAAGGGGACTCCCTTGCGTAGAAGCTTGGTTAACGGTGCTGCGATCAAGGAGAACCCTTCTACGAAGTGTCGATGATATCCCGCTAGCCCCAAAAAGCTACGTATTTCGGACATATTTTTCGGCTATCTCCAATCCAACAAAGCCTCAATCTTACGAGGATCAACATGAATTCCCTCCACAGAAACCACATGTCCCAAAAAGGTTACTTCCCAGAGCCAGAACTCACACTTATTGAACTTCGCATACAACTATTTCTCACGAAGGGTCTATAGTTCCACTCTGAGACTGTCATCATGTTCATCCTCAGTCTTAGAGTACACTAGGATATCATCGATGAATACCACCACAAACTGGTCCAAATAAGTTTGGAACATACGGTTCATCAAATCCATAAATGCCGCTGGTGCATTGGTCAGCTAAAAAGGCATCACCAGGAACTCGTAATGCCCGTAATGAGTCCTAAATGTCGTCTTATACACATCGGCCTCCTTAACCCTCAATTAATGATATCCTGAACGCAGATCAATCTAAGAGAACACAGAAGCCTCTCTAAACTAGTCAAATAGATCATCTGTCCTCGGAAGTGGGTACTTATTCTTGATTGTTAACTTGTTCAACTACCGGTAGTCGATACACATCCCCGTTGTCCCATCTTTCTTCTTCACAAACAACACCGGTGCTCTCTAAGGAGACACACTGGGACAAATGAATCCACAATCTAATAGTTCTTAAATTTAAGCCTTAAGCTATGTAAGCTTCTTCGGTGCCATTCGGTAGGGCGCAATAGACACTGGAGCTATACCCGGAGTGAGCTCAATTCCAAATTCTACTTCTCAGCTCTGAGGTAGACCCGTTAGTTCCGCAGAAAAAATATCTGGAAAGTGTCTCACGGTTCTGATGTCCTTAACCGAAGAGTCCCCAGAATCAAAAACACTAATGTAGGCCAAGAATGCCTCACATCCCTTTTGTACCAACTTTTCTGCCACCAACGCAGAAATCACATTAGTCAAATGGTCTCGATGTTCCCCAATCACAACTACCTCCCTGTCCCCCTCGGTCCTTAGGACAACCCTTTTTATCGCACAGTCCAAACTTACCCAGTGTTTAACCAGCCAATCCATTCCAAGAATCAAGTCAAACTCCCCAAATGGAAGCTTCATCAAATCAGCCAGAAATACTGTCCCTTAAACCTCTAACGGGACATCACTAAACAATTTGCTTACTCGAATAGACTGCCCCAACAGACCCACCACAGTTATTTCACTAGAAGTACTCTCAACCGGAATCCCCAAGGTTTCAGACACAGCACTAGCTACGCACGAGTGTGTAGAGCCTATATCTATCAGTGCCAAATAAGGTACATTATAAATTAAAAGCGTACCCGTGATGATGTTAGGAGCATCTCGGTCCTCACAACGACGGGCAGCATAAACCAGTGCAGGCTGTCTCACCTCAGTCGATCCAGCACCTCTGCTCGGTACTCTTTGTCCTCGGCCCATGCCGTTACCACCCCTGGTCTGACCTCGGCCCCTAGGTGGTTGCTGAACTACTCTCGGTGGCTGCGTAGCACCAGTAACCGGAGCTTGCATCTGATCAGTTCTTAACAGATAATCCCAAACACGATACTTAATCGATCCACATCTTAAAATGCCCCATTCATCCTCTAATATTCACCCGGATGACGTCTACCATAGTGTCCACAAAGTGCCATCCCAATAAACGTAACAGGAAGCCCAACTCTCACTGGCCCATCAAATCTGGCTTTTTTTAGGCCTTATCACAGAACTCGAGGGCTCCTATTCCCTCCTATTACTTCCTCTCTCTCGATTTTGGTGCTCAACGCACCTAACCTCATCGGCGATCTTCACCTTCTCAACCAATGTAGCAAACTCACGTTCCCTCTGTGGAGCTATCAGAACTTGCAAACTATCCCTGAGTCCATCCTCAAAGTGGACACATCTCTCATATTCAGTCGCCACCATGCCACGTGCATATCGACTCAATCTTAGAAACTCGACCACTGTGCGGTCTCCATCCAATATTCGGCCACATTAAAGGTGACTCCACTAACACCCCTATTGGACCGGAGTCCTTCCGTAATCGACCCTCGAACCCTAGATCCAGTTTGGGCCTAGCGACCCTCTCTAGAATCCGTAACATGGCTTGGGATAATGCATCGTCCCTAGCCGCATGATCATGAGACCCGGTCTCTGTAGCAGGTGAGGCCAGCGTATCCAGATTAGGTAGATTTCCAGATGATGAGGACCCAGCTCGAGCCCCTCCACGGCCTCTACCACGGCCTTTTGTACCCCGTCCGCGAGTACTTCGTGTGCTAATCATTAATTCAAAATTTATCTGTATTAATAGTTTTATGCATTAGTTACAGTTTTGATATTTATCAACAGGTATTTTATGCAGAACAATATCAGAAGTTCAGAATTTGTTATCGCGAATCACAGTCTCTCTACAGTTTTCAGTTTCGCTACAGTTTTCAGTTTGCACTACCTAGAATGTTTTCAATACAGTATACTACCTATTGGTTGTTTCAAGCATGCTAGTAGTATTTTCAGACAAATTTAAACAGAATTTTAAAGCACTTACAGGATTGGCACCGGAGACTCAGTGTACCACATACTCAGTCTAAAAATATTTTAAATAACTTAAAAATTATTTCTTAAAACCCATCTTTATAACCCAAATCCACAGCTGAGTTTTGCAACCTGACTCTGATACCACTAAATGTAACACCCTAGACCCAGCCTAGACGTTATGGCCGAATTTGACGATGTCATATGGAATGGAATTTTGAAAATAATTCATTATGATAAAATCGCGTTCATCTTATTACTCTTATTGATTCTAGAAAACGCTTACTCATCTAGTCGATTGGTTAAAACGTAATTCATTGTAGAAGCTTTAGAAATAGTTTATTTTATGAAAAATAGAGTTAATTAAGTAAGTCTGTCCATTTTAGAGAAACCCTTTTGTTTTTGAGAAAACGGTCTAAGGGATCGAGAGTTGAGAAAATACTTTAGCTTTTGAAAATCGAGTCTTCCTACGTCTAGCAATTATGAATCCATAAAAATAATAAATAAACCACATTTAAGCAAAAGTCACAAAAAGTCCGCGATATACATCAAAATAAACCCATAATCGTAAAATGGAATAAAACCCATGAAAGTCCAGAACCGTGGTTACCGCCGAGTCCTCCGCCGCACTGACCCATCTAATGCTAGGGATTACCTGAACAGATTAAACAGAAAAAGGATGAGTTTTCACAACTCAGTGTGTAATCCCCACAAAAAACAAGCACACAGTATCATATCAGAAAGCATTCATATATTTACAGTTTGAGTCTGAGCCCCTTACAAAATCGGTGTGGACCTTAGCCCACTCAGATACAGAATATACAGAACAGAACAAAACAGAACAGGATATCAGAATCCTACCCACCAGCCTCTACACACCATCTCCGTCCAACCCTACCCACCATGTGAGGATAAAATCAACCTACCTATCCCTACACACCATGCTGTACCGAAATGTGGCACAAAATTAGATATTTGCAGCTGAGCTGCCATATAACAGGCTTAATAGCCTTTCAGATACTTCCTCCAATATCATCAACCCACCCCAATATAATGCAGCATACAATCGATGACATACTATAATGCAATTAACAGATCACACATTCAAATCGGTATACATGCTAAGTGCAACATACTTAATACATATATCACATAATCGGATCACGTAATTAGGGGTCTAAGTAATGCTTACCGACCCTACAGTAGGTCCACAGTCGACTTGGGTGACTCGTGCAACCTTCAAGATCATTTCAGAAAAATGGGCTCACATGCCCATATGACCTACCCATGTGGGCCCACACGGCCCAAATTACCTTGGTCGTGTGTATCACACGGCCTGGCCCAGAATTTTACACGTCTATAGGGCCCACATGGCCTAATAGATTGAGTTCGTATGTCGTACACGGCCTTGCCCTGCCATCACACGATCGTGTCAATTGTGCACGGCCTGGCTCATCGATCACATGGCCATGTTGTGGCTTATAACCTTGCACACGGCCTACCACACGGCTACCACAAGATCGTGTGGCATCGATAGGAAGGTTTTCAGTCTTTTTCAAAAACACATTTTCTTGCGATTCGGGTACACACCTGGTCTCGTTTTCTCTGCTAACCCAGTTACGAGCACTCCAGCACCTAAAATCAATAATCCCAAGTCCAAAATCGATGGCTTAAAATGTGTTATTAAGAATAGATAAAACATATATTTCAACGAAAACCCTTACCTTTGAGCAGACACCGAAAAACACGTGCTTTTTCGGCACAATTTGAGAACCACAGCCACTTACAGAACTCCTAAACATGAAAACACTCCTCTATAATAAGGAACAGATAAATTTAATCAAAAGCATAACCTACCGACCGCACGCTAACATAGAGTGGAAGAGATGGAAAAGAAAACGGAATCCAAACCGAAGGGGGTGGGGGACAATAAAAGAATTCGGTAGCAAACGGTGGGGAGAAGATGGAAAAAAGGAAAAGAAGATTAAGACAGAGAAGATTGAATATCACGATAACCACCCAAGTCCCATGTTTTCCTCCCTCACTTCCCACTACATCTCTAATTCTCAGGATTTCACTACACTTCAAACTCCTACACAGCCCAAATAGCAAAAAATATACTGCTCATGCCGCAACTCGAACACAAGACCCTTTTCCACCCTAACACTCCTCTTAACCACCAGACCAGCAGGCCTATTCTGACATAAACTTACTAACACTAAAACTTAAGCCTACTGAATAAGAGTAAGGCTTTATTCATTTAGAAACAAAAATTTTATTTAAGCCAAGGCTTGAACCCCAAACTTCTCAGACACTCCCAGAACACTTAACCACTAAAGTAGACAGACATTGTGAGTCAATTTTACAAAAGCCAAAATTAAGAAAATTGGGGCATTACATTATATTAAGGTAAATTAGGTAAAAAGGACTAAATCGTAAAAAATGTAAAAGTTTTTGAGGGACTTGGTATGGATTAATCTAGCTAGCCAAGGGTTAATTTGCAAAATTGTTAAAGGTTGAGGGACTTGGTATGGATGCTTTTGAATGTGTTTTGATGTTAGTTGATAGATTATTAATCTTTTTTGTAAAATATACATGTTTTGTTAAGTGATTTTTGTTGAATTTTAGAAACTGGATTAAATTATTAAAAGTATAAATTCATGGGTTTTTTTGTAAAACTTTAGTAATAATGGGTTCTTTCAAGGTCCCTTGTAACATAGGTTAAGTTAGATTTAGGCTAAAATGAGTTATATTCAAATTATAAGCTTAAGGACTAAATTATAAAAAGTTAAAATGTTAGGGGTAAATTCATAATTTTGCATAAATGTGAGTTATGGATTAAATTGAATTCTAGAAGTGCTTAATTGAATGAAATTAATTATTTAGATCAAGATAAACCACAATCAGAATTAAATCGAAGAAAAGCTAAAGCTTCGGATTAGTTCAAATTCTACTTCTACAACTTTATTATCGAGGTAAGTTCGTATGAACTGTGATCGTTTTAATGTTAGCTAAAATAGAATAGATGATATGTTTTTTTCATAATAATTAATCTACATATATAAATGCATTCATGTTACGATGAATTGGCGGATGACAAGTCCCGATTGAACCTCAAGAATTCTTAGGATACAAATGACATGTCATTAGGGATTTCATGTTTTGGATACTAGTCTTAAATGTCCTACCGATGGCTGAGGTTCTGCATTTGTTGTGGATTCTTCACAGCTCATGTGAGTAGCATCATGTAGCTTGCATTCTGACCCACAACTCGTGTAAGCGGGCCCATTTAACAGCTCATATGAGCATTGATGTAAAGGAAAGTTACGACTATATGGAAAGGCACACTATGTGTAAGCATTCCCGAGTATCCGAAGTAATTCTAGATGGTTCAACAGGAAAAAAAAGGAAATGAAATGATAAGTATGCAGATGGAATGAATCATGGTCTTATGGAAAGATTTATGAGCTAAATGATGTATTTACATATGAAAATTTACTTATAATTTGGTTGAATTCATTTGAATCATGAACAAGTGTACTAACTTGTGAGTTGATGATGTTGTATAGGCTTATAATAAGCTTATGGCATAGGTAATGACTTATGCTTAATTTATGATTTGTACTAATGAAATGGTAAGTTATGTTTAAATTTATATGAGCTTACTAAGCACTCGTTGCTTACGTAATTACTTTCCCTTATTTTATAGATTATCAGAACCTCGACCGGTTGGAAACTCATCGAAGACCTATCACACTATCCAGCAACTATTTCGGTAGATTTTGAGTATTTTGGCCAAGGTTAATAATGGCATGTATAGGTCTTTTGTATTGGTAATTCATGGATGTGTGATGAATGTGTTTGTATGTTTAAGCTTTTGGAAGTTATGTTTGGTTTGGTGAACCTTAATACCATACCAAGATATGTTATTTTGGTCACTTTTAATGTGCTTGTATAAAAGGTCTTCTGGTATGTTTGTGATGGATTGAAAATGGTCATTGTGATGTGTTTTGGTAGGTGTTTGAACTAGGTTAGTTGCTTGTGATATGGTCAAGTTGCTTTGGTTTAATCCATAATGTTTTGATACAATTGTGGCGCCTTTGAATGGCATATTGGTTAGATGAATTAGGATGTTTGAAAATGGCATGTTTATGTACATTTGAATGATATTTAAACCCTTGAATGTGTAATGACCCGATAGTTAGGGGTGTCAAAAATGCATTCCTGGGACTCCATTCCTGTAAATTGGACTCATAAATATTTATTAAAAATATTTAGGAAGTTAGTTGTGTAGTTAATTAGATTTCGGTTAAGTGAAATTACATGAATTAAGAATTATTATAGTATAAGGACTAAACCAGTATAGAGTAAAAGTTGAATTATATATTAAAAATAAATTAAAGTGACAAAAGAAGCAATTATGCCTTTGTTCCATTAAGTAGGCTGCATTAATGATGAGTACATATTTATATATTTGTAAATTTATTATATATGTTATAATAGTTAATAAATTAAAAGTTCAAAATATGTATATATGTATTATATAATATTAAAGTATAATAAATGAAAAGAAAGTGAAATTGGATGATAGAAAGCATACAATTCGAATAAAAAAAAAAGGAGGACAGTGGGACGGCAACCTAAGGGTTTCAAACATTTCAACTTCAATTGTTTAGTCAATTTAGTCCCTTTTCTTTTAATTTTTATATTTTTGGAATCCTGATGTTAAGTACTACCTGACCCATGTTGAGATTTTAGCATTGATTAAGATTTTAAATGTTGTTAATGTTGAATAGTTTTAGTATTAAAGTTAAATTGATAGATTTTTAAGCTAGAAATGAAAAAGGATTTAATTGTAGAACAAATTGTAAATTTTGAGTAATTGAGACTAAATTGTGAAAAATTCAAAATTTAAAGGTTTAATTGAAAATATGGAGCTAAATTTAGCTTAAAGTGAAATTAGTATAAAAACATAAGATTAAATGAGAAGAATAAAAATTAGTCTCAGTTTAAGGACTAAATTGGAATTTAAGCAAACATTGAGTAAAAATTGAAATATGCAATGTGAAATTGAATTGTGTTTTATTGATGTTTTAATTGTTTTAATTCCATAGTAACGTCGTATTAGAATCCTCAACTAAAAAGGGGAAAGATAAAATCGACGTCGAATAGCTTGGAATCCACGGTTTGTATTTCTATAATCAGAACCTAGTTGTTAATTGTTGTATTTTTGATTTAATGCATATGGTAAGTGGTTGAGGTGAGTATTTTTGGCACTTTGATAGTGAATTGAAATTATAATTGACTAAAATGGATTGAATTGGTATATGCATTATGAATATATTGATTATTTAAATTGAAATGAGTATATATTTAAATGTGATAAGATGCATATATGATATTTGGAAATTGGATGTATCTGTAATTGAATTGAAACCCTATTAAATGTTTTAGGCTAAGTCGGATATAGATAGAATGCCATAGGATAGGAAGAGTTTAGGGATTTCTTTGACTTTGATTCGATGAGGAACTGGGTGCCAATTTGCTTCAATTTAACTGATGAGACATTAGGTGTCAATTTATATAGCGCTGGGCCCAGTTATTACTTCGGATTTATTCGATGAGACACTAGGTGCCAAACTGGTGTGTTGATTGGATCCGTGTATCCGTCCAAGTCCGAGTCGTGTTAATAGGGGTAATTAGATATTAAAGATTTGTAATTGATATTGAAATGACAAAATATGTGAATTGGAAATGGAAAAGTGGATTGATATATGAAAGGTGAAAATGTTGTGATCATAAATGAGATATATGAGTAATGTACTCATGGATTGAATATAGTTGGTTTATGCCATTGTTAAAATGAATTGTTGAATGATCTATTAAAAGTTATTTTTTTAGCAAGTGATATTAATTGAGTTATATGTTAAACCAACTAATGGAAGAATATTTGTGAAGTTGAGCAAATCATGAAATAATGAGGTATTATGCATGAAATTGAGATGGTGATAAATTACAATTGCTTGTTTCGATAGTAATGTGATTATACAATTCAAATTGAGCATTCATGTATCTTATGTCTTTAAATGTTCAGATTATAGAAATATCATTGAGTTTTACTCAGCGTACGGTTTTATTTTCCGTTTGCAGGTTAGGTACTTCTCTTTTGATCACCGACTTAGCATCTAACAACGATCCCGATCTCAAATGTGGTGAAGTTTACCTTTTGTGATGGCATGTACCTAGGATGTGTTTGGTTTTTAATGAATTTGGTATATGTAATGTAATTAAGTTTAAGCATAATGTTGGTTTGGTATATATAAACATATGTTTGTGTTTGAAGCCATAATTTGGCATGTTGTTTTGAACCAAGGCTTGTTAGGTGTTTGTGAATTTAATATTGATGTTTAGATGGTTATAAACTAGGCTAAATTGAGTGATTTTGGTATGTTTTAAACTTTGATTTGAATGAATGTATTGTTGATAGGTTTTGATGATATAAATGTTGTACCAATAAGGGTACATTGGTTAGGCACCTAAGATGATTGTTTCGGCTTGTTTAGAGTATGTTTGATTGTATTTCAGATAGGTTAGATGATTGATTTTTAAGTTGCCTAATGTCCAAGCAAGTAGGAAATGGTAAACATGTTTAAGGTGTGTTTTAGGTCCACACGGACGTGTGACTTGGCCGTGTGAGACACACAGCTGGGCGACATGCCCGTGTGTCATCTGTTGAGTGTATAGGGAATAAGTCAGCTAGTACATGGCCTGGCATACGGGCGTATGGCTTGCCCATATGATCCAAGTCAAAGAGTTACACGGGTACGAACACGGGCTGGGACCCAGCTGTGTGTCCCTATTTCGAGTGTTACACGGCCTGAAACACCGACGTGTGTCACAGTTGTGTAAGTCACATGGCCGTGTGACCCCTCCAGTTGATTTTTTCTAACTTTTTTCTCAAATTTTCAAATGTTCCTGATTTAGTCCTGAATCGTTTCTAAAGTGATTCTAAGGCTTTGAGGGCTTGAATAAGGGACCATATGCATGTTTAATGATGGATTATGTTATGATTATTGAAATGTTATGAAATGAATGACTTAGATTATGTTTACTCAGTAATGCTCTGAAACCTTATTTCAATAACAGATACGGGTTAGGGGTGTTACAGAATGTGTTCAAATGGTATGAAAGATTAGGTATGAATTGAACTTGAAATGGCTTGATATTAGGTAAAATTTTGGGTTCACACAGCTTGAGACATGGGCCGTCACACTATCGTGTGACACACACGGCCTGGCGACATGGTTGTGTGTCATTTGAAATTTCTTAGTGTTCCAAGTCAGTGAGTTAACAGCTTGGCACATGGGCGTGTGTGGCAACTCAAAAAGTTACACGGCCTAACACACGACCTGGCACACGGGTGTGTGTGGCAACTCAATGAGTTACACGGGCTAGGACACGGTCATGTGTCCCTTGTTTGAATGTTACACAGCTTGGGCTATGTCACACGGCCGTGTGACCCCTATTTTCCAATCTTTGCTACTTTTTCTCAAAATTTCTGTTTTCTTTCAAATTAGCCCAGAATCACTTTTAAGTTATTTTTAGGGCCTCGAAGGCTCGATTTAGAAACGAAATGCATATGATTGATTGGTTTATAATGAGTTTAATTTATTTAAATATTATGATGTTAAATGTTTTTGATTGTACGATAATGCTCTATAACCTTAATCCAGCGATAGAGACATCTTAGAGGTGTTACATCTAGTGGTATCAGAGCTACAATTTAGTCAGTTCTCAGACTGAATGTAGCATGTATGGAGTCTAGAAATACATGTCATTATATAACATGGGATAGTGTGATACCCCTGACTCAATTGAACTATGTTTTTGTATAGATAAAAGATGTCATCCAACCAAGCCAATTCCAATGAGGTTCAGAGTAACGCGCAAACTTCCGTACATGGAGCGGCTAACAGTGGGCCCATAGTTTAGGGCCAAGGAAGTGAGGCAAAAGAAGTCTTCTTGCAAATGATTTCTGAGTGGTTCTCTTAGTTCGTGAGAACGAACTCGATGGTTCAACAACCTCCACCCCCTCTCGTACCCCAGCCTGTCCCTATTATCCCCTAGGGTTTAGAATAAGTACGTACAAGTAAGCCTCCAATTGATAAAATTCGTAAATATGGGGATGAAGAGTTCCGCAGTACAACTGAAGATGATCCTGAAAAAGCCGAGTTTTGAATAGAAAATACTGTGAGGGTTTTTTATGAATTGTCCTGTACACCTATAGAATTTTTAAAGTGTGCAGTATCTATGTTGAAAGATTCAACTTATCAATGGTGGAATACCTTGATTGTGGTGGTACCTAAAGATCGTGTAAATTGGGATTTCTTTCAAAAAGAATTCAAAAACAAATATGTTAGTAAGCGGTTTCTCAACAAGAAGCGAAAAGAATTTCTCAAATTGAAACTGATTCGTATTGCTGTACCTGAGTATGAAAGAGAATTCCTGCAACTCAGCAAATATGCTCGAGAATGTATATCGTTAGAGGCTGTTATGTGTACTCAGTTTTAAGACGGTTTAAATGAAGATATCAAGTTGCTAATTGGGATTTTAGAATTTTAAGAATTTTTTGTTTTGGTGGATCGAGAACAAAAAGCTAAAAAACTCAGTAAAGCGAAAAGGAAGGCATATTCTGGTGCTCGTGATACGGGTAAACGGCCTATGGGAAAGTCATTCTCTTCTCTATTAAAGAAATCAAAAAAATTTCACAGTCGTATTTCAGCTTCAATAGGATTCTCAGGAAGAGATAAAGGGAAACAACATTCAAATTCAAAACTTCAAGCTACTTCTATAGCGAGTATGGGGAGTGTTCGAAATAATAAACTTGAATGTCAATAGTGCAATAGATGAAACTTTGAGGAGTGTAGATTAAGAAATGGATCATGCTTCAAATTGATTCCTATGATCATTTTCTTCAAGACTGCCCTGAATGATTTGATAGAGAGAAAACGCAGAATACTCGTTCGAGTAACACTGCTGCAAATGGAAGGCCATCTAGAAATAATGGTAATGTGGGGAATAGTTGAAGTGGAATGAAAGAATCTTAGTAATTACCGATACATTTTCTATCTTTGATACTAATGTTAATGCTTTGATTGACTCAGGGCCAATGCTCTTATATATATGCACAACCTTAGTGTCAAATAAGAAACTACCTTATGAGTCAATTGAATTTGTGATCAAAGTAACGAATCCTTTAGGTCAGTATCTGTTAGTTGGTAAAGTTTGTAGAAACTATCTCCTGATGATTCGGGATTGCAACTTTCCGACTAATTTGATGCTATTACCATTTCATGAATTTGATGTGATTCTTGGTATGGATTGGTTGACTTTTTATGATGCTGTTGTGAATTGTAGACGAAAGCAAATTGTGTTGAAATGTCAGAATGGTGAAATAATCCGAGTTGAATCATCTAGAATTGATGGCACATCTAATGTGATTTCAACTATGTTGGCACAGAAATATATCAAAAAGGGCTGTGAAGTGTATCTAGCTTATCTATTTGATTCTAGGGCTTCAAAATTGAAATTAAGTCGGTTCCGGCTGTTTGAGCATTCCCGGATGTGTTTCCAGAAGAGTTACCAGGGTTAACTTCGGTTAGAGAGGTTGAATTTGCAATTGAGTTAGTACTGGGAACTTCTTGAATATTGATAGCTCTGTATAGAATGGCACCTACAAAATTAAAAGAGTTGAAAGCACAGTTACAAGAGTTGACAGAACCTCTAAAATGGTTTTTAAAACCCTTAACTTTATTTTCTTAATCGTATGTATACTAAAGAACTTGAAGTCTTACTAGCTTGTTGGATTCTCTACTTTTCCAAATAAAATCTCTTAATCATTGCTCCATGGAGAGCAACTTGTAACTATCTCTTCTTCAGAGTAACCAAAGAAGAAGATAAAGAATAGCAGAAAGTGGAACAGAAAATGAGAAGAATTCTCTCCCCAGAAAGTCATTTCCTCGACTAGTTATAGCCCTTCCCACACGGTCTTCAACCATTTTAAAAACATTCATTAACAATAATTTTGTTCCCCACTAAGGGACCAATGGTTTCTAATCTAATCGAACCAGATTTGGAACTCAACAATATCCAAACCAGCCTTTGTATTTTCCTTGATTTTTTTGTAAAGACTGCCAACTTATGATTTCTTCCAATTTAACCCACAATTATTCCAAATTTACGAGTTTGAAGAAAACCGGGTGTGACACACTTACCATCTCTAGATCGATTCATACTTATTCATTTTATCACTTTTAGCATATATACAATATGTTACAATTAATACCACATTTCAATAATTCCCAAGCCTTTTGGCTCATTATTAAAGGCCTGTTTTTGCCTATTTCAAATATTGTCACGTATTAACTACGATGTCATTTACTCATTTACATATCGTTTATCGATTCTTATGTTTATAACCCTATTAACTAGACACAGACTCGAAATGGATACGTAGATCAATCATCCTAAGTTTCTAACATCTCTCACCTGGTCCGATCATTGGGCCTGAGCTATAGGATGCTACAACAGTTAATGGAGAAAATCACATACATTTCTAACTTTAAAAATTTAATTAAATAATAAAAAAATTCTTAATATATGAATAATATGGTTTTCAAAACAACCTGAGTCTCAATTGAGCTTGCGAAAGCTCTTAAGCCAACCCAGGAACAAATAGGGACTTAATTGAAAACTTAACAAAAAGTATAGAAATTTCTGCAAACAAGGGTCACACGACCGTATACCTATGCCATGTAATAAGCTGTGACCATGTGGAAGGGAGCCGCATGGCTGCGTACCCAGGCCATGTAACTCACTGAAGTCGTGTAGACCTAAATGTAAAAATTCATTAAAAATTACACGACCTTGTGGTTGGGTTGTGTAACAAGCTGAAATCGTGTGAAAAATAGATGACCAATTCAACAATGGTTACACGGGTGTGTGGCCAGTCTGTGTGACAATCGAGAACCATGTGGTACGTATCCGTCCTAATTTCTTAAGAGCACACGACCATGTCACTAGCCCGTGTGGTGCAAAAATTGTGCCTTTTGGTGTAAGCTACCAAAATCAATACCTTAATTGGATTATGCATGCACTTCTATCAACTTTGAGACCTGTTTAAAATGTAAAATACCTTACCAATACATACCACAAATCAATATCCCTAACACCTAACCAATATGCCTCAATGGCAGTATCAGATAACATGAACAATTTAAATAACTAATCTCATTTCATACCAATTTAGACTATAACCAAATAGTTTCACTATAAACAATCAGAACACTAAGTTATAGCCACCTATAAATGGCCATATTACCAAAACCAACCATAGATAAGTTTAGTACCAAATTCACACCCAAGACTTATACCAATTCCACATTTATATCACTTCAAACATGCACTTAGGAACCTTATACAAATCACATATCAAAAGGCCATTCAGTTCAACCATTAGTGTATACCAAACAACCATTTATACTATATAGTAATTACAACCATTGTAGTATTAGAAGACATATAGAGACCAAAGTGACAAGTCTTAAAACCAACACCAAAACTCATATGCATTACACAGATGTTCATATCAAGAGTAACCAAATTAAAGTTTCAATCTACAACAACATATACTATTTACATGCCACTTATAACCGTGCCAAAATGATCAAAAGTCTACCAAATTGATTGGTGGATAGTGTGACATCCGACTTGATTTTGCCAAATGCTAGATTTTTGACAATCTACAAAGGACAAAGTAAAACAAAGGTAAGCTTACTCAAAGCTTAGTAAGTTCGTGCAGAAATTAACACAACTTACCCGACATTCCCTAATTCAAGAATTAAACATAAACACACAAACCATGGTATTCCTTGACCTTATACAAATCATACCATAATCAAAATGGTTAGTATTTCATCACATATAAACATAACATGTGTATAGGTAAACATAATAATCTTGATCAATTCATGAATAACATTAGTAACATATAAGTTATTTTTCGATTCAATTACATGATTTATTTTTGCCCAGAGAACTATAGCAATACTCTGGATAGAATTGCTCACATTGGTTGTGAAATATCCTTGCTCACACGAGCTGTAAATCGAGACATTAACCTTTACTCGATAATGCTCACAAGAGCTGTTGAGAATTCTCAACACATATAGGATCTCTGCCATCGGTAAGATATCCAACACCAATACATAGTACTTGATACAATATAAACAACGATACTTAGTACCTGATACAATATAAACACCGGTACAAAGTACCTGCTGCATTTTAAACATTAATGACATGTCATTTATATCCTAATCATTCGCTAAGTTCACTTGGGCCTCAACTTTATATACGTTATGTTTCAATTCTTTAACAACATCATATACCTGTAATACAATAATTAACATTTACATATTCACTTACTCTTATCAATTAAACTTCACTTTACAATTTAGTCCTTTATTATCAAACTCATTGCTTTAAGTAATTCAATTACAAATAACATACATATATATACAGAATCCAAACATATCAAATACTAAACAAAATAAATTTCATACGAATTTACCTAATTAAAACAGCAACAAACACGACACCAATGACTACTCTACAATTTTCTCTTTTTCCTGATTATCTTCAATTGGCTTCAAATCTTGATCTATATAATAATTAATTTCAATTATCAATTCCAAATATCTTATAATGCCTAAATATATGCATATGACCCTTAAACTTTTACATTTTATTCAATTTAATCACTAAAAGTGAAATTATCATATCTTTTACATTTAAGCCCCATTTTTCAATCCGATTTCAATTCTATTCTCTTATAAACCTCTAGAACCAAAAATTATAGAAAATTCATGTCATATTCAACATAATTTCAATTTGGTCCCTAAACACAAAACTAACAAAATCTTCTTTACAAATTAGTCCTACTTAACATCTAAGCTTTACATGCAACCATTTACCATTAAAAACCTTACAGAGCATCAATGGAAACATTTCAAAACTTTAACAGTTTCGTGAAATAGTCCCTCGGCTAGCTAAATCAAGCTTCCAAGATTCAAAAAATATAAAATTACAAGAAACAGATTAAAAACAACTTACCAATTGAAGAAACGCTTGGCCGAAAGCTTTGACTTTCTCTTCAATGGAGAAACGGTGGTGAAGGGTTGAAGATGATGAATTAAAGTGGCCATTAACCTTATTTTTATGTTTTAATACATTTTAACTTAATTTTAATATTAAAATAACATATAATTTATTTGTAATTCATTCATAAATCGCCCACTATACTTAAATAGTGATAAATTTTCACTTAAACCCTTGTGCTTTCACTTTTTAAGTCTTTTAACTAATAAAATCTATAGCGATTAAGTTTTACAATTTTTATGATTTCATCTCTCTACCCTAATTAACTATTCCATCAACCAAATTATCGGACCAAAATTTAATAACACTATAATTGACTAAATACTTAATATTTTACTGACTCGATCATTAAAAAATAGGTTTTCAAAAATGGGTTGTTACAAGGTTGCTTGGCAATGATGACGCTATACATATACATAAAAGACCCACCTCGGATTGCCTAGTAACAATGGCTTTCTCAATCTGATTAATCTGTCACCCCGGGTTACCCAAAAACGATGACTCACTTAGTATAATCTACCTTCCCAGGTTTCCTGAAAGCGATGGTTTTCAATCAATAATCTAACCCGAGGACATGACAACTATATCCGACACGATTCGAATAACTAATAACGTAACCAAATTTTCTATTCATGATAAGCATCATTCAAACCATATTTAATCATGTCCAAATAAACCATCAATTCACCAATTCGTCATATATACAACATATACCAACTCAATTCCAAACCAATTATCACATATCAATCAATTCATATAACTTTTTATTATATTCAATTTAGTCCCTATGTCGATATTCAATCTAAACTATATCGATTCAACTCAATAACCCAATAACGAATCAACTTGATAATATATGATGTAAAATCACATAAATATGAAGTAATTAAATGGGTCCCAAATAATATAAATACAAACCGAAATTTTGAGCTATTAATCGTCGTCTTTCGATTTTTCTATCCTTCTCAACGGTTCTATGTCAGCATTAGCTAAATAAAATCATAAAACATATAATACTATCAAATTCCATTCAAATTAAGACCAATCATAAAATCAAGCATATTTTACAATTTATTCAATTTATTACCTAAATCTGAGACAAACATAACTTTAAATTTAAAGCTTTGAATTGAAACCTGATTTCCCAATTACTCATTGGGGACCTCCTATTTCTTATTCCTACTTTAAATTTTACATTTTATTCAATTTGGTCCCTAATGTACAAAACTAACGACTAAACTTTACAATTTAGTCTTTTTTTCTTAAAATAAGCTTAATTTCTATCAATTTAGCACCTAAAACTTTCAATTATCAACAATGACATCTCATCAAAACTTCACTAATTTATCAAATTGATCCTTGGGTTAGCTTAATCAAGCTTTAAAGATAAAAAAAAATCTATACAAATTTAATAAAAATGGTTAGGGACTTACTTGAATTAAGGACCAAAAGCTTCCATCACTTAACAATGACGTTAGCCCTTCTTCTTTTCTTTTAATTTGGTTGGGGAAGGTGAGTTTTATCTCTCTTCCCATCCAAATTTCACTTATATAGTGAAATTAATTTCTTAATTAAGTTAATTAACCTTAATTTAGTTAAATAAATCTTTAATTAATTACGTTAATGGCCCTATGATTATACCGTCCACTAATACTTACTTTGGAATGGTCTAATTGTTGTTTTGGACCATTGGTTAATTGCAATTTAAATATCCAAATCATTTTCTAATTAAAATCTATAGAGATTGGACTTTACAAATTAGTCCCTGAGCCTTAATTAATCACAATTTTGGTTAAATTAACTATCTGAATATCAATTCACATATATAATAACTCTGTAAATATCTTTATTTAATATTTACGGACTCGATTTATGAAAATGGGATCCCAAAACCATAATTTTCAGCATCACTAGAAACCGAGTCGTTATAACTCTTCATTACTTTTACTGTTTTCAAGAATAGAACTCATATTTTTCTTCCATTTATTAGGTGAAAAAAAAAAAAAAAAAACTTGATAATTGGAAAACCCTTTGGGAATTTTCATCTTCTAAGTTGAACTTATATTAGTTTTATAAAAAAAAAACTCATTTATTTTCTTGTAAGTAGTTGCAATTTTCTATTTGATTGGTTGTGGAAAGTGGAGAGTGAAGGAAAATATTAAATATTGGATTGCATAAGATAATTGAAAAAAATATCATTTTATCATATAATAGGATGGATAATTTAGAATTAACGCCTTAATGGATAATAGGATGGATAATTTAGAATTAACGCCTTAACGGTGTTTTGTACAATGTGGTGGGGTGAGGAAGCTAGAATTCTCTGAAACAGAAACAGTGGAAAAAATTGTAAGAGTAATAAAAGCGACATACCAATTTCGAAGGAGGTTGATTCACACAGTCGGGGTGGAGAGTCGTGTTGGAAAAAATTCGATTCAAAAATAATTTTCTTGCATAATAGAAACTAAAAATTTTGAAAACCGACTCTCTTTGTGATATTTATAGCAATAAACCCTAGATCAAATTCGCATCTATGTTTTTAGATAGACAAATCTTCGTCGTTCTCGACTTTCAACCAAACGATCTTCTCCGATATTCTCGTACCACAAATTGCTTCAAGTGTGGGCTCAAACAAATCAAATCAAACATAGAATCAGAAATTGTTTTCTTTTCTTAAATGTGAAAATGAAAATATCTTCTCAAATAGAAACCGACAGAATCATTATTCCGAAAAATATATTTAATTCCTAGAGAATAAAAATCTTTATATTTTCGACAGAGTAATGATATCTTAAATTTGTGTCTATAGTCCTACCAGTGCCACCTAATTATAGGGAGAGAAGGTAAAACCCTTGTTGAATTGTAGAAGTTTATTTCAACTAGAAAAATGAACTCCTAGTCTAACTACAAGTATAGGTAGCGACAACCGTAGTTAATATTATTAGGGTTTGCCATCCACCCTTTTAATATGAGGGGCTTTGGGCCTCTCTCATATTGAGTCCAATTACAAGTACTTCCCGGGCTTTTCACCCAATACATTATAATTTGATCCAAATGATTTATTTCCATTTTTGAACTTCATTTAATTCAAAAACCATAAATCCATTTTTCAGGTCATTTTCATTTTTCATTTTCATTTTGGAGGAAACCATAATCATTTCCATATGATTCCATTTCTCCATTTTCATTTTCATTTTGGAGAGAACCATAATCATTTCCAAATGATTTCCCATTTCTATTCATTTATGTTCGTTTGATTCAACATGCAATTCATTTCTAGTTTCAACGAGCTAGAGGAATGACCGATTGGACATATGCGATTGAGGATCAAATGATTTATAATTAAGTTCGAGCTTTTCACCTATTAATTATAAACTCATTTTGTCATGAATTTATTCAACTATAGTATCGTGACTAAGCTCTCCCCAATGGCATACCATTACGAAAACAACACAATCATTACTCGTCCAATGAATTTGTCATAAGAATGTTACCCTCATAGGATAACCTTAATCTCTTTGGAATAATATCTGTTCTCCCAATATGATCCTATTTTATCTCATGGTAACCATCACATCTTTCTTCATGAAAAGTCAATTACTATCAAATAGTAATCAAGTCATTTACAAAGAGGATATCATTTACCCATGTCTCGGGCTATGAATTCCACTGTTGTGAATGATGCTATATACTGCAGAAGTCATATACACAATGCACCAGCTTTCGGTTCTTTATCAATCTGAACTCAAGCTTTTACTTACATCAAAGTATACGAGTCACGCATACATAGCCTGTCATCCACTAGGGATTTAGGTATGCCACACTATGAACGTCACAAGTGAATAAATTCATAAAAAGATTTAGAATATATTCCCCTTGGGTCCAGTCTGCTGTACTGTCAGTCCAGTCAGTCACATCCATGTCTCTATCTTCTGGAAGTCATCCACTTTGATGCCCAAGATAAAGCATCTCCCCAATTAGGCTTCATAGATGACATATTAATCTTTCAATCAGTTTGCTCATTTCCGATTACACAAAGGACATATTTAGGTTAGTCTACTATTATAAGTTGTCTTTTTGTATTGCGATCCTATTGGAAAAACAGGTTTGGAAAATGTAGCGGAAAATAAATTTAGGGAAAAACCAGAGTTTTAAAAATTTTCCAAAACAAGATCTTGGTTGTGATATCTAAAGTAGTAAACATTTAATCAAAACTATATATTTTTTATTTGTCTAAGATGAGCGCTTCGACCAAGCAATCTTCTCCACTATCCTCAAGCTCACGTCTGTCGAGTGTGGGCTTGCTTCAAATCAGAAAGTTTTTCACAAAAATTACCAATAAGGTAATTTTGCAATTTCTATAAACTTATGAGTCAAGTTGTAAATCAGAAAAACATCTCTAGAAATTTTCTAGAATAATCTCTTCAGAGAATTTTTCTCTCTCCAACTTTCTCTTGAATTCAAGTGTGTGAAAATAATGACCTAAGACTCTCTTTATATAGGGAAAGCTTAGAGAATTTAACTATGATTAAACTTAATCACTTTAATGTTAATTTAATAAAATATTTATACTGATAAATATTAGATTAAATTTAATATCAAATCTTATTAAAATAATAGAATATTTATCTACAAGATAAACATTAAATTAAATTTAATATTAAGATAATCACTTCAATGTTAAATTAATAAAATACTATTAAGATAAGTATTAAATTTAATTTAATATTAAACTATGAAAATAATATTATTTTTGAATAATTAATTTGAAATCAAATTCTCTAGTAGAGTTCTCAGTAGAGAGCGTAACTCTTCCGCTGCTCAACTACCAATGACCAACCAGCGCCAACCACCAGGACGCTGTCGTCGCAGCCACCTGCATCCGTGCTCGGTGATGCAACAGCCATACCCTTACAACCTCCCGAGCCAATTCGACTGTTGTCGGTTCGATCTAGATCCGTGATGACCCGACCAATCCAATCAAGCCACCGGTTGGACCGTCGGCTCAATCTCACATACCGATCCTGGTTCGACCAGTTTTTGGGTCTTGGTCTCGATTTTGGACTCCCGGGCCCAATCTAAGATCTCATGTCCAATTTTCAAGTTCAATTACCCATTGGACCAATTGTTTGACTTGAAAATTAACTTCCAAACATATCATATTAATTTTAACTGATTTGATTAATTTAATTTTCCTTGATCAAAATTTATTTTTTCAAAAATCACTTAGATTTTCCAAATTAATCTTTCAAGAAAATTCTTTAATCAAATTCTTTAGTTGAACAATTCTTACGACCACCTAATTTACTTCCACATCGAATAAATCGACTCAATTAAATTATTCCCAAGTCGTAGAATTTTCTTCTGATTCAAATACAATCCAATAAAGCTTTTGTTGAGCTAGCAGAGGGACCAATTAGACATAATAATTAGGCTCTAGTGATTGCAATTATGTCCAAAAGTTTTGTTCCGATAATTCGCAATTACTTAATCATGGAGTCAGTCCACAAAAAATACCATGATTGAAAACTCCTTATTGTATACTCTTTACGAAAGCAATTCGTCCAACTGCTTTATCCAATAACCTCATTATATATGTGTTGCCCTCATATGATATCCTTTATTCCTTTAAGTTAAATCTATTCACTCAATACAATCCTATTTTATCTCATTGTCACCATTGTGTCTTCTTAATGATTAATATGATCACTATCAACAAATAACTATGATAAATTGCTCGTTCGAGAACAAGCAACCCGTGGCCATGTTTCATATTTATCAATCCACACAATGCCAATGAGAGGATATCATTAACTATTTAATTAATCTATGAATTCCACTATTGCTAATAAAGCCATATCACACACAAGTCACGTACCCAACATACCGGCTATGGGCTCTATCATCTTTAGAGCATAAGCCTTCACTTATATCAAAGCATATGAGTTGCATACACATGGTCAGTGATTAACTCAGGATTTAGGTAAATCACATCATGAACTTCACAAGTGAATTAATTCACAAACAGGTTCAGAATTAATTCATCTTGGGTTCAATCCAATGTATCATTCTACCAATGAATATTGTAACACCTCTAACCCCTCTTCGTCAATGGATTAGGGTCATGAGCATTACTACTAAATCAATTATAATTAAAATTCAAGCCATTTGATTCAAATCATAGTAAATATTATCCATACAATCCTAAATATGAGTTTACATGTCCCTAAAATTGATTTATAAACTAACAGGGGCTAATTGAAACAATTCTAGAAATTTAGGGTGAAATCTCAAAATGCCTAAAAACAGGGGACACACGGCCATGTGGCCAGGCCATGTGACTTTTGAAGTTGGGACACACGGCCGTGTCCCAGTCCGTGTCCTTGCCCATGTAACTCACTGACTTGAGACACACGGTCGTGTCCCAACTCGTGTCTCTGCCCGTGTAACTCTCTAACTTGGGTCACACAACCATGTCGCAGGCTGTGTATCTACACGTTCAAGGTACACATCCGTGTGTGTTACCCGTGTGTGACACACGGCCGTGTGACAGACCGTGTCTCAGGTTGTGTACACCTAAATGTACCTCAAAACTCAAGTTTACCAAATTGTGATTGCTTGGGCACTAAGCAACCATTTCACCAGCCATTTAACCTATCCAAAACACAATTCAGCATAATCAATTTATACCAAAACAACCATCTTAAATGCCTAACCAATGTACCCTTATTGGTACCACATTTTATAACTTCAAAACACATCAACAAGGCATCATTCAGTCAAGACTTTCATCCATATCCAATTTACTAATATAGAACTAACATTTAGTTATTTAAGCTATCAGGCTTTAAACCAAAGACATACCATCACATTAAACTATGCAACATACCAAAACACAACTTTAATCACCACCAGAATATTAAATATCAACAACAACAAACCAAGAACTTTCTAGGTACATGCCATTACAATTTAGAACATCACCACACTTGAGTCCGAGATTCGTTGTTGGATGCTAAGTCGGCGATCAAAAGAGAAGTACCTAACCTGGGCACGAAAAACAAAACTGCAAGCTTAGTAAAACTTAGTGGTATTCCTACAATCCAAACAATTTAACTTAGTACAAGTAATTGAAATGTAGAAATGCAATAAGCAATGTTATAAACATAAGTTTTATATAAATAATATAGATTTGCTCATTCTCTAATCTCATCCATAAGATTTCACATGTTCAAACACATATCAATGGTATTCAACTCATGCAATGGCATGATTCACCTTTATGATCAATACTTAATTTCATTTCAAAATTCACATTTCAATTCATAATCCATTGACATTTCAATATCAAGCACATTAATTTTTATCGTTTAACTTCCCTATTAACACGACTCAGACTCGGACGGATACACGGATCCAACCAACACACCAGTTTGGAACCCAATGCCTCTTCAGATAAATCTGAAGTAATAACTGCGCCCAGCACTATAAGTTGACACCCAATGTCTCATCGGTTAAATAGAAGCAAGTCGGCACCTAGTGCCTCATTGACTCGAGGTCGAAGAAATCCCTAAACTCTTCCTATCCTATGGCATGCCATCTATATCCGATTTAGCTCGAAACAGTTAACAGGGTTTCATTTCACTTTTCAATACATCAATGTCCCAATCTCATATATACACATTATCACATATATTCAATTCAATATTCATATAATCAACATATTTCATAATATACAAAATCAATCTATTTCAAATCAACTATGAAATCAATTCAATCCCAAAGTACCAAAGTACTCACCTCAAATGCTTACCATATGTAAACAATTAAATATGCAATAATCTACTATTTAATTTGGATTATAGAAACACAAACCGTGAATTTCGAGCTATTCGACATCGATTTTATCTTTCCCCTTTTTGGTCGAGGATTTCGGTACGACGTTAGCTACAAAATAAAACAATTAAAATACACTATTATTGCACAATTTAATTTCACATTAATTTTTCAATTTTGACACTATATTTGCTTAAACTTCAATTTAGTCCTTAAATCGAGACAAATTTTAACCTCTACAATTAACCTCAAATTTTTATACTAATTTCACTCTAAGCTAAATTTAGCTCCTTATTTTTCAATTTGATCCTTTAATTTCAAAATTTTCTCAATTTAGTCCCTATTGCTAAAAATCAACAATTAATTTCGCAGTTTAGTCCTTTTCCACTTCTAACTTAAAAATCTACCTATTTAATCCCTAATACTAAAACTATTCAACAATGGTAACATCTTAAACAATACTAAAAATTAGAACATGTGTCAATTAACTCTAAGTAGTGGGATTCCAAAAATATAAAAATTACAAGAAAATGACTAAATTACACTAATCAATTTGAATTGGAACCTTAAGGTTTGACGTAAGTGTAACATCCTGAATTAATGGGCCTGTGCATTTGTTGTGTGTTACATATAATGTGCTAATTAGAGTGTTTAAGGGGTCCAGAATGGGCTCAGGTTTAGGCCGAGGCTGTAGTTAAAATTTTTGTTTGACCACTTTAGTGGAAAACTTGTTAAGTTAGGGCATAAAAGATATTAGCTGTGTTTTAAAACACAAGATGGGCTTGTGGCCCACTGGCAAAATGGCTCCACTAAGATGGAAGGAAGTTGGTGTCAATTGATGTCTAAGGTTCGAGTCGCATTACCCATCTATTTTAATTAATTTTGGCGTCAAGGGAGAGCAGAGCTGGAGTCAGTTAGAATGTTTGAAATTAGGAAGAATAATTGATAGATAATGTGGATAATATGGATGATAAAGTAACTGATAAAGGAAGGAAGAGGTGGTGTTATCTAGGCTTCTTTTAAAGGTGTGAATGGTTTAAGATAGAGGAGAAAATATAGGAATTATCTGCTAAGTGCAGTGTTGGCCGAATTTTCCCTTTTTAATTGCTTAATTTTTAGCTAACAGGAAGGGCACTTTCGATTTTTGATAGGCAAGTGCCAAAATTTCTATAAATAGGGGGGATATCTCACCAATTCTGGCATTTGAACCCTACTTTTTTCTTCATTCTTTATGCCGAAATTCTCAGTCTCTCCCTCTGCAATTTCTGTCAACTTTCTTTCAAAAAGCCGAAAACTTTCTTAAGCCATCTTTCTCTTCTTTCTTCTAAAAGCCGAAATCTCTTATTTTTCTTTCTTCTTCATTTTATTCCTCTTATGCCGATTTCTCTATAAAGCCGAAATCTCCATAGTTTTTCTCTGATTGCCGAATCTCCTCTCAAGTGTTAGCCGAACTCCCTGTGTTGAGGTAAGTGTCGACTCCTGCTATTCCATTAGATTTCTTTCAGTTTTTAGGAAACAAGGCCGAATAGCCACTTGGTTTGTTAAGGCTGTCGATTGAGGCTAATATTTCTCTCTTTTTGCATTTTGGGTGGCATTCCGGGATTTGAAAGAAACCCGATCGTTTAGATCTAAAAGCCAAAAATTGCTAGTCTTTAACTTCGAGATTTCTAGGTAAAGATTTCAATTCGCCTTAAGATGATCAACCTTTTTCTCTTCGTTAGGCGTGCCTTAACCTAATGTTTTGTTACCAGCCTCTGAACAACACATTGGGCAGATAGCAGCTGTGTTAACCACGGATAGCGTCGACGTAAGAAGTCTTATTCTAATGATAATCAGGTGTGTAGATCTCTAACACACTAGTTAACTATAATCTATATGTGTTATGGGCTAAAAAGCCGAAAAGTGGCTGTGTGACAGTCGAACAAAACCCTAAAAGGGTTAGGCAAAGATGCCAGGTACGTAATAATAGAAATCTCTATATGCATCGAAAAATATGTAAGCCTGTTTTCTTAAAGATGGTATGATGTTTTCTGTGTGTATGCATGGGGTGGGATTAAGATAATGAAGGGGAAGTGCATGATAGGTCACTTGGTGATCGGTGGTTAAACCACAAAATCTAAAATTAGGTCACAATAGTGATCGGTGGCTGAGCCACGTTATATTATGAGGTCACATAGTGATCGGTGGCTATGCCACGTTTAATGATTCTTGATTAATAGGAATAGGCAGTACAGCTATCGTTATGGTGTGTAGCAGATGGAGGGTTGATTGTAGAAATCCCCGAGGTGTGATGGTTGGTAAAGGTTGGTGTGTAGAGGATGGAATTCTAGGATAGGTTGGGCTATGCATCATTTATTATTTATCATGTGATTATGATTGTTGCCTTTATGTATGGGCCAAGGTTCATAATGTGTTTATGGGCCTTAGGTCATTGTGTTTCGGGATTTACACACTGAGTCTTGGTGACTCACCCTTTCATTTTCCTCTACTCTTTCAGATGAGCAGTAGATCGTGGACATGGGAGCCGAGACGGACTCGAGGGGCCATTAAGTTTTACTTCTATAGATTATTTTCGGTTTTCTTTAAGTTTTTTTTTTTATTTTGGAAATATTTATGTAATAAGGCCCCATAGTTTATTTTCATCTAGTAGTTTTTAATATTTGCAACTTATGAAACTATGTCAAAGGTTTAAATATACGAAATAATAATAATACAAGGTTTTCTTTTCAAAATTCCCTTGTTTATTCAAATTTTGTCTAATTAACTTACGATTTTCTAAAGCAACTTAGCAAAAGTTTTCAATGTACAACCGTAGCATACCAGATCTGGTCGAAACTTATGGGCCGGGTTTGGGGTGTTACATTTTGGTATCAAAGCCCAGTTCAAAACTCGGGCTGTGTAATGGGTCTAGTAGTGTTTTAAAAAAAATGATATGAATTTGAGAAAAATGTTTTGGATGAAGATATGGCCTTCGAGTCTACCGGCACCTGATCCACGCAGGTAAGTATTCTAAACTCTTGTTTTGATATACATGTGGGCTTAATGGGCTTGATGGACGTAGGCTAGTATAGTAGGCATTGATGGATTTTAGGTTTAGTTTAAATCACTCACTAAATTTATAAGATATAATCCAACCAAACAAACCTGTAAACAAGTCGCGAGATTAGGGTGTGGCAATAGGCATATGCATGTCTAGGATTGGATTCAGTGAGAGCTTGGTATTTAAGCGGTCCTAGTGACTCACCTCCTCTTTGCTGGAATCCTACCTGGTGCGTAGTTACTGTTCACCTTAGTCACGAGGATTTGTGGACGGGCCAAAATCTATAATTAAAACCCGAAAAGGACCAGCCACCCTATTTCACAATCAAAATACCCCCAAGTTTTGTAAAATTTCTGAAATACACTTTATTTGTGAAAATTCCCCAGAATACCCCAGAATTGTAAAAGTACCAAAATTCGTGGAATTACTGAAACACCCCCGGTTGGCAAAATTATCCAAATACCTATGTTTTGCAAATGACCCAAAAACCCCTAGATTTACAAAAGTACCCGGTATATGAGATTATCGAAAATTTACAAAATTACCAAAGAACCCTCGATTTGGAAAATTAAATTTTTCAAAATACCTCTGTTTTAAAATCACCAAGATACCCTATTTTTGAGGAATCACGAAAAAACCCCTGTAGGATAAAATTACGGAAATACCCCTGGGTAGTGAAATGACGGAAATACCCTTATGTGATGGATGTGAGTTCATGGACGCTACTTGTATGTTGATGTGTGATAGTTGAATGTATGTGGTTCCTACAACTAGAAGATGTGGACTTGAGACTGAATTGTAAATGTAATTACGGATTCGAAAGAACTACTCTTAAGACTACTATTCATAAGACTGTTCGTGGTTAATCAATGGAAAGAAATTAATAATTCATAAAATTTCTAATCAGATAAACGCGAATCGATAGAATGAGTTCAAGGGGTAGCTTTTTGGGCTGATCTGATGGAACTACCGTTTGGGGAGTTCAATTTGATCTTCGGAATGGATTAGTTAGTGAAGTATCAAGCAAACTTAGATTGTGCAGCCAAGCGTATGGTGTTAAAAACTCCTAAAGGAGGCGAAGTGTTGGTGATAGGTGAAAGGAGGAACTGTTTGTCAAATGTGGTGTCTGCCTTAAGAGCAGAAAGGATGGTGAGAAAAGGATGCGAGGCAATTTAATGTTTGTTCAGGCTCTGGAAGCCAAGGAACTAACTGTTGGAGACGTTAAAACGGTAAGGAATTTCCTGATGTTTTTCCAGAAGAGCTTCTGGGATTACCCCCGGATCGTTAAGTAGAGTTTGGTATCGATCTTCTTCCGGGAACAGCGCCAGTATCTATTGCCCCGTATAGGATGGCGCCAAAGGAGTTGGTGGAATTGAAAGCGCAGTTTCAGGCGTTGCTGGATAGAGGGTTATTGGAATCAGAGTGCGTAGCGTGAGCGTGGTGTTGTGGGTTAGGTTGTACGACTGTTCTTGTAGTTGGAAATTTCAAGGACGAAATTTCTTTAAGGGGGTAGAACTGTAACATCCTGAATTAATGGGCCTATGCATTTGTTGTGTGTTACGTATAATGTGCTAATTAGAGTGTTTAATGGGTCCAGAATGGGCTCAAGTTTGGGCCGAGGCTGTAGTTAAAATTCTTGTTTGAACACTTTAGTGGAAAGCTTGTTAAGTTAGGGCATAAAAGATATTAGCTATGTTTTAAAACACAAGATGGGCTTGTGGCCCAGTGGCAAAATGGCGCTACTAAGAGGGAAGGAAGTTGGCGTCAATTGAGGTCCAAGGTTCGAGCCGCATTACCCATCTATTTTAATTAATTTTGGCGTCAAGGGAGAGCAGAGTTGGAGTCAGTTAGAATGCTTGAAATTAGGAAGAATAATTGATGGATAATGTGAATAATATGGATGATAAAGCAACTGATAAAGGAAGGAAGAGGTGGTGTTATCTAGGCTTCTTCTAAAGGTGTGAATGGATTAAGATAGAGGAGAAAAGATAGGAATTATCTGCTGAGTTTGGCCGAATTTTCCTTTTAATTGCTTAATTTTTAGCTAATAGGAAGGGCACTTTCGCTTTTTGATAGGCAAGTGCCGAAATTTCTATAAATAGGGGATATCTCACCAATTCCAGCATTTGAACCCTACTTTTTCTTCATTCTTTGTGCCAAAATTCTCGAGTCTCTCCTCTGCATTTCTCGTTAACTTTCTTTCAAAAGTCGAAAACTTTCTTAAGCCATCTTTCTCTTCTTTCTTCCAAAAGCCAAATCTCTTATTTCACTTTCTTCTTCATTTTATTCCTCTTGTGCCGATTTCTCTATAAAGCCAAAATCTCCATAGTTTTTCTCTGATTGTCGAATCTCCTCTCAAGTGTTAGCCAAACTCCCTGTGTTGAGGTAAGTGTCGACTCCTGCTATTCCATTAGATTTCTTTCGGTTTTTAGGAAACAAGGCCGAATGGCCACTTGGTTTGTTAAGGCTGTCGATTGAGGCTAATATTTCTCTCTTTTTGCATTTTGGGCGGCATTTCGGGATTTGAAGGAAACCCGATCGTTTAGATCTAAAAGCTCAAAATCGCTAGTCTCTAACTTCGGGATTTCTAGGTAAGGATTTCAATTCGCCTTAAGATGATCAACCGTTTTCTCTTCGTTAGGCGTGCCTTAACCTAATGTTTCATTACCAGCCTCTGAACAACACATTAGGCAGATAGCAGCTGTGTTAACTACGGATAGCGTCGACGTAGGAAGTCTTGTTCTAACGATAATCAGGTGTGTAGATCTCTAACACACTAGTTAACTATAATCTATATGTGTTATGGGCTAAAAAGCTGGAAAGTGGCTGTGTGATAGTCGAATAAAACCCTAAAAGGGTTAGGCAAGGATGCCAGGTACGTAATCATAGAAATCTCTATGTGTATCGAAAAATATGTAAGCCTGTTTTCTTAAAGATGGTACGATGTTTTCTGTGTGTACGCATGGGGTAGGATTATGATAATGAAGGGGAAGTGCATGATAGGTCACTTGGTGATCGGTGGTTAAACCACAAAATCTAAAATTAGGTCACAATAGTGATCGATGGCTGAGCCACGTTATATTATGAGGTCACATAGTGATCGGTGGCTATGCCACGTTTAATGATTACCGATTAAGAGGAATAGGCGAGACGGCCGTCGTTATGGTGTGTGTAGCGGATGGAGGTTGATTGTAGAAATCCCGAGGTGTGATGGTTGGTAAGGGTTGGTGTGTAGAGGATGGAATTCTAGGATAGGTTGGGCTATGCATCATTTATTATTTATCATGTGATTATGATTGTTGCCTTTATGTATGGGCCAGGGTTCATAATGTGTTTGTGGGCCTCAAGTCATTGTGTTTTGGGATTTACACACTAAGTCTTGGTAATTCACCCTTTCATTTTCCTCTACTCTTTCAGATGGACATAGGAGCTGAGACGGACTCGAGGGGCCATTAAGTTTTACTTCTATAGATTATTTTTGGTTTTCTTTAAGTTTTTTTATTTATTTTGGGAATATTTATATAATAAGGCCCCGTAGTTTATTTTCATCTAGTAGTTTTTAATATTTGCAACTTATGAAACTATGTCAAAGGTTTAAATATACGAAATAATAATAATACAAGGTTTTCTTTTCAAAAGTCACTTGTTTATTCAAATTTTGTCTAATTAACTTATGATTTTCTAAAGCCAACTTAGCAAAAGTTTTCAATGTACAACCCGTAGCATACCAGATCTGGTCGAAACTAATGGGCTGGGTTTGGGGTGTTACAGTAAGCTTCTTCTCCTTTTTTCTTTCTTTCTTTTCTTTCTTTAATTTGCATGAAATGTTTCATCTCTTTCCACTTTCATTTTATTTCACTGATTTTACTTTAATTTTTATTCATTAATAGTATATATTAAAGTTAACCTAATGTATAATATATAATAGATATATATATAATATACATAACATTAATGACTTTCTACTACAACTAAAATGAAGGTATAATTTCTACTTTAACCCCTTTAATTTATTTTAAATCTATAATTCAACTTTTAGTCTTTACGCGATTTAGTCTATGTACCATAATAACTCCTAATTTCATGCAAATTACTTATCCAAAATTTAATTTACTACATAACTAACCTCGTATATATTTAATAAAAATAACTACGAGTTCATTTAACGAAAATAGAGTCCCGAATCTCAGTTTTCGACACCCCTGACTATCGAGTCGTTACAAATACATCTATGTCTCTACTCGTGAGGTCAACTGCTTTGATAGCCAAGACTAGCCATCTCCCCAATTGAAATTGTAGACAACATAATAATTCTTCTCGAGATTTGAATCAAATGCTCACTTTTTTATTCTTTTACGGGATTACTGGACTCATTTAGATTATCTATCAAGTAAGTTGTCTTTCTCGCAATGTAAACGTTCTTTACAATGTCATTTATCTTTAGTTTGAACTTTAGACAAGCTAATATTTGCTTGTCACAATTTCGTTATGCATACAAAATATAAAAGACAGAAAATACAAAAGACATAATGATGAAATGTGAAATTAATTTTATTTATTTATTCATCGTTCAAATAAACAGAAAACAGTTATATGTTTATTACAATATAGGCACATTTCCCAACAGATTCAACCACGTAATACCGCTTAGTATTAGTTAAACATTAAACAACCCAGTGAGCAATTTACTTTGCGTGCAAAAAACTATATAAGGGAAATTATACAAATCATATTAATGTAATCAATGAATTTGTTTTTATAGAGCCCAAATTTTGCCCGGGGCCCAATACCAAAACCCGAGGCCCAATTACAGCACCCAAAATCCAATTACATTAACCCTAGCCCAAACTATGGACGGCCCAATAGGCCCAAAAACTAAAATGAACAAAAAACCCCTAGAGTGCTTTTTCTTCTCTCGTCGCAGCCCTTTGAGCGCTGAGTGTGCCGCGCGCTTGCCCCAAGGCCCCAACGCGCGCCTAGGCCACATTGCACGGAAATGGCAAAAATTAGCCCCCATCCGCCTCTGTTGACCCATGAGATACCTGCAGAAAAACAAAGAGAAGCAGCAAAGAGAATAGCAAAGAAAATGGCAGAAACAGAAGCAACAATAATAATAAACTTGTAATATCTACTCGGCTATATAAGCCCAACACAAAAACCATTGTAGAGGAATCATAAAAAATTCAATAAAAATAGGATCTATTTTAAAAGATATTAGCTATGTTTTAAAACACAAGATGGGCTTGTGGCCCAGTGGCAAAATGGCGCTACTAAGAGGGAAGGAAGTTGGCGTCAATTGAGGTCCAAGGTTCGAGCCGCATTACCCATCTATTTTAATTAATTTTGGCGTCAAGGGAGAGCAGAGTTGGAGTCAGTTAGAATGCTTGAAATTAGGAAGAATAATTGATGGATAATGTGAATAATATGGATGATAAAGCAACTGATAAAGGAAGGAAGAGGTGGTGTTATCTAGGCTTCTTCTAAAGGTGTGAATGGATTAAGATAGAGGAGAAAAGATAGGAATTATCTGCTGAGTTTGGCCGAATTTTCCCTTTTTAATTGCTTAATTTTTAGCTAATAGGAAGGGCACTTTCAGTTTTTGATAGGCAAGTGCCGAAATTTCTATAAATAGGGGGGATATCTCACCAATTCCGGCATTTGAACCCTACTTTTTTCTTCATTCTTTGTGCCAAAATTCTCAGTCTCTCCCTCTGCAATTTCTGTTAACTTTCTTTCAAAAAGTCGAAAACTTTCTTAAGCCATCTTTCTCTTCTTTCTTCCAAAAGCCGAAATCTCTTATTTCACTTTCTTCTTCATTTTATTCCTCTTGTGCCGATTTCTCTATAAAGCCAAAATCTCCATAGTTTTTCTCTGATTGTCGAATCTCCTCTCAAGTGTTAGCCAAACTCCCTGTGTTGAGGTAAGTGTCGACTCCTGCTATTCCATTAGATTTCTTTCGGTTTTTAGGAAACAAGGCCGAATGGCCACTTGGTTTGTTAAGGCTGTCGATTGAGGCTAATATTTCTCTCTTTTTGCATTTTGGGCGGCATTTCGGGATTTGAAGGAAACCCGATCGTTTAGATCTAAAAGCTCAAAATCGCTAGTCTCTAACTTCGGGATTTCTAGGTAAGGATTTCAATTCGCCTTAAGATGATCAACCGTTTTCTCTTCGTTAGGCGTGCCTTAACCTAATGTTTCATTACCCGACCTCACGAACAACACATTAGGCGGATAGCAGCTGTGTTAACTACGGATAGCGTCGACGTAGGAAGTCTTGTTCTAACGATAATCAGGTGTGTAGATCTCTAACACACTAGTTAACTATAATCTATATGTGTTATGGGCTAAAAAGCTGGAAAGTGGCTGTGTGATAGTCGAATAAAACCCTAAAAGGGTTAGGCAAGGATGCCAGGTACGTAATCATAGAAATCTCTATGTGTATCGAAAAATATGTAAGCCTGTTTTCTTAAAGATGGTACGATGTTTTCTGTGTGTACGCATGGGGTAGGATTATGATAATGAAGGGGAAGTGCATGATAGGTCACTTGGTGATCGGTGGTTAAACCACAAAATCTAAAATTAGGTCACAATAGTGATCGATGGCTGAGCCACGTTATATTATGAGGTCACATAGTGATCGGTGGCTATGCCACGTTTAATGATTACTGATTAAGAGGAATAGGCAGTACGGCTGTCGTTATGGTGTGTAGCGGATGGAGGGTTGATTGTAGAAATCCCCGAGGTGTGATGGTTGGTAAGGGTTGGTGTGTAGAGGATGGAATTCTAGGATAGGTTGGGCTATGCATCATTTATTATTTATCATGTGATTATGATTGTTGCCTTTATGTATGGGCCAGGGTTCATAATGTGTTTGTGGGCCTCAAGTCATTGTGTTTTGGGATTTACACACTAAGTCTTGGTAATTCACCCTTTCATTTTCCTCTACTCTTTCAGATGGACATAGGAGCTGAGACGGACTCGAGGGGCCATTAAGTTTTACTTCTATAGATTATTTTTGGTTTTCTTTAAGTTTTTTTATTTATTTTGGGAATATTTATATAATAAGGCCCCGTAGTTTATTTTCATCTAGTAGTTTTTAATATTTGCAACTTATGAAACTATGTCAAAGGTTTAAATATACGAAATAATAATAATACAAGGTTTTCTTTTCAAAAGTCACTTGTTTATTCAAATTTTGTCTAATTAACTTATGATTTTCTAAAGCCAACTTAGCAAAAGTTTTCAATGTACAACCCGTAGCATACCAGATCCTGGTCTGAAACTAATGAAATTTGGGTTTGGGGTGTTTCTGATAAGCTTCTTCTCCTTTTTTCTTTCTTTCTTTTCTTTCTTTAATTTGCATGAAATGTTTCATCTCTTTCCACTTTCATTTTATTTCACTGATTTTACTTTAATTTTTATTCATTAATAGTATATATTAAAGTTAACCTAATGTATAATATATAATAGATATATATATAATATACATAACATTAATGACTTTCTACTACAACTAAAATGAAGGTATAATTTCTACTTTAACCCCTTTAATTTATTTTAAATCTATAATTCAACTTTTAGTCTTTACGCGATTTAGTCTATGTACCATAATAACTCCTAATTTCATGCAAATTACTTATCCAAAATTTAATTTACTACATAACTAACCTCGTATATATTTAATAAAAATAACTACGAGTTCATTTAACGAAAATAGAGTCCCGAATCTCAGTTTTCGACACCCCTGACTATCGAGTCGTTACAAATACATCTATGTCTCTACTCGTGAGGTCAACTGCTTTGATAGCCAAGACTAGCCATCTCCCCAATTGAAATTGTAGACAACATAATAATTCTTCTCAGTATTTGAATCAAATGCTCACTTTTATTCTTTTACGGGATTACAGACTCATTTAGATTATCTACTGAAGTAAGTTGTCTTTCTC
Source organism: Gossypium bickii (assembly GCA_025503065.1). Lineage (NCBI taxonomy): Eukaryota > Viridiplantae > Streptophyta > Magnoliopsida > Malvales > Malvaceae > Gossypium > Gossypium bickii. The sequence goes on along the minus strand of CP106710.1, from coordinate 112,868,363 downwards.
GCAATGTAAACGTTCTTTACAATGTCATTTATCTTTAGTTTGAACTTTAGACAAGCTAATATTTGCTTGTCACAATTTCGTTATGCATACAAAATATAAAAGACAGAAAATACAAAAGACATAATGATGAAATGTGAAATTAATTTTATTTATTTATTCATCGTTCAAATAAAATGAAAAAATGATTATATGTTTATTACAATATAGGCACATTTCCCAACAGATTCAACCACGTAATACCGCTTAGTATTAGTTAAACATTAAACAACCCAGTGAGCAATTTACTTTGCGTGCAAAAAACTATATAAGGGAAATTATACAAATCATATTAATGTAATCAATGAATTTGTTTTTATAGAGCCCAAATTTTGCCCGGGGCCCAATACCAAAACCCGAGGCCCAATTACAGCACCCAAAATCCAATTACATTAACCCTAGCCCAAACTATGGACGGCCCAATAGGCCCAAAAACTAAACAGAACAAAAAAAACCCCTAGAGTGCTTTCTCTTCTCTCGCGTCGCAGCCCCTTTGAGCGCCGTGCCCGCGCCTTGCCCCAAGGCCCCCAACGCGCCCTAGGCCACATTGCACGGAAATGGCAAAAATTAGCCCCCATCCGCCTCTGTTGACCCATGAGATACCTGCAGAAAAACAAAGAGAAGCAGCAAAGAGAATAGCAAAGAAAATGGCAGAAACAGAAGCAACAATAATAATAAACTTGTAATATCTACTCGGCTATATAAGCCCAACACAAAAACCATTGTAGAGGAATCATAAAAAATTCAATAAAAATAGGATCTATCAGAAATCAAACGCAAAAGCAGTAGAAGGTTGTTTTTTTAAATTCTCCCATTTTCATTTTTTTTTATGCGATACTGTTATTTTTTCTTTATTTTTTATTTATTGTTTTTTAAAATTTTACAAATAATAAAAAGAAAAGGAAAAGGGGCTTACTAGAGTCGCCCCGTAGCCGTGTCATCGCCCCGTGGTCCATCGGCTGAGGTTTCTCTCCGCGATCAAAAAGAGGGACCTTTTTCTTTCGTTTTGTTTTTTAGCAAAAGGGCTGGCCTTCAAACGGGTCTCAAAACAAGGAGTTAAATCCCTCTTCATGCGCCGTTGGCCACCGGACATTGTGGTGGTGCGACGCGCAATGGAGGGGAGTCCAATCGACGGAGCAAAAGAGAAAAGGCTAGTGGCTGCTCTGTTAGATTTTTTAAAATAGGGATTTAGGGTTAAAATGATGTTTCAGAAAATTTTCGGGGTTTTATGCATCAAACAAAACGGCGCCATTTGGTTCAAGGGTTACTGCGCATATCCCTTCAAGGGGATATTTGCGCGAATGACCCCTCCCTTCAGCGCCTCCGTTCGATTTGACCCCCTTTTCATTTTTTCTTGTTTTTAAATTCGACCCCAAACATTTCTTCCTATACCGATTTAGTCCTGTACCGAAATGCTGTGCATCAGGGTGGGTTATTTACCCATTTGATCCCCGTGAGTTAAGTGCGCGACGTTGTGATCCCTGATCGCCTTTTTTTTGACTTATTGCAACTTTAGACCCCTGACTTTCATTCGGATTTCAATATAATCCTGGACTTGCTTAATAAATTTATTTATTCATTGGTTTTTCTTATAAATCATGATTATTATTATTTATATATTTATTATTATCAGTATTATTTTTTTACTATTATTTGTTTATTATCGCTACTATTATTATTATTTTATTTTTGCCTATTATTTCATTTTTTACTATTTTTATTTTCAAGCATCCTATATTATTTTATTATTATCATTACCATCATTTTATTTTATTCTTTTTTCTTATTATCATTATTGTTCCAATTTTATTATTATTATCATTATTATAAATATATTGTTATCACCATTCTCTATATTATTATTATTATCATTATATTTTCTTTATAATGTATATATTTTATTATTATTTTGTTTGTTAATTGATATTTTTATTTTCATCATCATTATTTCATATTACTACCATTATTATTTTTGTTATTATCACTTTTCACTCTATCATCTTTATTTCTATTTTATTATGATGATTATTATTACTATTATTTCTATTTATGTTATTGTTTCTTCTATTGTTATTATTATAGATATATTATTACTATTATTATTCTTGTTTTACTATTATCGCATTATTATTGTCACCATAATTATTATATCATCGAGTTGGTTGACTTAATACTATTGCGTACATTCTATCTTATTATTTCTTCTGTTAATAACTCATTCGTTTTACTTCTCTATTTCATTTTACTTTTATCTCTGTTATTATCATTTCTATTAATCTATTAATACATTATTCTTATTACGCAACCTAACTTCGTGATTTATCTTTTTATCGAATCATTTTTCATTAACTTTATTCGATGCATCATGTTTTAAAATGATCGATATTATGTATTTAGAAGTTCGAGGAATCGTGCCCAATCGTGCTGGGTTTCGATTTTCCGTTCGTCTAAATGACTAAATATCCTTCTAAGATTTTGACCGTGTTTTCAAATAAGGCAATATTTCGTGTTTGGATATTCGAGGAATCATGCCCAATCGTGCTCGGTTTCGTTTTTTTGGCTTGTCCGAATAGTGGAATACCCTTTTTAAAATTACAATATATGAATTTCGGAAATCATGAAATGATCTTTGTATCGAGGGTTGAAACATCGTGTCCTATCGTGCTGGATGTGATATTTCATCTCTTCGGAACAAGAGAATTTCAATGTCCAATTTGAATTATCCAAGCATTTTCTAAAGGGTTCGCATTTTAAAATCTTTTCCAATTTTCGACATTAGGACCTTAATTAATCAATTAAGTACCAATTTTGGGTGAATCGAGGGTGCTAAACCTTCCTCGTACGTAACTGACTCCCGAATCCATTTTTTGAGTTTCGTAGACCAAAATCGTTGTTTTGATAAATCAAACTTTTATTAAAAACAACCGTTTTAAGAGGTGACCCGATCACGCCTCATCGAAAATGATTGGTGGCGACTCCCGTTTTTATTTCCGTTTTCAAAACCAAAGTCGAGCCTCGTTTTACAAAAAAATAGTTTCGACAGCTTGGCGACTCCACTGGGGACCAAGAGAGTCAAGCCGTAAAATTGATTATCTTCTGTCCTTTGTTGGAAATTTGAAAATTCAATTTGAAAATTTAATTTGAAAGTTTGATACTTTTGTTGCATTTGTTTGAACCATTGCGTATGATTGTTGTTTCCATACACACGTTGCATTGCATGACCGTTGTGGTAGCACCCTTAAGTGGGAGTGAGAAACTATGCTTTCGTGAGGTTTTCACCTCCGCACGGGCATAGGGAAATGTATCCCCCTGAACCGAACTTGATCCACTTGAGCCTATAATGGGTGAGGATTGAGGAATCTGCTGGTTTGGGTACCGTTTTCCCTAGAACTTTACCTCATATAGTAGACCGTAGGAATCCATCAGATGTAGCAGCGCTAAATACTAGTGTTTACCCATAAAAGTGATTGATTATTTTCCGTTTGTCTTAAATCTGGTTATTTGATACTAACTTGTGTATTTTGTTTGTGATTTACATAACATTGCATATTAAAGGAGGAGTCGATTAGTGTTCGGTTGCTAAGTTAGAAAGTTTAACATGGAGAATGAATTCCGTGATAGAGTCGAAGATAATGCGACTGTCCGCACATGGTCAGAGAAGCTGCAATTAGAGAATAGGGACAATTTGGTTAAAGGGTACATGTCAGAGTTATGGGACTTTACTCGCGTCAATGTGGTACAAAATGAGCTATAGGAGTTGAGAGATATATGGGCCCACTGGGATGAGGGAACTAAGCAATTGTTCTATCAGAATTATGGCAATATACCCTATTTGCTAGATGTTAAGGTAGACAAACATTTGTTTCGAGCTATAACTTAGTTTTGGAATCATGCGTATAATTGTTTCACTTTCGGGAAAGTAGACTTGGTGCCCAGTGTGGAGGAATATACAACTTTGCTTCATTGTCCAAGGATCCTAGTTGACAAAGCTTCCTCTAAGGCCGCCAATGCCCCAACTTTCGCGAAGAAGTTAATGAGTATTACCAGGATGAGTGAGCCTTGGGTTACGACTCGAATTTAGCAGAAAGGGGATCGTAAATGTATTCCTTGGGTGATTCTAAGGGACTTGATCTTATCACACCCGGATGAAAAAAGGAAAGTGGATATCCTTGCCTTGAGCATTTATGGTTTGGTGATTTTTCCTAAAGCTTTAAGGCATATAGACGAAGCAGTCACTGACTTATTCGATCATCTGAATAAAAGAACCACACCAGTACCTACAATTCTAGCCGAGACGTTCAGATCCTTGAGCTTGTGTAGGAAGGCAGGCGAAGGCAGATTTATTGGATGTGCACAGATGTTACTGGTATAGTTTCATGGGTATTTCTGGAAGGTGGACAAGGTCTCTTGCCGGGTCTTCTCCAAGAATTATTCCCCATTAAAGGAAGAGGTAGCTATGCAAAGGAGGAGCGACATCTCAGAGGATAGGTGGATGGAAATTCTCCAAAATCTCAAAGAAAAAGATATTGAATAGAGAGCCTTTTGGATGGTCCCTGATGAGATTCTTTATCGACGTGGAAACTTTGATTACGTACCCTTGCCTAGAATTTTGGGGGCCACGAGATATACTCCGCTACTTGCATTAAGGCAATACCAGTCGAGGCAATTTATACCAACGACTTATGGGCTTGCTCAATCGGAGTTCTCATATAAAGGGGACAATTACAAGAAAAAGGTTCGGGAGATTTCGGTTGCTTGGAAACAGACTCACCAGATGAAGAGGTTAGCTGTTGGTTCCACGACAACACCTGAATATAACGATTGGTTTAGCCGAAGAATTAATGATAATAACCTTGGCCAAATTCAGAAGGTGCTCGATCAATAGAGGAATGCTTGCAAGTTATCCCGTCTGAATTAGAGATTATAAGACAAGACTTTGAAAGTAAGAGTCTCGAGTTCGAAAAAAGGATTGAGCAGCTAGAGAAAGAGAAAATGCACTTAAAATTAGACGTGGAAGTGCAGAAGTCAGAGGCTGAGAAATTAAGAAAAGGGAAGAATAGAGTTGAAGAAGACCTGAATAGTTTGAAGACCGACTATAAAAAGATGCGTCTCTCAATAAGAACTGCGGGTTTAAGAAAGACTTCGGAGCAATGGCGTCAAAAGATTCAAGATGAAAAGACTAAAGCTGATCATTGGGAGGAGAAGTTCCGAGAGGCACAAGCACGCAATGAATTAGTGGAAAAGAGCCTCTCAGAAAGTCAAAGTGAACAGAATGAGTTAAAGGCTAGGGTCGCAGAACTCGAAAGATCTCTTCATCATCACCGAAACCGTAATTCTATGAAAGAATTAAGAGCAAGTTTGAGCCAAATTGAAGAAATGAAAAAGAAGATTGAAGAGTTAGAAACAGCATTACAAAATTGCCAAAACTGTATCGAGTCTCTAGAGGTGAATGAAGAACAATGGAAAGAGGAGCTTTACTACTCTCAGAATCAAGTTCGAGATAGAGATTACATCATGGGAGCAGCCATAACCCAGATGCGAGGGATAGCTAATTACTGCAAACTTTGGCCGTACAAGCGGATATTTTGAGCATACAGTTCGAGATGCAGTCAGACAGAGGACAGGAGTTAGCCTCATTACTTAGAAAGATTAAGGTTTTAGGTGCTAGGGCAAGGCGTTATTTGTAATCCGATTTTATGTAAAGGACTTTGTTCTCTAGTAAATTTTTCTAAATGAAATTGAATCAGAATCGGCACCTTCTTTGCATTCATGCATTGGCATTTGTCTTCATGTCATTCATATGCATTAAAAGTCATTAAAAGTTCCTAATTAAAACTAAATTATTTCAGAGTTAATCTAGACGACAACAAGAAACAACCTATTGAATACTATTATACTACTCGGGCCAAATCTAAAGTAATGGATCAAAGGATAGAAAGACTAGAACAAATGCAAAAGGAAATGCAAGACCAGTTGCAAGCGCAACTACAAGAACAATTAGCAAACGCGCAACAAGAAATGAAGGATCAAATCTTGGAATCCCAAAGAAGCATGGTTAGTCAATTGGCACAGTTGCTAGCCAGAGAGTGAGAAAAAGGGGAAAGGCACAGCGGTAAACTCAGGAGATGATAATGAAGATCCCACTTACCCCCAGGATGTACTCTAGTGAATGTTCAAGCACAGCCAGATATATACATACAAGGGGCACCCATGACGATCAGACCTCAAGTCGAAAATTTGGTACCTCTGAACTACCAAACTGGCTCAGGCTCTAATCCAGGGGATAACCCAACCAACCCCATAGTCCACAACCTAGATGAGGTGACAGAGACAGAAAAAGCAAAGGTGGAACTACCGAAACAAATCAAGGATAGGTGCAAGTGGTTAGAAGAAAAGTTCAGAGCAATAGAAAATGTTGATTACCATTGCAGAATTGATGCCAAGGATCTGAACTTGGTTCCAGACCTAGTGCTCCCGCCGAAGTTTAAGACTCCGGAGTTCGAAAAATATAACGGGACAAGCTGTCCTGAAGCTCATATTACCATGTTCTGTCAAAGGATGACAGGGTATGTTAATAATAATCAGCTATTGATCCACTGTTTCCAAGATAGTCTAATCGGGTCAGCAGCCAAATGGTACAATCAGTTGAGTCGTGCCCAAGTCAACTCTTGGAAAGACTTAGCATAGGCTTTTATGAAACAGTACAGTCATGTAACAGACATGACACTCGATAGGCTTACGCTACAAAATATGGAGAAGAAGCAAAATTAAAGCTTTAGGCAATATGCCCAAAGGTGGAGAGAGGTGGCACACAGGTTCAGCCACCTCTTCTAGAGAAAGAAACTACTATGCTTTTCATTAACACTTTGAAAGCTCCATTTATCAACCACATGTTGGGGAACGCCACAAAGAGCTTCTCGGACATAGTCATGTCCGGAGAAATGATCGAAAATGAAGTGAAAAGTGGCAAAATCGATGCGGGTGAAGGCTCCAAGAGATTAGCCCCAAGAAAAAAAGAAAGTGAAGTAAACAATGTGGGGGCGTACAACAAAGGCTACCCAAAGCCAATTATTGTGGGCCCACCAAAGACAGTAACCACCAATTTCCAAGCCCCTCAGAGACAAGAATCCAATCAGAGGCCAAATAAAAAGAAACTCCAGTTTACACCTATCCCAATAACGTACAAAGAGATGTACCAAAATTTATTCGATGCACACATTGTATCCCCTTTCCACCTAAAGGCAATACAACCCCCATACCCTAAATGGTACGATGCAAACTCCCAATGTGAATATCATGCGAGAATTACAGGGCACTCGATTGAAAATTACACGGCCTTCAAGAAAACAGTCGACAGGTTAATCGAAATGGGCGTCATAGAAGTGGATGGTCAATCTAGTGCAGAAAATTCATTACCCAACCACTCCGATAAGGGGGTAAACGCAATCGTCGAAAATGCGGGGAGGAAAGTTAAGATGAATACTGCGAAAATAAAAACCCCGATGAGAGAAGTCTGGAAAAAAATGGTAGAAAGAGGGTTGATTAGGAAAGACTCGAGGAATGGGTCCCGGAAAGTAAAGAATTATTGCGAGTTTCATGATGAGAAGGGTCATGAGATTCAGGAATATAATGATTTTGGGGCTTTAGTACAGGGTCTAATGGAGAACAAAGAGCTAGAATTCTTTGAGAATGTTGAAGAAGCAGAGGTGTGCACTGCTGAAGGAGGATCGACAAAGGGAGTCTGTGAGGCCAATCGTCCGGTGGTAATCATCTCACGACCAAGAAGTAGTGAAGCTGGAGTGCAAGTAACACCGAGGGTCATAATTCGAAAACCAGTGGTTTTTCCTCACAAGGATAGTAATTGTAACATGACAATACAGAGAGAAGAAAGCCTGATCAGTACTTCGAAAGAAGATCGAGAGGTTGATACACGCACCGGGAAATGCTATACGGAAGCTGAGCCTGTTAAAGGAAAGACCCCCATAGTAATCACTTCACGACCAAAAAGCAGTGAAGCTGGAGTGCAAGTGGCGCCAAAGGTCATAATTTGAAAACCTGTGGCTTTTCCATACAAGGATAGTAAGAAGGTTCTATGGAATTATGATTGCAATGTCACAATTCCGGAAGAAAGCCCGATCAGCACTTCAGAAGAGGGACGAGAGGACGGTTTTTATACACGTAGCAGGAAGCGCTACGCATGAGCTGAGCTTGTTAAAGGGAAAACCCCCATGGCTGAACAAAAAGGAGAAAAGACAGTCAGGTCTAAATCACCAGTCAAAGAGCCAGTAACCGAGAATGAGGCTAGAGAATTTCTAAAATTTTTAAAGCACAGCGAGTACAGTGTTGTGGAACAGTTACATAAGCAACCAGCTCGTATATCAGTGCTAACCTTACTTTTAAGTTCGGAGGTACATCATGAAGCATTAATGAAAGTGCTGAACGAAACCTATGTCGCCAACGATATCTCCGTAAACAAGCTGGACCGACTGGTCAACAACATAAGCGCTGACAACTTCATCTTCTTTAATGATGACCAGATACCTCCAGGGGGCATGGGATCTACAAAGGCCTTACATATTACCTCCCGCTGCAAAGGGTATACACTGCCAGGGGTACTGATTGATAACAGATCTGCATTAAATGTCCTACCTCTATCTATGCTAAATAGGTTACTCGTAGACAGCTCTCATATGAAGACCTGTCAAAACATAGTGAGAGCATTTGACGGGACTGAAAGAAGGGTGATGGGGAGGATTAAGATACCCCTTTTAATTGGCCCAAATACATATGAAGTGGACTTCCTGGTGATGGATATTAAGCTCTCCTAAAATTGCTTACTGGGGAGGCCCTGGATTCATACTGCTGGGGCAGTGCCATCATCGCTACACCAGAAGCTAAAGTTGGCAGCTGAGGGACGGCTAGTAACAATAAATATGGAGGAGGATATTATCGCATTTGTAACCAGCGACGTACCGTATGTAGGGACGGACGATGAAGCACTAGAATGTTCATTCTGATCATTAGAATTTGTGAATGCAACCTTCACCATCGAAGGGAATAAGATCTCGGTGCCCAGAATATCCAAAACCACAAAGATGGGTCTGCAGCTCAGAGTGGGTAAAGGAGCCTTACCTGGAAAAGGACTTGGAAGATGCCTGCAAGGGAAGACCGATGCACCAATGTTAAAGGATAAACGAGATTGTTACGGTCTAGGGTTTAAGCCAGATGCCAGGCAAAGAAAGAAAGAGATCAAGAAGAAACAAGAAAGGAGAAGAGCGAGATTAAGCAGAGAAGAGGTCAAATAAGAACCGATGGCCTTTCCCCACATATCCAAAACCTTCGTGTCAGGAGGAACCATTCACCCCGAAGGAAAACATCAAAAAAGGAGACTGCGGAAGAGATATTGGAAAACTTGAGCATTAACGTCATATCAGAAGAAAGAACTGGGGGAGAGAATCTACCAGGCATCCGCCCCTATGCACTTGGAAGTATTTTGAACAACTGGACTGCAGAAGAGATTCCTGTAGTTTTTAGATCCAATACAAAGTAATGTTCAAAACACGCTTATTACCCTAAGCCTAGGGGAAATAAGAGTCCTTTTGTGAAATAGGCTTATGTCCTAAATCTTTACTTCAATAAAAAATGTATTTTTATGTATCATTTCAAGCCCATATTCTTTTATTCTTTTCATTCATAATCATAACGTATAAACAATCATTCTTAGATTCTTTTGTTCTGTGGATGTTCTTTTCTTCATTCGTATAACAGGTCTCCAGATATCAATGATATGAGTGACATCAAGACTGACTCAGAATCTTCTTTTGAACAAGATTTGTGCATGGAAGAATCCCAAGATCTTGAGGATGATGAAGACTGTAATTTGGCTCCTGATTTGTTGAGAATGGTAGAACAAGATGAGAAGAAAATCTTGCCTTATAAAGAGTAAGTGGAAATTGTAAGTCTTGGAGATGAAAATGAGGTGAAAATAGGGGCCTACATTACTACAAAGACGAAGCAAGACTTGGTTGAATTACTTCAAGAATTTAAGGATGTCTTCGCTTGGTCATATCAAGACATGCCCAGGTACATCGACTCCCCATAAAAGAAGAATACAAACCGATTCAACAGAAGCTCCGAAGGATGAGGCCCGATGTTTTATTAAAAATAAAAGAAGAAGTCAGAAAGTAATTCAATGTCGGGTTCTTACAAGTGGTTAAATATTCAGAATGGGTAGCTAATATTGTCCCCGTCCCTAAGAAAGACGGAAAGGTACGAATGTGTGTAGATTACAGAGATTTGAATAAGGCCAGCCCAAAATACAACTTCCCATTGCCTCACATTGACACATTGGTGGATAATACAGCGGGCTACTCGTTATTTTCCTTCATGGATGGTTTCTCTGGATATAATCAGATAAAGATGCATCCTGAAGACATTGGAAAAGACCACTTTCGTGACCTTATGGGAGACTTTTTGTTATAAGGTGATGCCATTTGGATTAAAGAACGCAGGAGCAACGTACCAAAGAGCCATGGTAACCCTATTTCACGACATGATGTACTGGGAAATTGAGGTTTATGTCGACGACATGATTGCAAAATCCTGAACGGAAAAAGAATATCTACAAGTTTTGAGGAAATTGTTCTTGAGGCTAAGAAAATTTCAGCTGAAGCTTAATCCAACAAAGTGTAATTTTGGAGCCAGATCAGGGAAATTGCTAGGCTTTGTAGTCAGCGAGAAAGGAATTGAAATCGACCCAGACAAAGTCAAGGCTATACAAGAATTGCCCCTGCCGCGTACTCAAAAGGAAGTTCGAGGTTTTCTAGGAAGGCTAAATTACATTGCCCGGTTCATTTCACAGCTAACGGAGAAATGTGACCCCATATTTCGTCTCCTTAAGAAACACAACCCAGGCGTTTGGGGCGAGGAGTGCCAAAGGACTTTTGATAAAGTCAAACATTACCTATCCAATGCTCCAGTACTGATGCCACCTAATCCGGACAGACCGCTAATACTATACTTGGCATCGGGAACTCCATGGGATGCGTGCTGGGTCAACATGATGAATCAGGAAGAAAAGAAAGAGCAATATACTATCTCAGTAAGAAGTTCACAGAGTGTGAGACGAGATATTCACCAATTGAGAAGTTATGTTGCGCCTTGATTTGGACAACCCGAAGATTGAGACAGTACATGCTGTACCATACGACTTGGCTTATCTCGAAGCTGGACCTTCTAAAGTACATGATGGAGTCGACAGCTCTAAATGGAAGGATGGCCCGATGGCAAATTCTGCTTTCCGAATTTGATATACTCTATGTGAACCAGAAGGCAGTTAAAGAAGCGGAATAGCCGACTTTCTGGCTAGTAGAGCTCTAGATGATTACGAGCCTCTGAACTTTGATTTCCCAAATGAAGACCTGATATATGTTGCGACCACCGAAAAAGACTCGCAAGAAAGTCATTCTTGGAAGTTGAACTTCGATGGTGCCTCAAACGCTATAGGTAATAAAATTAGAGCAGTCCTAATAGCCCCAAACGGAGATCACTACCCCTTCAATAGCAAATTGGACTTCGATTGCACGAATAATATGGCAGAATATGAAGCATGCATCATGGGTATCTGTGCAGCCATAGAACGTGAGATCAAAGTGCTAGAAGTTTATGGAGATTCCGCTTTGGTGATTTATCAACTCAAAGGAGAATGGGAGACAAGAGATCCCAAGTTAATCAAGTATCGAAAATTGGTTCTTGAGTTGATTAAGGATTTCAACGACATCACCTTCTTTTATCTCCCACGAGATGAAAATCAGATGGCTGATGCCTTAGCTACTTTGGCTTCAATGGTAAGAGTGAACAAACAAGAAGATGTACAACCTATCCAGATGAGTATTTATGAAGCTCCGGCTCATTGTTACAGCATCGAGGAAGAAGAAGAAAAGGATGATAATCCTTGGTACACTAACATATTGCGATACATGAAAAATCGTGAGTATCCTGACCAAGCAACCGAGAAATGATAAAAGGACATTGAGAAGGTTGGTCAATGATTATGTCTTAGATTGGGAGATCCTATATAAAAGAAGAAAAGATCAGGTACTACTAAGGTGTGTAGATGCTGTTGAGGCTAAGCAAATCCTGGAAGAGGTCCATGAGGGTGTTTACAGAACACATGCCAATTGTTTTACAATGGCTAGGCAGATAATGAAATTCAGGTATTATTAGTCCACCATGGAAGGAGATTGCATCAACTACGCCAAGAAATGCCACAAATGCCAAATTTATGGAGATAAAGTCCATGTACCTCCTTCACCTCTTCATGTTATGACTTCTCCTTGGCCTTTCTCGATGTGGGGCATGGATGTCATTGGGCCAATTCGCCTAAGGCTTCTAACGGGCATCGTTTTATCTTCGTGGTCATCGATTACTTTACTAAATGGGTAGAAGCTGCTTCATATGCCAATGTCATGAAATCAGTAGTCGGTAAATTCTTAAAGAAGGAGATTATATGTCGTTATGGAATGCCAGAAAGGATCATATCTGACAATGCATTGAACTTAAACAACAGTACCATAGCAGAGGTCTACAGTCAGTTTAATATCAAACATCATAACTCATCACCATATCGCTCGAAAATGAATGGTGCAGTGGAGGCGGCCAATAAAAATATCAAGAAGATCGTGGGGAAAATGACTGAGACTTATAAAGACTGGCATGAGAAGTTACCATTCGCCCTTTATGCCTATCTAATATCCGTCAGAACCTCAACTGGGGCAACGCCTTTCTCTTTGGTCTATGGAATGGAGGCAGTTTTACCCATTGAAGTGGAAATTCCTTCTCTTCGAGTTTTGACAGAAGTAAAGTTGGATGAAGCGGAATGGATCCAATCCCGTTATGATCAGCTAAATTTGATTGAAGAGAAAAAGTTGAAAGCTATCCGTCATGGGCAGATGTACCAAAAGCGAATGATGCGAGCCCACAACAAAAAGGTTCGTCCTAGAGAATTCCATGAGGGGGACCTAGTGTTAAAAAGGATCTTGCCCATACAGAAAGATTTAAGAAGAAAATGGATGTGGAATTGGGAAGGACCTTATGTGGTAAAGAAGGCCTTTTCTGGAGGAGCGCTGATCTTGACGGAGATGGATGGTAAAAGCTTACCCAATCTGGTGAATTCAGATGCAGTCAAGAAATATTTCGCCTAAAAAAAAGGGGGGGAGAGGCCAAGGTGAAAACTCGTAAAGAGTGCCTTGAGACCAAAGGGATTTTGAATTGAAAACCCACAAAAAAAGGGTAATTCAAATATTGATCAAGAATAGGGCATATGGTAGTCTTGCTATTCCTGAATGAACAAAGAAAAAAGATACTACGTCTTGGGGCATCAACAAAGGGCTTTGGATCTCCAAAGCACACATCGAGCTTAAAAGGATCTTCGGGAAATTAGTATAAAGAGACTCATGCTATGATATTCGGGGCGCCTACTTTCATATTATTCACTTTGTATTTGAGCGAATTGGCTATGTTGACAAATCTATTCATTTTGAGCCTTGCTCCAAATAAACTTCAATCTTATCCACTTCTACAATCTCTTTTTCAAGCATTTTATATTGAAATAACGATTAATGGACTAACATTCAAGTGAAGGAAGTTTTGCATATTACTCTGAAAGGGTCTAAAAGATACAAGGATCTAAGAACACGACCACTATTCAAGAACTAACCAAACTTAGGGGTTGGAAATATTTGAGAACAGATAATGGGAATAATGACTATCTCTTTGGATTTTCGGTTAAAGATACTAGCTGAACAAGAAGGCATGGTAACACATCAGTAATAGAACTTAGACAGACATTGGGCAACGATAACCCAAACATTAAAAAGGGATCATTCTCATGCATTCATGTAAATATCATCCATACGCATCCAGTTGGGAGCATTTGATTCATTCTAATCACGACATCCTAATCATGGGGCATAAACATAAGCACATAAAATCGATTCTACGCATCATATCCCCCAGAGGACAGTACAGCAAGATTGATTAAAACCACAAAATTTATCTCCCTAAAGTTGCATGGAGCAGGTTGAAGCCACCAGCCTTATCTCCCTATAGTTGCAGTGGAGCAGGTTGAAATTACCAATTCTTATCCTGCTGAAGTTGCAATGGGTTAGAGGGAGGCTACTTGAAGAAGAAAAGAAGCACCGAAATTCAGCAAGACCAAATTTTGCCCGGGCCCAATTACAGTACCCAAAATCCAATTACATTAACCCTAGCCCAAATTATGGACAGCCCAATAGGCCTAAAAACTAAACAGAACAAAAAAAAAACCCTAGAGTGCTTTCTCTTCTCTCGCGCCGCAGCCCCCTCGAGCGCCATGCCCGTGCCTTGCCCTAAGGCCCCCAACGCGCCCTAGGCCACATTGCACGGAAATGGCAAAAATTAGCCCTCATCCGCCTCTGTTGACCCACGAGATACCTGCAGAAAAACAAAGAGAAGCAGCAAAGAGAATAGCAAAGAAAATGGCAGAAACAGAAGCAACAATAATAATAAACTTGTAATATCTACTCGGCTATATAAGCCCAACACAAAAACCATTGTGGAGGATTCGGAAAAAAATCAATAAAAATAGGATCTATCAGAAATCAAACGCAAAAGCAGTAGAAGGTTGTTTTTTTAAATTCTCCCATTTTCTTTTTTTTTTGCGATACTGTTATTTTTTCTTTATTTTTTATTTATTGTTTTTTAAAATTTTACAAATAATAAAAAGAAAAGGAAAAGGAATTTACCAGAATCGCCCCGTAGCCGTGTCGTCTCCCTGTGGTCCATCGGCTGAGGTTTCTCTCCGCGATCGGAAAGAGGGACCTTTTTCTTTCTTTTTTTTTTTAGCCAAAGGGTTGGCCTTCAAATGGGTCTCGAAACAGGGAGTTAAATCCCCTCTCCATGCGCCATTGGCCACCGGACATGGTGGTGGTGCGACACGCAACGGAGGGGAGTCTAATCGACGGAGCAAAAGAGAAATGGCTGGTGGCTACTCTATCAGATTTTTAAAAAAGGGGTTTAGGGTTAAAATGATGTTTTAGAAAACTTTTGGCGTTTTATGCATCAAACAAAACGGCGCCGTTTGGTTCAAGGGATACTGTGCATATCCCTTCAAAGGGATATTTGCGCGAATGATCCCTCCCTTCAGCGCCTCCATTCAATTTGACCCCCTTTTCATTTTTTCTTGTTTTTAAATTCGACCCCAAACATTTCTTCCTGTACCGATTTAGTCCTGTACCGAAATGCTGCGCATCAAGGTGGGTTATTTACCCATTTGATCCCCGTGAGTTATAGTGCGCGACGGTGTGATCCCTGATCGCCTTTTCTTTGACTTATTGCAACTTTAGACCCCTGACTTTCATTCGGATTTCAATATAATCCTGGACTTGCTTAATAAATTTATTTATTCATTGGTTTTTCTTATAAATCATGATTATTATTATTTTATATATTTATTATTATCACTATTATTTTTTTTACTATTATTTGTTTATTACCGCTACTATTATTATTATTTTATTTTTGCCTATTATTTCATTTTTTACTATTTTTATTTTCAAGCATCCTATATTATTTTATTATTATCATTACCATCATTTTATTTTATTCTTTTTTCTTATTATCATTATTGTTCCAATTTTATTATTATTATCACTATTATAAATATATTGTTATCACCATTCTCTATATTATTATTACTATCATTATATTTTCTTTATAATGTATATATTTTATTATTATTTTGTTTGTTAATTGATATTTTTATTTTCATCATCATTATTTCATATTACTACCATTATTATTTTTGTTATTATCACTTTTCACTCTATCATCTTTATTTCTATTTTATTATGATGATTATTATTACTATTATTTCTATTTATGTTATTGTTTCTTCTATTGTTATTATTATAGATATATTATTACTATTATTATTCTTGTTTTACTATTATCGTATTATTATTGTCACCATAATTATTATATCATCGAGTTGGTTGACTTAATACTATTGCGTACATTCTATCTTATTGTTTCTTCTATTAATAACTCATTCATTTTACTTCTCTATTTCATTTTACTTTTATCTCTGTTATTATCATTTCCTTTAATCTATTAATACATTATTCTTATTACGCAACCTAACTTCGTGATTTATCTTTTTATCGAATCATTTTTCATTAACTTTTATTCGATGCATCAAGTTTTAAAATGATCGATATTCTATATTTAGAAGTTCGAGGAATCGTGCCCAATCGTGCTGGGTTTCGATTTTCCGTTCGTCTAAATGACTAAATATCCTTCTAAGATTTTGACCGTGTTTTCAAATAAGGCAATATTTCGTGTTTGGATATTCGAGGAATCGTGCCCAATCGTGCTGGATTTCGTTTTTTTGGCTTGTCTGAATAGTGGAATACCCTTTTTAAAATTACAATATATAAATTTCGGAAATCATGAAATGATCTTGGTATCGAGGGTCGAAACATCGTGTCCTATCGTGCTGGATGTGATATTTCATCTCTTCGAAACAAGAGAATTTCAATGTCCAATTTGAATTATCCAAGCATTTTCTAAAGGGTTCGCATTTTAAAATCTTTTCCAATTTTCGACATTAGGACCTTAATTAATCAATTAGGTACCAGTTTTGGGCGTATCGAGGGTGCTAACCATTCCTCGTACGTAACTGACTCCCGAATCCATTTTTTGAGTTCCGTAGACCAAAATCGTTGTTTTGATAAATCAAACTTTTATTAAAAACAACCGTTTTAAGAGGTGACCCGATCACGCCTCATCGAAAATGATTGGTGGCGACTCCAGTTTTTATTTCCTTTTTCAAAACCAAAGTCGAGCCTCGTTTTACGAAAAAATGGTTTCGACAGTTTTATTAATCAATCTATTCAAAAAAATTATAAGGTTACATTACCAAAAATACTTCACTTAGGGCACCAGATCCAACAAGCCAAAGGTAGAAAGGGTTGGAGGTAAAGAGAGTACTAAGGTTGAGAGTTGAAGATAAGTTGACGAAATATCGAGTTAGCATCCCATTGTAGATTGAGGTCATGCATCGCATGAACGTGGCCGAACATTGTATAAGCTGTACGACCTTCACTAGAAAATGTAGGTCTCGAAGGGGAAAGTGAATGTTACCTTCTCCTGATCATCGAGATGAATCGATATTTGATGATAGCCAGAATAACAATCAAGGAAGCAATAATATTCTCTCCCAACCAGTCTATCTAACATGATCAATGAAAGGTAGCGAAAAGTGGTCTTTCAGTGTTGCATCATTGAGTTTTCTGTAGTCGATGCATATCACCATCCGGGTTGGGAAAAGTTCATTTTTCTCATTAGCTACCATAGTTAAACTACCTTTTTTCGGAACGCGCTATGTTGAACTAACCCATTCACTACCAGAAATTGCATACACTATGCCGGCATCCAACCATTTCGTTAACTCCTTCTTCACAACTTCTTTTATGGCCAAGCTCAACCGCCTCTGAGCATCCACAACTACTTTTTTACCCTCCTCTAACCTGATTTTGTGTTGACAAAAAGTGAAGCTAATTCTCTTGAAATCGACAATTATTAGCTTATACAAAATAGTTATTAACCTATACAAAAGAATGAACATTAATAATGAAAGAGAAATATTAAAAAGTATTAAAATATTTATTGAATTGAAAATTTTAACAAGAAATTTAATTAACTTTTTTCTTAAAACATCTAAATTTCCCTATCAACAATTTTTAAACATCTAAATTGGCCTACTAATTTGAGTGGCTTCAAAAGAAGCAAAATTGATACATATATATAATACTATATATATCAAATTGAATCTATCTATTTTTACTTTTTCAACTTAATTTGATGTATTTTTACCCTAAACTTTTTTTTAATTTATAATAGTTATATTTAATTTTAAAAAATGGGTAAACACTAATAATGAGTGGAGAATATTAGAAAAAAAAATAAAAAAGAAGTATTTATTGAATTGAAAGATTTAATAGAAATGTATTCAAATTCTAAAGAAAAAAAAGAAATTTAATTCAAAACACTTATATTGCCCCTATTAACATTTTAAAACGCTTAAATTGCCGTATTAATTTCAATGGCTCCAAAAGAGTTGGTTTTATTATATACAATATATATAATATATAGATATAGAAATATATTTATAAAGACATATAAATTAAATAAATCATATTCATTGTTAAGAAAAATAAATATAAAAGAGTGTAAGGTTTTGAATAGGAAAAAGAAAAGCAGAATATTGGGAAAAATATTTGAAGTAAATGAAAAGAAGAAAGTGGTGGGAAAAAAACTTTTATTAGACTTAATTAATACCTTAATGTAGATATACAAAATTAGCTAAGAAAATATATATATTTCATCCTTACTTAACTAAAATATTAAATTAACCTTGTATAATTAATCAAAAGACTAAAATAATCCTATACAAAAATATAAAATATAAAATAACGATTTTAACTTTATTTATTCTAGTGGCTAGCTGGTTTTATACTATATATAAATTTACCCAAAAATATAGATTTAAAAACAGCATGCTGCATTAAAATTAGAAGATGATAGGCCGAAGAAGCAAAGCATAATATAACATGCCAGGTTTATTCGAAAAGTGAAAAAATTTAGGGAAGGAAAAAATATAAATTTAAAAAATAAATTTAGATAAAAAAAATAAAACCCATTTAAAAGTTGAGTCGTGCCTCAAGTAATATTTTTTTTGCTTGAATTTATCAACATTAAAAAACTTTTGTTGTTGTTGTTGTTGTTTTTTATTACTTTGCTACTATTTTCTTGTTGTTTTCTTATTTTCTGCTGTTATTTCACTATTATGTTGTTATTGTTTTGTTGTTACTATTTGGATGTATGGGAAAGGATTGAATGAAACAGTGACGCCACGTCATCTGTATCCCTTTCCAATAGATTTATGCCACATCGAGTATGTTTATCCGAATTCAAGCATTTTATCCGAATTTAAGGATTTTAATTTGAATTTGATTTTTTAGGATAAAAATGTTGAAATTCAGGATAAAAATGTTGATGTGGCATAAATCTATTGGAAAGGATACATGACGACGTGGCATCACTTGTTTCATTCAATCCTTTCTCTTGGATGTATAATTTTTATTGTTAATTTTGTTCCTTTTTTGAGATATTTACTTGTTAAATTTCACATATTTTCATGCTATTTAAATATACATATTTTTTAAAATTTATTTTCAATATGTTGAGAAATATTTATTTTAATATTTTTAATATTTTTTATGTATTACATTTAAAAAAATTAATATAAACAGATCAGACCGAATAAGGATTTTAGTATTTTTTATCCAGACCAAATTTAAATAAAATTTTAAATCTATTTATAAAATAAGAACAGACCTAAACTTAACAAATGAATCTAAGATTTTAATTGAACCCGACCGGATTATGAAAAGTTGTAATCAAGAGGCATGACTCATTCCCTATGTTGAGCTTTTTATTGGTTGAAATCTTTATACTCATAACTCATAATGCTTAATTAATGATTAAAAACATCATCAATCATTCACTTCATCTACTTGCTTTAAAGGTGGAGAGCCATAGCATTTTGTAGCGAAAGGAGAGATGCTGCAGACCTTGGACCCTTCTTAGCCCGTGCAACTGCTTTTCGTTAGACCTAATAATATGAGACCATGATCCTCATTACATCTAGAGATGTTATTTCACCTACTCAATTTACATATCACATCATATAAACAAAAAACATACACATACATGCAAAAGGGTATGTTTGTTTCATTTAAAAAAATATTTTTAATAACTTGGTTAATAGAAAACAAAAAAAACAAGCCTTCTATTGTTGTTCTTTTTTTGAAAAATAGTAAGTCACTTTTTTACACTGACCGTGAGTAACTTCATTCTCATATTTTTAATTTTAGTTTTTAAAATATTTAAATATAAAAATATTAGTCTCAAATATTATAGTTTTTAATTATATGAAATATACACATTTATATTTAATTATTTATTATATTATTATTGTAATTAATATAATTTATTATTTTAATAATATTATTTAATATCACAATTTTAAAATTAATAATAATTTTAAATAATAGTAGTAACATTTCAACATGTCTAATAATAAATATATATTATTAATTTATAAATATATTATAATATAAACACAAACTAAACTCCTATTTAACTTCATTTATCTCTTCCAACTCATAAAATGATGTTTTTTTTTTTTATTTTGAAATTTGCATTTTATGCAATGAATTCTTTTTGGTAATCACATATTTATATTTAATCATATAATTAAAATAATATATTTATTATATTTATAAAATTATTTAATATGACAATTTTTATTTCAGTAATAAAATTTAACATTAATAATAATAAATATATATTATAATTTATAAATATTTAATAATAAATGTTTTATAATATAGATATGAGTTTATTTTAGCTTCATTATGTCTCACTTTTCACTCATGAGATCATTATAAAACATACTAAACAAGAAAAGAAAGACAAAAACTAGATGGGTTTGGATTTCTGCAAGCAAAATCTAATAGCCTCATCTAATCTTTTATTTTGCTATTTGATCACTTTAAAATTCTTAACATGAAGAACTCAAAAGTAATCCTTACATGAAGCCTCCTATAAAAGTTTAAGCCCAAATAACCTTAAGACCCATATAAGTTCCCCAAACCCAATATATTTTGATATGTTTGGTGAGCAGTAAACTGAAATTTTCAAGAGCCAACAAAAATAATAAAAATCAAACCATGGGAAATCAATTCCTATACATTTCCCTGCTTCTTTCTTTAGTGTTCTCAATTCCCCCCATTTTTTGCTCTGTTTTGAAGGTAACTTGGACATAAAATACTGAAAAGCTATAACAAATTTCTAAGCTCAACAGGTAAGTGCCATATCCATTGTCAAAAAGCTAAAAAAAAGAGAACAGACTAGTGTTGCAGGAATGGAAGTATTATTTGTTTTCATTACCAACTGTACTGTACTGTTTAATGATACATAGGAACCACTCAACACAGGAGAGGGTGAAGAGAGTTCAATTCAATCGATTTTCCTATCTGTGGGTCGAGACTTATATGGTGGTGTATTAGATTTACCACGCTTATCCTCCGACATCTTTTGATGAAACTCCTCAGTTTCCCTAAAATACCTCTCAAATGCTCGAGGCAGGAACCTTGGGATCAAAAAGCATAACAGGTTGATTGCGAAATACATTAGATTTGCAGCTGACAGCCCCTTCCCGAACCAATCCCATGCTATGTCCTACACACGTACAACTCACATCTGCATCAACATTGCTGTTGAAAGGCATCGAAACCATAAATATTTGGTTCAAACAGTAGTTACCTTCGATGGTGCATTATAGGGCAGAGTTTTGTTCACCCAAGTATCATGCACCCAATCAAGTATAACGAACACCCTCCTAACTGTATATAGCAATGGCACCAATGCTCTCACCGGCGGCGAAAACAACGACAGCCCACTTATTACATTCTCCGTTAGTATCTGAAACGAAAGCAAGAACAAGTGAGGTGTTGCTGACCGAACGGCCTGGTCGTCCGCCCTTGCAAATCCACCCAACACATACGCTAGTGGCAATAGAAGACCTATTGTGGTTCCCAGAATCACATACAGCTTAAACAGTTTGCTGCCTCGGAAAATCTCTTCCGAGCCACCGGAGGATACTCGGCTGCCGCGGGACGGGAAGGCGAAGCGTGAAAGGGCGATGAGGTAAGCGGAGGTGAAAGCCGGGAAGACTAAATCCAGAAGTGGCACTAGACCACTGATAGAGAAAACCATAATGAAAGCTACTAGTTGGAGTTCGATGAGACGCAATGATCCCATTACACCGCCCACCACTGGTTGTTGCTCCTGGTAGCGAATATGTCGGTGTTCAGGTTTTCCGCCGGGTGCAACGGTGTGGTCTGGCTCACTTCTAGGAGCCACTGCAAGTGATACACCAGACATCCTTGTGCTTTTTGTTGCTCTATGGAACTACCTGATAAAGATGGTAACATACATTACATAGTGATAAAATGAAAGTTCAAAGGGAAAAAAAGGAAATGTAACTAAAGAGCAGAGGTCTTACTAAGTAGAACGATTGAATCACAACCCAGAAAGAAAGATGAGGAAATGAAGGTTGAGAAAGAGGGAAGAGTTTTGGCATTACAAATACAGAGAGAGAGGATGCATTACTATGAAATTGTTTAAGAACGGTGGATATGTTTGTGGCATTACACGTGGTCACATGGATGTGCAATTTTCTTACACGTATCCAGTTTTTGCTTACGTGTCGCTTCCGCTGATAAAATAAACCATTTCTCAATTTTCTATGCCTCTAGGCTCTATGGTCTCGGATAAGTATAGGTCTAGGGCACTTTGATTTTTATTTTTTTTTTCATCTGATCTAGGGCACTTCATGAATTTAGGTAATTCACGTTCGTTTATTATAATTTAAAATTTTTTTAGGATTCATATTGAATTGAATTATTGGTGGAGTGATCAGTTTAATATGGTTTAATTTTTTTTAAATTAATAATAAATTGAATTATAGGTGGAGTGATAAATATTTTATTGATATTAATTTTGAGTATGGATATTTAAAATGGATCGAATTAGTCAAATCGCATTATTAGATTAGAAATCGATTGTGGTATCAATTTCAGAGAAAGATTTTAGATAGGTTGAGCCTTGAATTGGTACGAGCTGATTGAATCAGACTAAAAAATCAATTGAACTTGCAATTGAACCATTTGCTTATATTTTATTTTTATAATTTTTTAATGATTTATTTAACTGAATCATCCAAATTAATTGGGCCACTGAACAAGTAACATGATCAATTTAACCACCAATCTAATTCTAGAAACACTAATTTTGAGTTTGATCTATAACGAAATCTTTACTTGTAAAAAAAAGAAAGAAATCATTACTCTTTAACTCTTATAAAAATAAATTTTAATGTTCATATTTTTTATATTCTCTCTCAAAAAAGATTAATATTTTTTTAATATAATGTTGACTGAGTATTAATTTAGTTGAAATCATTACTATTGCACCGATAAAGAGGTCGTAGGTTTGAACGCACAGGATTAAGTGTATTTTTTTCGAAGTTTGGAGGCTATGTAACACCCCAAACTCGATCCGAAAAACCGAATTCAAATCTCGAGTGTTACCACTCTAATACAAATGTAGGCTCAATCTACTTGTATAAATTTCAATGAATACAACTTACTTACATACCACCTGAACTAAAAGACAAGTGATTATACATCAGATAATAATAATTGTAGTACTGGGTAAATTAATTACAAGGAAATTCTAACTAATCTTATAGCTTATTTACAACATTCCAATACATAGACTTTTGTGCAAAACTATTGACTGCATTTATACTACCAACTTGTTTTGTATGCATAATAGCTTAATACGCCACTCCATTGGCGTAGTCTTGGCATCGCCCCTTCTAGCATAGATCCATCTCAGCTTACCTGTAACAATATACACCGTGGTAAGCTCATAAGAACTTAGTGAAACAAACACCAATTACCTGGTTCATGTTTTCACATCGCATCTCGAATTTCAAATAGCCATTTTTTATGCTTATCTTCCAACTTGTCTCTTGCAAAATACTTTTCTAAAGTTTCATTCCCCATACCATAGTCGTCGTATCCTACTCTGAGATCATGTCTAACCCTTCTCGTATTCAATACATCATTCATGTTCCTCGTTATGAACTTTCACGATTCCTTGCCCATTTCCTTTCCAAATGTCCATATAGACAACCACTGTTATTCTTGCATACATACTCTAAGTCATCGTTCCTTCGATAGTTCATGATTGATCACATATACAAATGGTAGATACCTCTTTCAATTATTCAATTTGAATCTTCATCAAAAGTCTCATTTTTCCTCTACATATCCAATTGCACTTGTAAATCGTGTTGGCCGTGCCAAAACCATTTGATACAGAGTCCACCACTGAAAGTCTCATCCTTGCATGCCAAGCATTTTCTTTCCGAGTTCGTTATTAGTACTATTACTTCAGAGTGCATCACTAAGGTGGTTCATTCAGATTATTGCCAGAAGGGCTTTCATTTTGTGATATTCCATGTAGGCTTCCATTTCATAGATTGCCACAAAGACCTCCATTTTTCATAGATCGCGACAAAGGCTTCCCTTTTCATAGATCGCCACAAAGGTTTCCCTTTTTATAGTTCACCACAAAGGCTTCTCTTTTCATAGATCATCACAAATGCTTCCTTTTTCATGACATGTTTACGATAAGGATTTGCCTAGACTCACATTTTGTGGGGTTTGCCTCTCATCGTCTTGGGATACGTAGAGAACCTCATTAGGTAATAACCTTCCTTTAATTCTTTCCACATGATGCTATAGCCCAGCTATGGTCTTACACAATATGGTGTCATGGCCATAGATGTAACACCCCTAACCTATGTCTGATGTCGGATTAGGGTTAAAGGCATTACCGGACAGATCGAAAACTTTTATAAACATTTCATACAATCATTCACCAAACACAAACAAAATGTCCCTTATAATGGTCAATGAGACCTTAATCATGCTTTAGAGTAGGGCAGGGACTAAACTGAACACATACATAAATTCTCAAAAAATTTAAAAACTTTCTAAGTTTCAGGGGTTACACGCCCGTGTGAGCGGGCCGTGTGCCTCCCACAGCTGCTAGGCATGCCCATGTGTCTCCCCCGTGGTCGAATCTGACTTAACTCTACGGCCATCAAGCATGCCCTTACACTTTGGCCGTGGTCGATCCTGACTATACCACACGGCTACCAGGCACGACCGTGTGCCAAGACCGTGTACTCTTAATCAGCTACTGACTTAGTCCCACGGTCAATAGGCACGCCCGTGTGCCATAACTGTATGGCAAAATAGGCCATTTGTAAGGCCAATATGCCACCCACATTAGGGTCATACCTACAAGTAAATTAGCAACACATCTCATTCACATTTGACAACCAAAAACATATCAAAATAATCATCCAATCTCTACATTCTAATCCAATTCCAATCATGCCAAATTTACAAGACTAAAACTCATGTAAACACAAGCATAATTTATCCATACACTCACCATAAACTTAACCATTTCAAAAACTATTAAACCATATCAAAACATGCACCATTTATCATATTCATTAAAGCATATAACCATCACATAACTAGCCAAATCACATGGCTAAGTTCACATCTCAATCTCATACAAATAACTAGCCTATACATGCCATACTTAGTTATACACATTTCTAAAAATGTACCAAAACAAGCTGAGTAATGTGATGACGATCCTCAACGGTCCTCGAGCCTTCAATAGCTTTAACGATCTATAAACAGAGAAAACGCACACAGAGTAAGCTTTCCCAAAAGCTTAGTAAGTCATATACAAATAAACTTAATATATCAGCATTCAAAATATATAATCTATATGAATTTACTAATAGCTCAATTACATAGGCATTCATCTCTAAATTGCACATATCATAATATACTTTGATATCTCATAGCTTTTCCATTCAGGTATCACTTTATAATCTCAAATTTAATACACGATTCATCTAGGTAAAAGTACGAATATACTTACCTTCTTATACATACAATGTGTACTTATCAGACGTACCTGAAACAGATATGCAAACCATATAATCATTCATATCTCGGACTCGCCTGTTGAACCGTTCGGAATCTAATAGGATATACAGAATACTCAGAATAGTTGTACAATGCCGACGTCCCAGACGTGGTCTTACATGTAATCAGATAACGATGCCACTGTCCCTAACAGGGTTATACATGAATTAATACGATGCCAATGTCCCAGACATGGTCTTACACGTAAAGATCATATCGATGCCAACGTCCCAGACGTGGTCTTATATGATAAAACAGAACAGATACCTATGTCATGACATAGCTAATCCTATCTATTCCTAGATTCATAAGGGGATTCTCAGACATTGTCACTAAGTCAACCTTATCTCGAAATTCATGTACAGATCATCTTGTAAGCATTCATTGTTAATAATAGTCATATAAACATACATAATTCAATACAAGTACGTTTATTTGCATAACCTTACCTCGAATTCGATTTAACTGAATAGAAACGGCTAATCGGTTACTTTCGCTTTCCCGCGATCTAAGTCTGATTTCTTCGGCTCTTGATCTATACATATTCAAATTTAACCCTTTTATTCACTAATTCATCCAATTCAATTCAAATACACATATTTTAGGCAATTTACAAATTAGCCCTTATATTTTCACATTTGGACAATTTAGTCCAATTTTCTCAAAACATCAAATTCACAAAATCATCATTTAATCATGCATAGCCGAATACCCCTATATAACATATAAGTCCAAACATTTCATCAATTTTACAATTTAGTCCCTCAAATTGCTATTTTCTCAATTTAGCCCTAATTAGCTAAATTCATCAAAAATTCAAGAACAAAATATGTTCATTAAACACATATCTATCATTTAACACCATAAATCATCATAAATCATATAGTTCATCAAAGTCTCATATCACAAACATAATCAATTCTTAAAATTGAAGCATGGGTTTTGTAGTAAACAAAGCAACGATTGCAAAAACGTAGAAATTATCGAAAACCGATTAAAACATACATTGAATCAAAGCTTGTAATGACCGAATGCCCTAACTATTTTCTTTCTTTTCTTTCCTTCAAAATTCGGCAATATGGATGAACAAAGGCCACTATCTAATTCTTTTGTTTTATTAAAAGTATATTAATGCACATTTTACCATATTAACCTTTCATAATAATAAGAAACACATATATATAACATGGCACATTTGACCTTTGTCCATCCACTATCCACATATTGGCATATTTGCCTCCTAAGGCCACAAACATTCAAAAGCCACAACACTTAAGTACTTTAACAAATAGTATGCTTATTTTGCATTTAATCAATTTAATCCTTTTATCAAATTAAATATACAGACAGAAAAATTAACTTACAAAAATTTAACACATGCTAAGTCACATATCAACGGCACAGAAAATAATATTAAAATATTATACGGGCTCGGATTTGTGGTCTCAAAACCACTGTTCTGACTAGGGTCTAAACCGAACTGTTACAATAGACTTTTCCTTTTCGAGATCGTGTTTAAAGTCCCAACAGACCCCTTTCAGACTCCACCATGGTGAACATACATAGACTCACTTGACATACTTTTCATACATTGACATCATTCATTACTCAACACTCGATTCATACAAACACCCAAACTATTTCACATCATTATCACATTTTCCAGACACACCCATACAACCATACTTTAACTTCAGGATTCAAACCACTTACTTAACTCCTCAAATTTCCTACATACTACACATGCAAAATCTATCAAACACACATGCAATAGCATCATCACCATACCATAATTTTCTAGTTCGATTACATAGTTCAATCATCATTCATAAAAGCATTCACATGAACAACACACAAGCAAGAGTCGGTTTAAGGACTTACCTGATACTCACAAACAGCAACTTGATTTCTAAATCTCAACGTTCATCCAAAAACCTTAGCAATCCACTACTTGCAAGGTATAAGAATACCATTAAAATTCATTCATATTATGTTTATCATGATCTCATACCTAGAAAATCCTCATGCAAAGCTTTACTTTACCATTTTCCTATTCACCCTCTTAACAACTTATCATTACAAAAGTTAACATGCAAAAACCATAATACTTACCCAAGATGTGACATAACTTTCTTTTAGAACTCTGATCCTTAGTTTCAGCTCAACAAGGAAGATCTATCCTCAACTCTAAGGCAAATCAATCCTAGTATCCTAGAATGGAAGGAAGAAAATAACTTCCCATTTTCCTTTTCAAGCTTTCTCATAGGAGGATCACACATTTGTCACAATCCCTTTTAATCTACCCAATAAATGGTTTACAGTTGTAGAGAAGCGTATGCATGAATCCATCTTTTAATATATATTTAGTCCATCTCTTTATCCGCTCCTGACCATGTTGTTAGAACTTAACCAGCATAGTAACTAAGCAAACTTGACGTACTGTTCCTTTGGTGATACCTATTTCTAAAAACCCTCGATACTCTTACCTACCACTCCAATATAGCTATTCGCCCAATGTATACGCCAAGAGCATCAATTGGGCGAATGGGTCTACGCCACTCAAATTTCTTTTGATTTACACGCCAAATTCAAGACCTGCCAAAGCTGGGTGTTACAGGTTATTAGTAGAAATAACTATTGTATCAAAAAATTATTTTAAGGTGATCTATAATTTTTTTATATATTCCTCTATATTTACAGTATACATAAAAACACAAGTTTAGAGAAAATTTTGAACTGACAATAATAGTTTTTTGTTCATTATATTACTAAATTAACATTAAAAATATTTTTTATTCAATTATTCAACAATGAGGGAATATGGAGGAGAGAATGGTGGTTGATTTGAAGGTCAGTTCACCCAGTAGGGGCAAAAAGCTAGAGGTTAAAAGAGTAAAGATAAGGAGAGCATGAAGGCTAAGGGCTAAAGGTGAGTTAGCAGAGTATAAGTTTGGTATCTAAGAGAGTCGATCCTTTCTTCCTTGTTCCTTGATGCATTTATAGGTAAGGATTCCGTGTAAGTTCACGTTAATGTAACACCCTTAACTTGTCTCCGTAGCCGAATTGGGGTCACAGAGTATTATGATAACATTTCAAACATTTAACACTACTTAAAAACAAATATTAAATGTAACACCCCCTACCTGTATTCGTTGTCAGAATAAGGTACAAGGCATTACCAGAGTTTACAAATTTTTTTTTTTGAAACCGAAACCATTCTAATTCAACATATTTTCAAAATAAAATTCATGCATATTTATAAAATAACTTCAACACATAAGCCATATCAGTGGCTAACCTTATATTCATTTCATATTACCATTTATTTTATTAGCTTATACATGCCATTCATTTCCAAACTAAAGTTTCTTTAAATACCGAAATACTGGGGTTGATAGTGTGATGAGTCTCCCACCGATCCGATCTCCGAGCTCTTAACACTACAAAACAGGGAAAAAGGAAATAGGGTAAGCACTTTGTGCTTAGTAAGCCCATGTAACAAGAATTATACTTACCTAGTATAATCAATACAAGCAATAAACATCCGTATACTCACTCAATGCATTATTTCCCTAGTATTCACAAACTCAACATCTAAGTTAGTCCATTAATTTTCATCTATCAATAGTATACACGCCATGATTGATGAGCTCATCAATGTCATGATTTCCATTTCCTTGTTATTTTTCCATATTTATCCCGTTGAATTACTCGGAATTTCGATGGATTTTCAGAGGTACACTTTAGTGTACAAATCCGGGTCCGTCAATTCATATTCATGTGCGCACATTTTCATTTGAGAGAGCACACTCGCGAACCTCATCTTTACAATGGGATTACCACCCGAGCTAAATCTCGCAATATAAACTCATAGAGTATTGTCGGGATTACCAGTCGAAGCTAAATCCTCGCAACGACAATTACTCTAATGAGCTTGGATCCGAATTACAGTCCAGGCTAAATTCAGACCCTAATCGGATTACCCGTCAGGGCTAAATCCATTTTCCACATATTCTTCGGGAGGGCTATATCAGGATAGGATCACCCGTCCGGGCTAGATCCTTTTTTACCGTCAATTCCTTTTCAGAGATCCATCGAATTTTCCTTTCATTCAACCGGATTTCTTTCCCTTTTACCAAATATATCAATGTATCATCAATTTTCATATAATGAACATTCAAATTATATTCACATCAATATCATACATTTTAAGCATTTAAGAATATAATTCAAGTTACATGAACTTACCTCGTTACTAGTTCGTTTATAAAATCTACTAATCCGGGACTTTTTCCTTTCCTCGATCTAGCTTTGTATTTGAGTTTTCTGGATCTAAATAAATAAATTCAATCATCAATTCAATACATTTCATGTTCACATGTAGCATTTTCTATAATTCTATTATTATTTTTAGCTTATTCAAAGCTGTCTACTTGAGTCACAGTCACTAAATTATTTATTTCTCGAGCTACAGAGCTCCAAATGAAGAACCGTTAATTTTCCCTGAAACTAGACTCACATATCTTCTTCCCATAACATTTTCAAAATTTTTGGTATGGCCAATCAATACCAGATTATTCTTAAAGTTTCCCCTATTTTACTGTTTGACTGTTCTGACCTCTCTTCACTACGAATCAAATTACTATTCGTACAGAATTCATATGACCTTCTTATTTATTTCATTTGAAAATAGACTCATTCAAGATTCTAAACATATAAAGTTAAGCCCCTAATTATTTTTCTCCAATTTTTTATGATTTTTCAAATTCAGAACAGGGGATCCCGAAATCCCTCTGAACCAGTCTTACAAAAATATAAATATCTCAAATTACAGAATTCCTTTTCTTTCCATGTTTCTTTCATATGAAAATATACTTAATAAGCTTTAATTTCATATCTCATTCAACTTCTAATTCCACTTCTACGATTTTTAGTGATTTTTCAAATTTACTCTACTGCTGCTGTCCAAAACAGTTTTGTTATAGCTTATTTTACAATTAAATCCTTTACCCAATTCTAACTTCAAATTCTTTCAATTAAACCACTAATTCATCATTTTATTCATCATATGCTATATTCAAAAACTCTGAAACTTCAAAAATTTCAACTTAAATTCATCAAAACTTTGTTCTAAAACTTATAAAGCATCAAAATTAAAAGAAAAGGACTAAATTAACTTACCAAATTAAACTCCAAGCTTTAAAAACTATATTATCCCTTTTTTTCTTTCTTTTCTCTTCTTCTTTCTCCCTTCACGTTTGCTCTCTGTTTCTTCCTTTGTTTTATCCTTTTGTTTCTTTTCTCTTTTCTTTATAATAATATAATAATATAATAATATAATAATATAATATACAAAAAAAATCTCAGATTTTCTTCAATAAACCGCCTCATCTTTACAAAATGGCATAATTGCCATTTTGGTCCTTCATAATTTCTTTTAATCTATAATTCAACTTTTACTTTCATTTCAATTTAGTCCTTTTCATTTAATTACCTACCCAAACGTTAAAATTTTCTAACGAAAGTTTAATACCACATTACTAACATTTTATAAATATTTATAAAAATATTTCCTATCATATAAAGACTCATGCAAACATATTGAAATAAATTTCTATTTAAATCGGATTTATGGTTTCGAAACCATTATTCCGATAATCTTGAATTTAGGCCATTACAACTCTCCCCCCCCCCCCTTTTAAGGATTTTCGTCCTCGAAAATCTTACCAGTAAAGATGTTTAATATGTCAACAGGTTAAAGCAGAACATCAGGTACCTTCGGGGTTACTTCAGCCAATTACTATACCGGAATGGAAATGGGAAAGAATCACTATGGATTTTGTATCGGGGTTACCGTTGTCTCGAGGAAAAAGATGCTATTTGGGTGATTGTTGACCGATTGACAAAGTCAGCACACTTTATTCGAGTGCGTATGGATTATTCTTTAGATAAATGTTTGAATTGTACATATCGAGATTGTCGGGTTACATGGAGTGCCTATTTCCATTATATCGAGATAGAGATCCCGATTTACGCCTCGTTTCGGGATAAATTGCAAGAAGCTTTGGGTACTCGGTTGTATTTCAAGATCTTGCATTTCATCCTCAGACAGATGGCCAATCTGAGCGTGTAATTCAAGTATTGGAAGATATGCTCCGATGTTGTACACTAGAGTTTAAAGGTAATTGGGAGAGGTATCTACCTTTGATTGAATTTGCTTACAATAACAGTTATCAGTCCAGTATTAAAATGGCTCCATATGAAGCTTTGTATGGTAGAAAATGTAGAACACCATTGTATTGGACAGAGCTCAGTGAAAAGAAGATACATGGGGTTGATTTAATCCGGGAAAGCAGAAAGAAAAGTGAAGGTTATTCGGGATAGTTAAAAGCGACTTCCGATCGCCAAAAATCATATGCCGATCTTAAACGAAAAGAGATTGAATTTCAGGTTGGTGACAAGGTATTTCTGAAAGTGTCTCCTTGGAAGAAAGTTCTCCGGTTCGGTCGAAAAGGTAAATTGAGTCCAAGATTTATCGGGCCATATGAGATCATAGAAAGAATTGGACCGGTCGCTTATCGGTTGGCATTACCACCAGAACTTGATAGAATCCATAATGTTTTTCATGTGTCTATGCTACGACGATATCGGTCAGATCCTTCACATGTTATTTCTCTGACAGAAGTGGAGATTCAACTGGACATGAGTTACAGTGAAGAACCGATCAAGATATTGGCACGGGAAACAAAGGAGCTTAGAAATAAAAAAAAATAAATTTGGTGAAGGTATTGTGGCAAAAACACGGGATCGAGGAAGCGACATGGGAACCGGAGGAGGCAATAAGGAAACAATAGGTAATTAAATGAAAAGGACTAAATTGAAATGAAAGTAAAAGTTGAATTATAGATTAAAAGAAATTATGAAGGACCAAAATGGCAATTATGCCATTTTGTAAAGATGAGGCGGTTTATTGAAGAAAATCTGAGATTTTTTTTGTATATTATATTATTATATTATTATATTATTATATTATTATATATATATAAAGAAAAGAGAAAAGAAACAAAAGGATAAAACAAAGGAAGAAACAGAGAGCAAACGTGAAGGGAGAAAGAAGAAGAGAAAAGAAAGAAAAAAAAAGGGATAATATAGTTTTTAAAGCTTGGAGTTTAATTTGGTAAGTTAATTTAGTCCTTTTCATTTAATTACCTACCCAAACGTTAAAATTTTCTAACGAAAGTTTAATACCACATTACTAACATTTTATAAATATTTATAAAAATATTTCCTATCATATAAAGACTCATGCAAACATATTGAAATAAATTTCTATTTAAATCGGATTTATGGTTGCGAAACCATTATTCCGATAATCTTGAATTTAGGCCATTACATTAAATATAATTACAATTAATCAAATCACAAACCATTCACAATAAACATACACTTACGGGCCTTAAACTAAGTTTACAGGGCCCTAAAAATAGATTGGAAACATTCTGGGGTCAATTCGAAACAAAACGGAAAAGTTAGGAAAAAGTTGAAAATTTTGAAAATAAGGGACACACGGTCATGTGTCACAGCCTAGACTGTGTGGACATTTGAAGTCCAAACAAACGGCCGTGTCCCAGCTCGTGTGTCTGCTCGTGTGGATATTCGATGTTGAGTCACACAGCCGTGTCGCTAGCCGTGTCTCAGACCGCGTAACAGATTGTTTTAAGACACATAGCCATGTCGTAGGCCGTGTGAAATCTGCACCTAAAGACGATAAGACACACGGTCGTATGGATAGAATGTGTGGGTCACACGGCCGTGTGGCAGCTCATGTCTTAGGCCGTGTGTACCCTAAATTGCTTCAAAAATAAGGTAAACTTTATACCTAACTTGGCTACCAATCCATGCCTAAAACCACCCTTTAAACATTATCAATTACATCTCAAAACAAGTCAAGACATTTCAATTACATACAACCTAAGTGCCTAACCAATGTGCCCTCATTGACACCACATTTCTATCATCACATACAAGGCATTCAACCTTAATCAAATCATACATTCATTTTTCTCCACAATTAAGAATCATAAATTTTAGATACCATATCCTACCATATTTCAACTCAAACAAAATAACCTAAATCATTTACTTCCAAAAGAGCCAATTCCATAGAACATAAAACATCAACCCTATACAATAATTTCCACACAAAAACATACATACATACATACACCTAATATCAATAACCATCAATCCAATTTATCTCAATCCAAAATCACTTGACATATAACATATACTTTCAAAGAGTATAAAACATACTTATATTTACCCACATCTATATACAGGTATTAGCATTAAGACAAAATATAAATCAAAAGTTCATATGACAACATCCAACACAAGTAACTTTCACTAAGTTCAACTATAAACCAAAAGACCGTTACTCAAAACATTATCATCCTAGGTACATGCCAAGACATCAAAAAGAAATACATCACCAACATTGAGTTCAGGATTGTCATTGGATGCTAAGTCGTTGAACGAAAGTAAGTACCTAATTTTTATACAAAGAAAGGTTCAAACATTAAGCAAACTCATTCATTCAAGGAATCACATTTACACCTAATGACCTAAATTTTACATTCCATAACATATAAGTTTATCTCTATGGAATTTACCATATTACTCAATAATTCAAATTGTACATCTTCCATGATATCTTTTTCATGCCAATTTTCTCCAATGGATTTATTATTCCTTGTCAATACGAGTCATCCAATAAACGGCACCTGGTGCTTAACAGTTAAACCGTAAATAAGTTTTGCACCCAGCGTTAGTCGGATGAATCGACAGATATAGTAAGTGTGCCCAGCATTAGTCAGATAAACTGGCAAATATAATGATGTGCCTAGCACTAGTCAGATAAACTGACGAAAGTTACGGCCAGCGCTAATTGGATAAACCGATAGATATAGAGGATGTGCCCAGCACTGGTTGGTTATACCAATATTACATACATAATTGCATAATTCCACATTTCAACAATTCATAATCAGATCTTTTGCATTAATCAACTATGCTTTATTCCATGATCAACTTTATAACATTTTCAATATAATTCCATAATATTTCATTCAAGCAATTAATGGTTAGAACACATATAATTAGATATTCAAGTGACTACTAATTTAAATAAATTAAATAATTGAAGTTCGGTTTAAGGACTCCGAACTTACAAATTATGATAGCTATTAAGATCGAAGATGATTACTCGACAACATTCTCCTTTCCACGGTTATCAACTAATCCTCTTGCTTCTCGATCTAAAACCAATAGCTTAATTAATTATTTACTTAATTCAACCATCCAAAATAATTATACTCAAGCCATTAAACTTTTAGTTACATTTTCCATATTTGCTCTCAACATAAACTTTTAATACAAATTAATCCTCAATGTAAAAATCATGAAATCCAACAATTTAATTCATTTATTCCCATTTAAATATTTTAACTTCTAGAATCATATAATCATCTCTTCAATAATATTTACATAAATTCTCCAAACTTTCATCTTAGGTACAATTTAATCCTCACTATCAAAACTGTTAAATTAAACACCATAAAAATTTAATTCAAACAGTCGAATATTTCAGGACATAACTTCATATGGTTCCATAACAACTAAAATTTACAATTCAACTCTTATATTTTCCACTTATGACATTTGATTCCTAAAATTTAGAACTAGCAAGAATTCCCATACAAAGTAACTAATTTAAACCATAAAATTTGTGAACTCATCCCTCTCCACCATAAAGGCCATTTATAATCAACCACAACCATCCCTAAACTTCTATAATTTAACAA
The DNA here is from genome assembly GCA_025503065.1 of Gossypium bickii. Classification (NCBI taxonomy): domain Eukaryota; kingdom Viridiplantae; phylum Streptophyta; class Magnoliopsida; order Malvales; family Malvaceae; genus Gossypium; species Gossypium bickii. The sequence continues at coordinate 112,832,710 of CP106710.1, read as the reverse complement.
ATAAGTCCCTAAATTAACTTGGTTAAGCTACAATTATCACAAAAACACCAAATTTATAAAAAAAAATGGGGGCCTAACTCAGTTACATGCATGCATAAATAGAAACCAAAGCTCCAATCTTCTACAATGGTACGTATCTCTTCTTTCTCACGGTCAAGAAACAAAGAAGAAGAGAATGATGCCTGTCATAGCCCAATATTTGCCCGGGCTTACAAGCCCATTTTACAACCCAATAACACCACAAACCCATTACAGCCCAATTAACCCACTAACCAGCCCAATAACACCCAAAAGACCCAAACTACAATCAGCCTACCCTAAGCCCAATTACAACTAAACCAGAAAAAAACAAAACCCTAGCCTCTAGCACAAGTGGCGCCGCAAACCTAGTGCGCGCCGCCCACTTGCTGCCGCTCTCGCTGCGCCAAGACCGCCCATGACCAGGCCTGCCACCGCCACTGACAGAGTCGGCCACCGACCCTCCACCTGCCCTCCACTTGACCTGCAAAACACTAAACAAGAAGAGACAGAAAGCAAGAATAAAGGCAATGTAAATAGGCTATAAAAGCCGAATCAATTTCCTTGTAAAGGGGTTCCCTTTTTAAAAAAAAAAATCAATACAAGAAACAAATCTTCTAAAAATTCCAGCACTCAGATTTTTAAACGCTACCAAATCAAGCGTAATAGGCATCTAAAACCCAAAAGAACAACAAGTCAGATCAGTGGCGAGGTGATTGCATTTTTTCGTTTCCGAATCTCTTACCTTCTTTTCTTTTCTTTTACTGTTCTACGCATAAACATACACATATATACACGCATATACATTTTTAAAAAAAAGAAAAAAATAATAATTTTTACCTCTTCCGGCCACCGTGCGAGGTGGCCGGCGGTGACGTTCCGACGGCGGTCCCCTCGCCGGAGAGGAGACACCTGCAGAGAAAAAAGAAAAAGAAGAATCAGTTTTTTCTTTAAAGCAGCTTAAAATGAATTTTTTTCTGATTTTTAGGCTTTAAATAGCCCCACGAAACGGCGTCGTTTTGGGGCTGGCCTTTAACACCAAAATGACGTCGTTTTGATCTTGACCCGATCCGACCGACCCGACCCGCCTCAGGATCCGCGTGTTTTTTTATAAGGGGGATATTTGCTCGCGCGGTCCTTCCGCATTTTTAGTTTTTTTAAATCAAGTTTTCAGTATTCGAAAATTGGCCCTGAAATTCTGTATGGTTTCGCGATTTGGTCCTCCTCAAGAGCTTGACATTTAATTTCTTTGGGAAAATTGTCCCTTTGGTCCCTCTAGTCCTTTTTCGCGCATAAATAGGTCCCCTAATCTTTATTTTATTTTTAAATTCACCCCGAAATTTTGTTCTTTCATTTAATTTAGTCCATTTTATGTTTTTTACTATTTTTAACCTAACCAAATTTTATTATCATATTATTACCTTATTATTTCTACTTAATATCTTTATATTATAGTTTTTACGTATATATATACGTTTGTTTATTCTTGTATATATTTTAATTATTTCTTAGTTACTATCACCATTATTATTATCATTTTACCGTTCATTTTTTTATTTTTCATTTCTATTCGTGTATTATGTATTATATTTAATGTTATTAATATTTTCATTACCATCATTATTCTATTATTATTATTATTATTATTATTATTATTATTATTATTATTATTATTATTATTATTATTATTATCAGTATCTATATGTATATTATTATTACTATTTCTTACTTTTAGCATTATTATTTTTATTATTACCATTTTATTATTATTCCTATTATCTACTTTTATTATTATTTCTTCTTCTACTATTATTATTACAAATATATCATCATCATTACTCTTTATTTTGTTATTGTTATTACGTTACTATTATCATTATATTTTTATTTTATTCCTTTTCTATTATTTATTACATTTTCTATCATTATTTTTAAGATTATTATTTTCTTATTAATGTATTATTGTTTTCTACTTTATTACTATTATTATTATAAATGTAATGTTATCATCATTCTTTATCTTACTATTATCATTGCATTATTATTTTTATCATCATTCATATTAGCATATCATTGTTACTATTGTTGTTATTATATTTGTTTCATATGATGTATATATTTATTTATTTTCCATTTTATTTCTCATATGTCATAGCGCTATTATTATTATAATATGTTTATTATCTTTATATTATTTTCGTCATTATCATGTTATTACTGTTATCGTTCCATCGTTATTTCTACTACCGTTATTATACGTAATGCCTTCAATATATTATATATCCTCCTTATTTATACGTATATATGCGTATGTGTCCTTTTATTAATCTTTTCGCGTATAACATCGTGTTTTCACATTTTCGCGCTAATTTTTCTCAATGCCTCGGTTTTATAACAACCAAATATTTCGTATTAGAGATTCGAGAAGATCGAGCCCTAACTTACTGGGTTCCGATTTCCTCTTTAAACTAAACAACGAAATATCCCCTTTAAAAACACAATACAAGTTTCAAATAAAACACTTGTTCTCGCGAATTCAAAATGTTGCGCCCTAACTTACTGGACTCAACATCTAGATATTTCGGAATAAGTCTTCCTTTTTTAAATAGAGGCAATCTTCCTAATTTGGATTTTCGAGAAAACGAGCCCTAACTTACTGGGTTCTGGTTTCTCGTTCGACAAATAACGGGAGATCCTCTTCAAATATAAAACTAAGTTTCAAAAAGGCGAGCTTAGTTTCGGAAGTCTAAAGTATTACGCCCTAACTTACTGGACATGATGCTTTATCTCTTCGAAAATAAGAGAGCCTTAAACGTCCCTTCTAATTCTTTCAAATTTTAGAAATAAAAAGTATCTGTTTCCAAACCATTTCAAAGTTTTCAACATTAGGACATCGATCAATCAGTTTGGTACCGATTTCGGGCGTGACGAGTGTGCTAATCCTTCCTCGCACGTAACCGACTCTCGAGCCCATTCTTTTTAAATTCGTAGACCAAAAAAAATATTGTTTTAATAAATCAAAATGTTTATTAAAACAAAGGTGATCCAATCTCACCCAAATAAAGATCGGTGGCGACTCCCTTCCTTTTCATTTTCAAAATCGAGTCAACCGCGTCGTTTACTGTTCTTTTAAAAAATGGTTACGACAGCTTGGTGACTCCACTGAGGACTAATTCTTCGTTGAGAGTCAAGCCATAGATTGATTGATCCTTGTCCTTTTGGTTAAAATTAGAAAATGGTTCCAGAATTCATGTTTCTTTAAATGCATTTTCAATGTTATATTGGATCTCTTGAATACTTTGGCATTGCATTGCATGACCATTGTGGTCACACCTTTAAGTGGGAGCGAGAAGCTATGCCTTCGTGAGGTTTTCACCTCCGCATGGGCTAGTGGACTGCTTTCGGGATACATCCGTACCTATGTCTTAGTGAAGTTTTCACTTCCGCATGGCCATAGGGAAATGTATTCCCCTGAACCGAACTTGGTCCGTATGAGCCTATAATGGGTGAGGATCGAGGAATCTGCTGGTTCGGGTACCTCAAACTTTAGAACTCAACCACACGTAAAGAGCCTAAGAACCCACCCTGAGCTGAACTATGCCAGACCTTAGTGGTTACCCGGATAGGTGATTGTTTATTTTGCTTTATATTCCATGGTACTAACTTTTTGTGTTTTATTCTTTTGTGCATATCATTTCCATTTTTTAAGAAGCATCGATTCACGGTCGGTTCACGAGTTGGAAAGTTTGGTTATGGAAAGCGAATTCCTTGATAAAGTGGAGGACAATGCGGCTGCCCGCACTTGGTCAAGAGCCGGTTCCATCGCTTGGGAAAATCAAAACCTTAGGCCTTAGGGCGAAAGCATATTTGTAATCTGTTTTATGTAAAGGATTTTTCCTTCTAATAAAGTTTTTTAAAATGAAGTTGATCAGAATCGATGCCTCTTTGCATTCATGCACTTGCATTGCATCACATTCCATGCATTTAAGTTTATAATAAAGGGGCCTAATTAGCTAAAATTATCAGAGAGAAAAAAAGAAAGTGAAGAGAGAAAATCTGGAAGTGGAACATCACTACGGAACACGCGCTAAAACTAGGAAAATGGATCAAAGGTTCGAGCAATTTCAGAAAGAAATGCAGGAACAAATGCAAGAGCAAATGTTGAAACTCCAGCAGGAAATGAAGGACCAAATGCTGGAGGCCCAGAGAAACATGATAGCACAGATGGCCCAAATGCTGAATGGAGTAACGGACAAAGAGAAAGGGCCAATGCCTCTGGTCGAAGAGGATAGCGAAGGCGCTCCCCCGGGTTTTACCTCGCCGCACTCAAGAGCCCTGCCTGAGGAATATCTCCAAAGGCCACCAGTTACAATCAGGCCCCAGCAAGGACAGGATGACGCTAGACCTCCCGTGAGCCATCACGCGGACTCTGGATCCCAACCAAGAGATGGCCCAACCAACCTTGTTGTGCCCGATCTGGATGCAATAGAGAGAATGGGGTCGAGAATAGAATCCTCAAGGCAACTAGAGGATCGTTGTAAATGGTTAGAGGAAAAGTTTAAAGCGCTAGAAAGCATCGATCATCATCATGGGATCGACGCAAAAGATTTAAGTTTAGTTCCCGATTTGGTACTGCCCCCTAAGTTCAAAATGCCCGAATTTGAAAAATATAGTGGGACTAGCTGCCCGGAGGCCCACATCACCATGTTCTGCGCAGCGAATGGCGGCCACGTGAGCAATGATCGACTCTTAATCCACTGCTTCCAAGAAAGTTTGGTGGGCGCAGCAGCTAGATGGTATAACCAGCTTAGTCGGGCCGACATTAGTTCCTGAAGAGATTTGGCTCAAGCGTTTCTGAAGCATTACAGCCACGTCACGGACATGGCACCAGATAGAATTACTCTGCAAAGCATGGAAAAAAGACAAAACGAAAGTTTGAGGGCGATGCAGCGTAGAGATGGAGGGAGGTCGCCATGCAGGTCCAACCACCCCTCTTAGAAAAAGAGACCACTATGCTCTTCATTAATACCCTGAAGGCCCCTTTCATAACCCATATGATAGGGAGTACGACTAAGAGTTTTACCGACATAGTAATGGCAGGGGAGATGATCGAGCATGCCATCAGATGTGGCAAGATTGAAGCAGGGGAAACCACTAGAAGGTCTACTCCTAGAAAAAATGATGGCGAGGTGAATAGTACAAACATGGGGCACTCAAAGTCAATTATCGTTAATCAGCCAAAAACGGTGACCACTGAGTATCAAGGTTCATCAAGAAGAGAATCTCGCACAAGGAAAAACATTGAAAAACTCCAATTTACGCCGATCCCGATGACGTATAAGGAGTTGTATCAAAGTTTATTTGATGAGCACGTTGTGTCCCCCCAATATCCGGAACCGATGCAACCTCCGTACCTAAAATGGTACGACCCAAACACTCAGTGTGAGTATCACGCAGGGATCACAGGCCATTCGATAGAAAATTGCCTTACTTTCAAGAAATTGGTGGAAAATCTCATCAACATGGGTGTGATGAAGTTCGACGACAGAGCAGTGGTAATTGAAATTGGGGGCAGAAAAGTTGTGTCTCCTTGAAGGAGTCATCAGAAACCTAGAAATCGGGGGATCAGAACGCCAATGGTATACCCGAAGAGAGAACCGAGGAATAAAAGTTTTCCAAGCATCTGCCCTTATGTACTTGAGAGTGTTTTGAACAATGAGACTGTGGAAGGAACATGTATTTTTAAAGCTAATCTAGAGTAATGTGCAAACACACTTGTTGCTTTAAGTCTAGAAGCAATAAGATTCCTTTTTGTGAAGTAGGCTTATGTTCAGAATTTTTATTTCAATAAAATGCATCTTTCTAAGTAAATACTTTCATTCTTTACATTTCATACTAAATATTTTTAACTCATGACCGTATCATACGAATAATCATCCTTAGGATCATTTATTCTTTGGATTTTCTGCTCGCAATGGGTCCTCAGATATCTATGACATGAGCGACGCTGTTACTGACTCCCTTTTTAATGAGATATGTGTCTAGAGGGATCTAAGGGCTTTGAAGATGACAAAGATTGCAACTTACTTCCCAATGGTAGATTCTACCTTATGAAGTGTCAGCGGACGCTATGAACTAATGAAGGAGATGAAGATGGAAGCAACAGCCTAGCTAATCAAGAGGTTCGAGCTATTAGTTTACCATAAAAGGGAAATTGCTTCTGTTATGCCGTAAATGCCAAGTTAAGGAAGACTGTGGCTCCTCTATTTTCCCTATATGAAGCATGGATGTTAACAAACCAGTTTTATCAAAAGCTTCTGGCCCACATCGATTCATTCTCGTGGATGTCGGTTACTTCACAAAATCCCGTGGATGTCGGTTACTTCACAAGATGGCGAAGGTCGCTTCATGTGTCAATCTTTCAATGTTGACAGTCATCAAATCCCACTCTAAAAAAAAAGAGAGAGATTTGCTACCGATAAAAAAAAATGCCAAAAAAGACAGTGTCAGAAATTTGTAGTATGTTCAAATATCAGACACCATATCATAGAGCAACAAAGGCAACCAAAAAGAATGGAAGCCAAAAAAAAAAGAAGGAAAAGAACAAAAAATAAAACAGGGATTGCAGGAAAGATGGCCGAGACTTATAAAGATTGGCATAAAGAAGTTACCTTCTATGATTACCAAACGTTGGCCAGGGTTTTTGCCGGGGCAACCCCTTATTCATTGGTTTGTGGAATGGAAGCTTTTGCCAATTTAACCTAATCAAAGAAAAGGTTAAAAGTTATCCACCATGGTCAGATGATGCAAGCTTACAGGGGAAATCCACGAAGGGGAACCTGGGGAACCTGATCCTTCTTTTACAGAAGGATTTCAGAGTAAAGCAAATGCCAATCCGGGAAGGACCTTATCCAACAAAGAAGGTATGTTCATGAGAAACATGGGTTATTGACTTCAGATTAAAAAAAAAAAGAAAAGGAAATAAAGAAAAAAGAAAAAAGGAGAGGCTAAGGCGAAAACCCGCAAAGGGCGCTTTGAGACCAAAAGGAGGTTTGAGTTGAAAACCCAAAAGGGCAACTCAAATTTTGTTTGAAAGTAGGGCATATAGTAGTCTTGTTACGCTTGAAGTAACAATGAAGAAGTATGTTATGCCTTGGGGCATCAACAAAGCACTCCGGATCCCCTAAACACATATTGAGCTTAAAATGGTCCTCAAGAAGTTTGAACAGAAAAGCTCAGGCTGCGATATCTGGGGCACCTAGCTTCTATTTTACCCATTTGTAGTTATTTTCCTTGCAAAATACACTGCCAATAAGTTTCTTTCATTGCATTTGCTAGCTTTGATTAAACTTTTTGTTTCGAGCTATGCTCCCAATAAATTTCCGTTTCGTCCATCATTATGATCTTTTTCAAGCATTTTGCATTGAAATAACGATTATTGGACTAATAATACTTTCATGAAAGAGTTTAGCATATTACTCTGGAAGTTTCTGAAAAATACAATGACCTAAAATGGGACTATTGTTCAGAACTCACTCAGCTTAAGGTTTGGAAATATTGGAGGAAGATTATTATCTCTTTGGGCCTTTTTGGTTGAACAAGAGACAAGACATTTTGTCGGTGATACAATCTCGACGAATAACGAACAATGTCAGCCCAAGTGTAAAAGGGGAATCATTCTCAGAAAATGATGTTCTGCATCCAAGCAAATGTCATGCATACGCATTTGGTTAAGTCACCCGAGGAGTGATCAGTTGACCGAACAAGTTACAAATCCTATACCCTTGAGTTGCAATAGGATGGGTTGAAGTTGATACAGATCCTATAGCCATAAGTTGCAGTAGGATGGTTCCAAGATGATACAAATCTTATGTCCCTAAAAATGCTGAGTGGAAGGAGGCTGGGTTTCTGATGGAAAGGCACTGTTGAGCAAGATATAATGGTTCCTTCAATCTCTATCAAAATACCAGCCGAATAAGATGGAGGCATAATATGTCAGTGATAAACTCTGATGGACGACGAACAGTGACAACTCTAAACATCAAAAAGGGATCATTTCATCTTGCATTCATACATCATCATTCAAGACGCATTTAGTTAGGAGCATTTGATTCGTTTTGATTATTGCGTCCTAATCATTGAAAAAATCATTCTCATAGAATTCGGCATTCATGCAAATATCGTCCATAAGGCATTTAGTTAGGGGCATCAAGGTCCCTTCTGATCATTGCATCCTAATTATTATACATTTAACAAAGGATCATTCTCATGACATTCTACATTCATGCAAATGTCATCCATGGTCATTTAGTTAGGAGCGTTTGATTCACTCTGATCATTGTTCCTAACCATTGTGAAAAGACCATTCTCACGACATTCTGCATTCACGCAAGTGTCGTCCATAACACATGTAGCTTAGGAGGCTTTGAGACATTCCGATCATAGCATCCTCATCATTTGCACAAGCATAAGCACATAAAATTAATTCTACAGGACAGGTTCCTCAAAGAACGGTGCAGCAATATCAAAATTTAGATTTTGTTCCCTAGTAGAGCAGGCTGAAGATTGAAGTCTTCCTGAAGATAGTAAGGAAGCGAGTTGGAAAGTTCAGATTTTATTTCCTCAAAGTTCCCGTGGAGTAGGTTGAGATTACAAATCCCGTCTCCTTGAGTTAACAATGAGGATCAATCATTATTTCTTTGAAGTTTCAGTAGAAAAGATAGAGACTACGAATCTCTTCTCCCTGAATTTTCATTTTCTCGACGTTCCAGTGGAGTAGGTTGAGATTACAAATCTCGTCTCCTTGAGTTAACAATGAGGATCAATCATTATTTCTTTGAAATTTCAGTAGAGAAGATAGAGACTACGAATCTCTTCTCCCTGAATCCTTATTTCCTCGAAGTTCCCGTGGAGTAGGTTGAGATTACAAATCCCGTCCCTAAGTTAACAATGAGGATCAATTCCTTTTTTGAAGTTTCAGTAGAGAAGATAGAGACTACGAATCTCTTCTCCCTGAATTCTTATCCTGAAGTCATAATGGAGCAAGTTAAAGATGAACAAATATCATTCCCTCGAAGTTGCAGCAGGAGCAAATTGAAGCTACAGGTCCTATCTCTCTGAAGTCGCAATAGAGAGATCATTATAAATCTACAGTGAAGTGGATTAAAGCAACAAGATGTGGAGGACAAGAATGAGGCTACTGGAAGAAGAGCACCTGATAAGTCAAGACTCGGCGAAGCCGGGCAAAATTGGGCTTCTTTAAGACTTTGCTCTATTCCCGTTACACGACAATGAGCAAAGAGGGGCAGCTGTCATAGCCTAATATTTGCCCGGGCTTACAAGCCCATTTTACAACCCAATAACACCACAAACCCATTACAGCCCAATTAACCCACTAACCAGCCCAATAACACCCAAAAGACCCAAACTACAATCAGCCTACCCTAAGCCCAATTATAACTAAACCAGAAAAAAACAAAACCCTAGCCTCTAGCACAAGTGGCGCCGCAAACCTAGTGCGCCCCTGCCCACTTGCCCTGCTCACTACGCTCAGCACCGCCCATGACCAGGCCTGCCACCGCCACTGACAGAGTCGGCCACCGACCCTCCACCTGCCCTCCACTTGACCTGTAAAACACTAAACAAGAAGAGACAGAAAGCAAGAATAAAGGCAATGTAAATAGGCTATAAAAGCCAAATCAATTTCTTTGTAAAGGGGTTCCCTTTTTTAAAAAAAAAATCAATACAAGAAACAAATCTTCTAAAAATTCCAGCACTCAGATTTTTAAACGCTACCAAATCAAGCATAATAGGCATCTAAAACCCAAAAGAACAACAAGTCAGATCAGTGGGGAGATGATTGCATTTTTTAGTTTCCGAATCTCTTACCTTCTTTTCTCTTCTTTTACTGTTCTACGCATAAACATACACATATATACACATATACATTTTTTAAAAAAAAGAAAAAAATAATAATTTTTACCTCTTCCGGCCACCGTCTTGTGCGGTGGTGGCGCTGGCGACGTTCGACGGCGGTCCCTCATGGAGAGAGGAGACACCTGCAGAGAAAAAAGAAAAAGAAGAATCAGTTTTTTTTTTTAAAGTAGCTTAAAATGAATTTTTTTCTGATTTTTAGGCCTTAAATAGCCCTACGAAACGGCGTCGTTTTGGGGCTGGCCTTTAACCCCAAAACGACGTCGTTTTGATCTTGACCCGATCCGACCGACCCGACCCGCCTCAGGATCCGCGTGTTTTTTTATAAGGGGGATATTTGCTCGCGCGGTCCTTCCGCATTCTTAGTTTTTTTAAATCAAGTTTTCAGTATTCACAAATTGGCCCTGAAATTCTGTATGGTTTTGCGATTTGGTCCTCCCTCGAAGCGCAGCATTTAATTTGCTGGGAAAATTGTCCCTTTGGTCCCTCCAGTCCTTTCGCGCGCATAAATAGGTCCCCTAATCTTTATTTTATTTTTAAATTCACCCCGAAATTTTGTTCTTTCATTTAATTTAGTCCATTTTATGTTTTTTACTATTTTTAATCTAACCAAATTTTATTATATTATTACCTTATTATTTCTACTTAATATCTTTATATTATAGTTTTTACGTATATATATACGTTTGTTTATTCTTGTATATATTTTAATTATTTCTTAGTTACTATCACCATTATTATTATCATTTTACCGTTCATTTTTTTATTTTTCATTTCTATTCGTGTATTATGTATTATATTTAATGTTATTAATATTTTCATTACCATCATTATTCTATTATTATTATTATTATTATTATTATTATTATTATTACTATTTCTTACTTTTAGCATTATTATTTTTATTATTACCATTTTATTATTATTCCTATTATCTACTTTTATTATTATTTCTTCTTCTACTATTATTATTACAAATATATCATCATCATTACTCTTTATTTTGTTATTGTTATTACGTTACTATTATCATTATATTTTTATTTTATTCCTTTTCTATTGTTTATTACATTTTCTATCATTATTTTTAAGATTATTATTTTCTTATTAATGTATTATTGTTTTCTACTTTATTACTATTATTATTATAAATGTAATGTTATCATCATTCTTTATCTTACTATTATCATTGCATTATTATTTTTATCATCATTCATATTAGCATATCATTGTTACTATTGTTGTTATTATATTTGTTTCATATGATGTATATATTTATTTATTTTCCATTTTATTTCTCATATGTCATAGCGCTATTATTATTATAATATGTTTATTATCTTTATATTATTTTCGTCATTATCATGTTATTATCATGTTATCGTTCCATCGTTATTTCTACTACCGTTATTATACGTAATGCCTTCAATATATTATATATCCTCCTTATTTATACGTATATATGCGTATGTGTCCTTTTATTAATCTTTTCGCGTATAACATCGTGTTTTCACATTTTCGCGCTAATTTTTCTCAATGCCTCGGTTTTATAACAACCAAATATTTCGTATTAGAGATTCGAGAAGATCGAGCCCTAACTTACTGGGTTCCGATTTCCTCGTTTAAACTAAACAACGAAATATCCCCTTTAAAAACACAATACAAGTTTCAAATAAAACACTTGTTCTCGCGAATTCAAAATGTTGCGCCCTAACTTACTGGACTCAACATCTAGATATTTCGGAATAAGTCCTCCTTTTTTAAATAGAGGCAATCTTCCTAATTTGGATTTTCGAGAAAACGAGCCCTAACTTACTGGGTTCTGGTTTCTCGTTCGACAAATAACGGGAGATCTTCTTCAAATATAAAACTAAGTTTCAAAAAGGCGAGCTTAGTTTCGGAAGTCTAAAGTATTACGCCTTAACTTACTGGACATGATGCTTTATCTCTTCGAAAATAAGAGAGCCTTAAACGTCCCTTCTAATTCTTTCAAATTTTAGAAATAAAAAGTATCTGTTTCCAAACCATTTCAAAGTTTTCAACATTAGGACATCGATCAATCGGTTTGGTACCGATTTGGGCGTGGCGAGGTGCTAATCCTTCCTCGCACGTAACCGACTCCCGAGCCCATTCTTTTTAAATTCGTAGACCAAAAAAAATATTGTTTTAATAAATCAAAATGTTTATTAAAACAAATGTGATCCGATCTCACCCAAATAAAGATCGGTGGCGACTCCCTTCCTTTTCATTTTCAAAATCGAGTCAACATCGTCGTTTACTGTTCTTTTAAAAAATGGTTACGACAATGCCCATTTGTTTTATTTATTTATTTTTTCTTTTAGTTTTAACTTAATTACTATTTTACCAATTTAAATCTATTAAATTTACAACAAAACCACTCGTACACTTCCACTATCTTGAGAATTGGTTTTATTATCCACTAAGTCCATTGAATTTCCTCTTTATAATTTTTATTTCATTTACGAATAAACCTCAACTCTTGAATCTTTTACATTTAGCCCTTTTTTACTTAATTAGTTATTTGAACCTTAAAATTTCCCTGTCAAATTTTAATATGACATCCATAAAACCATATAATTACCAAAAATTAACATATATATTTTAATTGACCCATTAGACAAAATTGGGGTCCCAAACTCTTACTCTCGACACCACTGGAAACGTGTCGTTACAGTTAACGTGTTGGACTTGCCATTAAGGCATCATTATGGAACGCGTGGGGTGGATGTCTTCGATGGGATGAGGATATCTGTGATGGGACAGACCCTATCATTTATTCTAACTTGATGATATGGAGCGGTTGAACCCACATATTATTTAGTGACCAACGACTTCATGTTCCCAATGAAGCTCAAGTACTTGGATAGCTGATGGCCTACACTTGTCTAAATGGTCATCCCGGAAGGGAAAACTCATAGGTGACCTTTCGATTCGCTAGTGGTAGTCTTACTTTTTGGGCTCCTTTTTGTCGTGCCATGTGTCTTGACACGAATGAGAATATAACAATATTTACCCCCTTTCAAGTTGAGAGGATGGTTATAAAATGGCCTTCCTCGAGACGTTCAGATTTGTTAGCTATTCTCTTTTATAGGTTGCTCTGGATGGTGACCTTGTTTTATGATGAAATGTTATATTTAAAACCTTTTGAGATTCTGCCATAAATGTACTATGAGGATCGCGTTTCTAGTGAGTCGCGATAATGATTAGCAATGTCTAAATAAGTTAATTAATGATTCAAGTTTATCATATTAAAGTATTTTTATTATTTTGATTTGAAAAAGTTTTCAAATACGTGTGGTTTCAAATTTATGTGCTTAAGCATGAAATTAGTTATATTGTAACAATATTTTAAATTGACATGTTTAATTTTTTTAATTTAATGCAAACAATTTCACTCGATTCAACTCGATTTGATTCGAAAAAATTTCAAATCGAGTCAGGATGATAAAAAAGGATTCGTCAATTCGAAAAAAATTTCACTCGATTTGATCGAATGCTCACCCCTAATTTTATCATTGTTTATTATAATTATAATTTATCATTAATAACAAAATATATATGCATACCTGCGGCTAAGATCTTTTACACATCTAATATGGTTATAATATATTTGTTATATATATATATTATTATGTAATATATGAAATAATATGGACATACGTGCATGCGGGAATAAGAGAGGGTGCTAAAACCTTTCTCACATAATTGATTTTCGAATCAAAATAATTTTCTCTAGATTCCAACGTATATCTAAAATTTTCGTTTTAAAACAAAATTAAATGTTGTTTTATAAAGATGATTGTATAGGTGATGGATTACACCAAGAAAGAGATACTATCAAGCGGTTTTTTAATAACAACGAAATAAAACATATCATTATCACAGCGACAATAATCCACAACGATGAACCTTGCGTGGTGGCTAATAAGTTTTCTTTCAACCTTGGAGACAGGCGAGAGAATGTTGAGAGGAAAATAAAGTTAAAAATAATTTAATCTTTTTTAGATTAGAAAATTGTCACGAATAAAAAATCTTAAAAAATAGAGCAAACTGTTGGATATTTTTTTATAATAAAATTATTGTTTAAGTATGACTTTTGATAAAAAAAAATATTAAAATGTTATAGTTGGAGATCAATTATTCACTTAAATTATTACTTAATTTTATGTAAACTAGATTATTTAACCCCATCCATATGTTGGGAAAAAGAAAATGAATCAGAGACATATCTATCTTTAAAGTTAATACTGTTAACCCCTCCAAGTAGTTGCTGAAGCTATTTTATAACAACTTAAGATCCAAGTTTCAAACTTTGATATTTTGCTTTTATTTAGTCTTTTTTCTTAAAAATAATAATATAAACCATTAAAGCACATAAATATTTTTATAATAATATTTTAATTAAATTAATATTTAATTAACTTCTTACATCAACTTAATAAAAATATACATTAATGCATACAATTTGAGGCCTAAAAATTATTTATTGAGTAAATTATAAATTTAATCATTTATATTTTTTAAAATTACGTTTTAATCATTAAATTTTAAAAAATTACTATATAATCAATAATGTTATAAATTTATTATGTTATGTCTACTAAGTTGTTCAGTATCGTTAAATTTGTAAACACAAACTGATATGACACGTTGATAATATTCTTTTCTAATCTAAAATTTTCATGATTTTGAGATTTTGCCAAGACAAAGAATAAACTGAACATAAATTTCAAATGAAACTTAGCTTTCATAAATTAAGAGTCAGGCTCCGTTTGGTTTGCGCTTTCGCTTTTTGCTATTTGCCCTTTGTTTTGGTTCAACGGTACATGGTAAAAGTGTCAACCAAATAGAGCCTAAATAATTGAAATTTTTAGCGGAAGTTTATGTGCTATGTTACCCACAAATCTATGGTTTCTTCTAGTCACTTCCTAAAGGATTGGCACAGTAGTCAGCTTTGCCACTTTCATTCCTTCTGCCATTATCACAGAGGTTTCAGATGGATGCGGATGCGTCGAGAATTTACTCCATTAGCGCCAATCCTTTTACGCTTTTAGCAGTTAAGTTCCCAATGAAATCATCCTGATATGTTGATATCAAAACAAAAATATCAAAATAGGAGACACTTGTTTCGAAATAAAATGCCAAATTTTGATAATTAAAGTTACCTCGTTGATAAACCCCATACAATCCTTAATTATATTAAAAGAGACCAATCATCATCAACTTAATCTATTTATTTGAAGAAATAAAATGATTTATTATTCCTTTAATTCAACAAAATGATAATTGAATCAATTTGAATTGTTCCGACAACGTATGTAATCTCATACATTTAAATCTAACGACCGAACTAAAAGTAGAGCGTCACATTTAATGCTCACCAATATAAATTAATATCGCAACCATCAAAATAAGATATAATTCAATATATGTCTCGAGCTAAAATAATTGCAGTGATGGTTCCATGACTAGCCAAATCATTCATTTTACTTGCAACCTACATCCAAGCACATAGACTTACATTATCTTTGATCACTTTTCCCACAATAAACAGTAAAAAAATAAGCAATTTATACTAAGCATGTAGTATTACCAAAAAGGCATTAAGGCTTCATACTAAAAGAAGAAATAATACTGTGGGTTGCATCTAAAGCTTGAGGCAATTATTGGACAGCTTTTAGAAAATTGATCTTATAATTTTAAAAAATTATGAAAATGACTCAATTTAATTAAAAGAATGATTTAAAATTTAAAGTTTAATTCAATGTGGTCATTTCTTAAAGTGGTATCACTTTAAAATTTCACCAAATCATCACTCAATTATTCAGTTAATGATTAACTTTAAAAAATATATATTTTTGGTGTTGTCACTTTCTAAGGTGGCATCGGTATGTTTTTTTTTAAATATCTGTATTTTCACAGGTATTCCCGGAGTAGAAAGAAAAAAAAATTAATTTTGGTGATAGCTTTAGATGTGGCAGCACCGGTGTAATTTTTTTTTTTTGTGTTACCTCTTCATGTGGAGTCACCAAAATCAATAAAAAAAATTTCCCCTGGTGCCAACTCAAGATGTGCCGGCACCAATAATTTTAAAAAAAAAAATTTGAATTTTTCGGTGCCGCCTCTTCATGTGGAGGCACCAAAATCAATAAAAAAGAAATTCCCCTGGTGCCAACTCTAGATGTGGAGGCACCAACAATTTTTTTTTTTTACTTTTTGGTGCCGCCTCATCATGTGGAGGCATCAAAATCTATAAAAAAAAAATTCCCTTGGTGCCAACTTCAAATGCAACGACACTCGTAATTTTTTTTTGATTTTTTTAGTGCCGCCTCTTCATGTGGAGGCACCAAAATCAGTAAAAAAAAAAAAAATTCTCTTGGTGTCAACTCTAAATGTAGCTACACCACTAGCTATATATATCCCCAGCACCAACTTAATTGGTGAAAGTTTTATTTTTACTATTTTTTATTGTTATTATGTTGAAAGAAAAAAGAAAGAGGGAAGAAATGTGTTATATTGAAGGAAATGGGAATATTTATTATTATGGTGATGTTTTGTTAAGCAATTGTTTAGTTTTTAAAGTTTGTTTGTTTTCACGTTGATCTGGTGGAATTCGAAGTGGCACAAATTTTATTTGTTGTGTGAGGAGTGCACCGTCATCCTTATAGATAAACGACTCGAAAAACATAATGTCGTTTTTCGCTCCAACCCTTATTAAAAGACCCCATTTATCACTAACATGTGTTGTTGACTTAATAGAGCGACATTTTCAACGGGCTCGGGATCGACTAAGGCTTAGTTTGGATGGACGGTGTGTTTACCTCCGGTGAGGTTAAAAACAGCGATGGCGGTGAGATTAGTTACTGTAGCGGTGAGATTGGATACTGTAGCTGTGAGATTAGAAACAATGGTGGAGTGTATATTTGGATTCAAACGTAGCTGTAGCGGTGAGGTGAGAATATAAAATGACTATTAAGGACATCAGATTAGAAATTATATATAATAAATAACAAATAAAAATATTGAAAACCTTTACATCAAAATATGAAAAGTTAAAATAATAAATAATTTAATTTTTTTAATTATAAAAAATACATATTAAATTTAATATTAATAATATTATTTGAAATTTTTAAATTAAAAAAATAAAATATAAAAGGATAAAAGAAATTAAAAAGTAAAAAGTATGGATGAAATGGTACTTTCCATCTTTCAAATGGAGTTGCAATTTTTCACTGCATGTAAAATCTTCAGCCCCATTTTAGCACAGCAGTGAGGTTGAAATCAATTTTCACTGCACTGGAATGCTGAACCAAACAGCAGTACAGTGAGATTGGTACCCCAACTACACCTCATTGGTGTTAAAGCTCAACCAAAGGCAGCCTAACTCAATAAACAATTGAATTGGTTCAGTGTTGTTGTCCCCATTCGAGCAATAAATTCTCACCATTGTGCCCAAGTCTTCTTCGTCTACAAGTTTTATCTACTGGAATTTTAACGGATTGAAGGACATTGAAAACCTGTAGAATAGTCTGGACATTTTCCTCCCACAACGTTAAGCTATTGTGGCACCAATCCTTTCTTTCATTTCTTGCACCCCTATATTTTTATCAAACCTTATTCCAACCTTCTAGCAAGATTAAAATACACAACCAACCGCCCTTTCTAAAATGACTTTGTCAAATTGAACGTAAACGAGAATTTGGTTATTCATCTTCGATACAATTTTTATGACGCACATTCTAACTAAAAAAAAGATTGTCTTTTTTTTTCTCCTCACTTTAGCAACTAGTAACAATTTGACAAAACAAACACAAATAAATGAGTTGTGTCCGGGATGAGGGATTATATAAATATATGGATTTTGGTGCCGCCACATTACATGCGGCACCTAAAAATTTTAAAAAAAATTACCCGGTGCATCCACATTTAGAGTTGACACTAATGATTTTTTTTTTTCTGATTTTGGTGTCTCCACATAAACAGGGGGCATTGAAAAATTCAAAAAAAATTACTAGTGCTATCACATTTGGAGTTGGCACCAGAGGAAATGTTTTGTTACAGATTTTGGTGCCTCCACATATAAAGGCGGCACCGAATAATTCAAAAAAAAAAAGTACCCCCACAATTAGAGTTGACACTAGGAAATTTTATTTTATTTTTTACAGATTTTGGTGCCTCCACATGAAGAGGCATTATCAAAAAAGTAAAAAAAATTACCGGTGCCACCACAACTAAAATTGGTATCAGATGAAAATTTCTTTTTACTAATTTTGGTGACTCCACATGAAGAGGCAATATTGAAAAAGTAAAAAAAAAAAAAAAAGAATTACCAGTGCCACCACATCTAGAATTGTCATTAGGAAATTCTTTTTTGCTGATTTTGGTGACTCCACGTGAAAAAGTGACATCGAAAAATTCAAAAAAAAAAGTATTGGTGCCAACACATTTTTTATTGAATTTGGTGCCTCTACATAAGTAGGTGACACAAAAAATAAAATAGAATGGTGTCACCGAGTCTAAAGTTGTCACCAAAATTAAAAATTTTTTCATTCTACTCTAGGAATATGGATAAAAATACGGGTATTTGAAAAAACACATACGAACAACACTAAAAAAGATATTTTTTAAAAAACTAGTTGTATGACCCAATTTTTCACCCCCAACAGACCCAACTTTAAAACCCATTAAAATATGAAACAAACAGGCCCAAACCAAACACCTAAACCCTAGCCCAAATTTTTAACCCAAAAACTTAACAAAAAACAGAAATTAGAAGGAAACCCTAGCAGCAACCCTTAGCGCCGCCAGCAGAGCCGCCTTCCACGCCATCCACCACGCCCACGTAGCATATCCCACGTCCTCCGTGATCTTCGCGTGCACCTGCAAAGAGGGGCCAAATATTCGGTACCAAACAGTTGTAATCTAGGCTATATAAAAGCCGACTAACTAAATGTAAAGGGGGGATTTTGGGGAAAAAAAGAGAGAGATATACAGAATATTTTTTACAAAATACACAAAGACAGAGAATCAAAGAAAGCAGAAAGGTTTACTTTTCTTTTCTTTTATTTTCTTTTTACGTTTTCGTGTCGGTTTTCCCTATAATATTTTCCATTTTATTTTATATTATTATTATTTTTTTACATTATTGTAAACTATATACATAGGTATTAAAATACAAAAAAAAGAGAGAAAACTTACTTTTTTTGCGAATTTCGGCCACCGCCGGTGGCACTTGCATGATAATAATGGGACGGGGTTTGGCGTCTGAGAGAAGTCGTAGGATATTGGGCTAGGGAGAGAGCATTTGAACCTTTTCCCCCCTCTCGTCTCTACTGGAATGAAAATGAAATTTTAAAGCAAAAAATCTATCTTTTATACTATTATAATACGACGTTGTTTTGCAATTGGGGGTCAGAGGCCAAAACGACGTCGTTTTGGGCCTCTGACTCGTGACCCGACCCGCGCAGGGGGAGGATCCGTGTGTTTCTGAGGGAGGGGCTAATTGCGCATTTAGCCCTCCATTTTTTTAAAGTTCCTAAGTAGTTTTTATTTTATTTTCGATTTGGCCCAAAAGTTCTCTCCTCGTTTCAATTTGGTCCTCAGTCGAACGCTACGTTTCAGAGGGTGGGATTTATTTCCATTTTGGTCCCTCTAGGTTGCGCGCGTGTTGCAATTGACCCCTTTATCTTCTTTTATTTTAAATTTGGCCCAAAGCTTCTATTTTTGTTCTAATTTAGTCCCCTTTTGATTGTTTCTTTGCTATTTTACCATTAAGTCAGTTATTTTTTTATTTTTTTACCACTATTTTTATATGTATATTATTATTATTATAATCATAACCTTTCTATTATATTTACTATTATTATATATATTATTGTTTTATATTATATATTATTATATCTATTATTTTTATTATTATCAATATATTTTATTTTTTTCAAAAAAAAAATACAATGGTGTCACCGAGTCTAAAGTTGTCACCAAAATTAATTTTTTTTTTCATTCTACTCTAGGAATATGGATAAAAATACGAGTATTTAAAAAAACACATACGAACAACACTAAAAAAAATATTTTTTTTAAAACTAATCATTAACAGAATAATTAAGTGATGATTTGGCGAAATTTTAAGGTGATGCGGCCTTGAAAAGTGATGACATCGAATTACACTATAGTTTTCAAGGGATTCTCCTAATTAATCTAGAAGTTAGATATTTTTAGAATTTTTTAAAATTATAACTTATACGACAGATGAGACAGCCTCAAGTGAATGTTTCATTATGTATCCGATGGTTACAAAAAAGGTAAAAGGTTCTATCTTTAACCAAGGCTCTCTCTCTCATAATAGAATTGACAATAATTCTGCTTTGAATAGCATGCTCATGAAAAGCAACTATAACTCTATGAAACTGGAAGGAAGGTGAGTGCCCGATTGAAGGAACAGAAAAAACAAGAAGAGGCAGCCAAGTTTTACCTTTAGGACCCATGTATAACATTAATAATTATATAGTAGTTTTTTAAAAATTTAGTGGTCAAAACATAATTTTAAGAAAATATAAAAGACTAAACTTGCAATTTACCCTTATTTATTTACTTAATAAAAATTTGACCTTGGGCTTTATAGCAATTCTGGAAAGAAAACGAAAAAGGAAAGCACGTAATTCTTAACCTTCCATCGGAAATTTCCAAACCCACCCACCACCACATCGTCTCCTGCCCCATGATACCTAACTGGAGATCTCCTTTATAATTTGTTTTTTTTCTTAAATTCTAATATCCATTAATACTTGAAGAAAATCAAAGGGAAATTTTTCATTTCAATTCCGGCGAAGCTGTGCGAGAAAACCAAATATATTTGTACAATCGGTTTCTTACCCCATGTCTCTTGTACATTGGATTCTGATTTTGAACCTTTGGATCTTAAAGGCAACCTCGTTGCAAGCGGGATCGCGGGTGGTACTTCGTGAGATTGGTCATAACATCGTCGGCGGTAGTGATCCCAAGGACTACGCCGTTGAATTGAACGCCACGAATTTCGATGCTGTTCTCAAGGACACTCCTGCTACTTACGCTATAGTCGAATTCTTCGCTCATTGGTTAGTGCTCTTTTCATTTCTACGCTGTCACTGTTTTAAAGGTTTGAGCTTTGATTTGAGCAGAAAACATTAAATTATGCTTAAGGTTTATAGTTTTGTTAACACTGTGGACCAGGGTAGAAAAAGTATGTTGTATTTGTGAACTCCTTACTTTATGAAAACCTTAACCTGCCGGAAATTTCTTCTAATCTAATTTGGTTATCGTTATGAGAAATGGAATGTCTATTTGAGTTGATAAACGAAGATAATAGCTTCAAGTGTAGGAATGGAAATATTTAACCTTTATCAGCCCAAAATTGGTCCTTCTTGTTAATTTTTGCGGCAAACTTGCTCCGGTAAGAAATTAGACACCTTGGATGTACATGAATAGGAAGGTATGGCCATCAAATTTTGGCAAACGTTGTGGGAATTGAACACTGCATTGATGACATTACTACTAGCTTCTGGAACTAGACGAATGGAATTCATGATAGATCCAAAAATAAGCCTTTGATACCACGGACAAATTTTCCTTGCCTACCCTTTTTAAGTTTGATATTTTCTTCTTTTTTGCCTAGTACATGGTCAACCTTTTGCATGAAATAATTTGGATGTACATGATTAAGTGTATGTTGCTAGTAGTTGAATTCCATGCTCCAAGCCAGTAATAATGTTATATGACATTCATTCTTCTTTGTGATTATTGCTTTTCAGGTGCCCTGCTTGCAGAAATTACAAGGTACTATTTGGTATATTTTGTGCCAAGAATTTTTTATATCTTCACATTCTTATTATATTTTTGCTGCTTTGCATACAATTTTTCAGCACCATTATGAAAATGTTGCAAAGCTTTTCAATGGACCCAATGCTGTGCATCCTGGAATTGTATTGATGACTAGAGTAGACTGTGCATTAAAGGTATTTATTTTGTCTTCTGGATACTTGCTAAGTGCAGCCTCCTGTAAGTACTGCTGTAAAAATACTCGCTTCTTCAAAAGCATATATTTGCCTTACTAGCATGATCTGGGATTTAAGATGGAGTTGAAATGTTTCTGCACTTGTGGTTTTGAATATAAAGTTGTATGTTGTTTGTTTAACTGCTAGAACAAGTACTTTGAACTTTGAGTAGCATCTGTCATGGGAAAGATGGACAGTTATATTTGATGTTATTATTCAGTGGTTTTGTTTACTTATTGCTCCAATCAAACATTTATTAACATTTCCAAACATTAAAAGTATCTGTTAATACTTCTTTACTTATTTGAGAATATATATCAAAATTCATTTATCTGAACTTAAAGATGTTCAATGGTTCCCCCCCCCCCCCACACCCTTCTTGGTCACATAAGTTTTGTTTTTGCAGTTGAATTTTATGTCCCTACCAATCCTTAATTCTTCCTTGGAAATGAAACTTAACTCTAATCAAGTTGATACAAGGGTCTCATAAATGGCAGGTGTAAAGAGGGGAAAAAGGGGGGGAGGGACCTTCTACCTAATCCAGAGTGCTTGGGGTTAGGGTTTCTGATGGTTATGTCTTAGATAGATCTTTGGTATTACAATTACAAATATAATTTACCCTAAACCCTAAACTGTTTTATATTTGCTGACAAGAAACATATAGAACTGAAATTTAGGAGCATGTGAAGCTAATATCATCTGGATCAGAAATCGTGGAATGTGTGTAATTGAGAAAGTAATTGCCTTGTGATGTCATTGATTGGATCATTAGGGCAATAATAAAGAGAGCATTTAGATATTAGAACTTCTAATTTTTCTAACATTTGGGACTTCTCGAATTGTGGAGTAAAGTTAATGAAAATTCAATAAAATAGCATCTTTAATATCATTATTTTTGTGAGCTTTGCACAGCTAGAATGTAGCCACGTAAGTTGGATGTTTCTTTTCCTCCATCTATTTAGATTTGCAACTTATTCAGCCTTGTTTTGTTAATCAAACGCTGTATAAAAGATTGCGTTTCCTTTGTAGCACTTCTTTTTCTCTGATTTCGGTTCAAAAAATGTGTCTTGTTAATTTTCTTTGTTTTTTTTTTTTTTTTTTTTTTTTTTTTTTTACTTGTTTGGCAGCACAGATAAATAGCAAACTTTGTGATAAGTTTTCTGTGAGTCACTATCCTATGCTATTTTGGGGTCCTCCTACAAAGTTTTCTGCTGGCTGGAGCTCTAGTCAAGCGAAAAGTAAATTACATGTAATTGATGATGGCCGGACAGCTGAACGCTTGCTTAATTGGATCAATAAGCAAATAGGCAGGTATGAGGTATCTTCATCCATCACTTATATAATACACATCATCTTTATAATCCAAAGTGGTGCTTTCTTAAAATTATGGAATAGTAAAGGCAATTATGAGCGGTTTACTGAAAGAGGCCATGTTTTTTACCGTCATTCTTGTGTCCTTGTACATTTAGGAATTGCATGATAATCTGTTTAGTAAAAACATGTTATTTTATAATAATCTTATAATTGACACAACCTGGAGGAAGATTTTTGGTAATTGAATATAGGACTTAATTTTAAAATTCATTCTTGATCTGGGATGTTTCATATGGACATAACATATAGGAGGATGATGCATTCTTCAAATCCAATTGCAGCTTATGCTTATAAACGGAAAACTATGTTGGCATGTTATTACAAAATTCCTGACAAGGATTATGATTGAATAGTTTAATGCTTTTCTAGAAGTTTATTGTATGCCGAAGTGAGTATGAGTAGAAAGTGCAGGAACGTCCAGTTCCCATACTTTTTGGTTTTTTAATGCCTACCTTGACTCAACTACCCGGTTTCTTAAAACTTAAGAATTATAGTTTATAGAAAAAATTGCAAAATAGAAGTTGAACCTTTACACATTATGTAAACCATTATTTTTAGTCCTAGAAAACTGGGGTACAAGATTGGAACTTTAGATATTTTGAAGTTGGGCATGACAACCATCAGTATGGGGTAGGTTTTGGGGTATAATGAAATCTATTTCTGTTCTCACAATGTAGTTATAAAAACGGATGCTTGATTGATCTTCTACTGCTAAGTTTGTGCTGAAGGTTTGCACATCCTATGAAGTTTTGACTTTCAGCCTGAGTTCTCATTTGATTTGTACTGCTTATACTCCCTTTCAGTTCATATGGTCTGGAAGATGAAAAATTTGAAAACGAGCATCTTTCATCAAATATATCGGATCCTGGACAGGTCTTTTTGTTCATTTCCAATTTGATTTCTTGAATAATGCATGTATGAGATTTCTAAATATGCTTAGGGTTTTACCTTCATTTTCTTTTATAATTTTGAAAGATTGCTCGAGCTGTGTATGACGTGGAGGAGGCAACTGCAGCTGCCTTTGACATAATTCTAGAACATAAGGTGTGAATTTCACTGTCTTGTGTAAAGTTTCTTCTATTTCTGACCTGTGTATGCATATGAGGCTGGGAATTTCTGTCATCTAAATTTGCTGGAGATGATTATCTGCAGATGATTAAATCAGAAACTCGAGCTCCACTCATAAAATTCCTTCAACTTTTAGTGGCCCATCATCCTTCCAGGAGGTAAAGATCCAACTTTTTAGTATGTACCTTGGCTTTATGTTACTAGAATTCTTGTAACTTAACACCCCTGCAGACTGAAGGAAATACAGCCGAAGGAAAGGAAAAATAACTCCTAATGGCTACAGATATGGTCTTGAATGCAAAGGAGGGGCATTATTGGGCTTTTGGTGAACTATTAATTGCCAAAACAATATAAGATGATATTATGTCTACCAAACTTATCCTAGGAAAGGGAGCATGTGATAGCCTGCTCAATAGAGTTTCAAAAATAATTGCCTAAAAGCTATGGAACTTGGAATAATTTCTTTCCAGGTAAAAGATCATGAGTAATACATAAGGCAGAACGATGTCATTTCTATGAAGTGTGGGGGAAGCTAGTATTGGAAATAACTGACATGAGACAATGAATCTCTTTATTCAACCACTCCACAAAAACAATATGGTAGATGATTCAATAACTTAAATTTAAAGCAGCTTTGGTGTAGGCCAGCTTTCTCAACAACTCTGACATTGACTAATGATAACCCATTGCATGAGAAAAAAATCAATTATATTCCTTCTACATGACATAAAATGAATAGAGGGAATATCACAGTGGCAGCAAGGCAAGTTAAGGAAGAGAATGATGTAGAGATAAAATAAGTAGTGGAAGTTGAAGAGCCGAAGTCCATACTGACAAATGGAGTTACTTGACAAAAACCAATACCTTGTCTCCAAGCTGAAACTATTTCTTAAGTTTGACATCAAATTCTCCTTGACTTTGTACTAGGTGTCGGAAAGGAAGCGCAGAAGTACTTGTCAACTTTGATGACTTGTGCCCATTAGATATGTGGTCATCAGACAAGCATGATGTTGACACCAGTAACATGATAGGGGTGTTACGCAATTTCCATATTTGTGGAAAGGATGTTCCCCGTGGATATTGGGTAGGTACTCAAAGGAAACTTTGGCTTGTTATTTTCTTTCCTTGTGTATATTTGAAAATATTGATATTAGGAAGTACCATCTACGCATGGTTAAGTGCTTCTAATTTGTTTTATATGCGTTGTCTTATGGCTGGAATGAGAACTAGCTTGCATGAACCAGAATGCCCTAATACTACTACAATTGGTGATTGTTAGTTACCTATAAGTAGTTGCAACACCTATTTTGTTATTTTTATGTTAGCCATTGCCTCTCTCTATATCTGCTAATAAAGAGAATTATGACTGATTTGAGCTGTGAGATTGTCAAATCATGATGCTCTATTATTCATTTTTATTTTCTCCGAGACCAAATATATTCTTTTGAAAATTATACATTTGAGTTTGAGTTTTTAATGTTTGCTTTACACCACATTTTGATGTTCTTTCTTTGTAGATGTTTTGTCGTGGCAGCAAGAACGATACCCGGGGCTTTAGGTAATGACTTGCAATCCCTTAATTTTTAGCTCATGCAATTTTGAAAGAACTTGAGCTTCTCCATCCAGAAGTCTTTCACTTCCTTTAGCATTTCTTTTGGTATCAAATTATTTTACTTCTCAATGAACTCTTGAAGTAGTAGTGCACTCTTTCCATAGGGTCTGTGCATGAGGGATAGCTGGGTTGCTAGTAGGCTTATAGATTTGAATGTAATTATTATTGCATATTTGATCTAATTTATGTTTATACTGTGACATACATAGTGCGTGAACATGATAAGCTTATGCATTAAAAGGAGGGTTAATTGCAAACTAATAATGTTACTAGGGGATCCAATTTGGTTTTAGCAAATTAGCTCAAGATACATGCCAGCTGCGTGCGATGCAAGCTTTTTTTCTTCACTTTCATTTTTTGTCCTTTTCTTTTTAGTTTGGGTTAAATCACATTTTAGGATTTGAACTTGGCAACTTTCCCACATTGGGGCCTGAACTTTTTTTGGTCCAAGTTAGGCCCTGAACTTGGCAAATGTTCCCACATGGGGACTTCAACTTTTTTTTTTTATCCAAGTTAGTCCTTGAAAACCCTAAAGTTCAAGCCTTAATGTGGGAACAATTGCCAAGTTCGGGCCCTAACTTGGACCAAAAAAGAGTTCAGGCCCCAATGTGGGAAAAGCTGCCAAGTGCAGGTCCTAATGTGGGAACAATTGCCAAGTTTAGGACCTAACTTGGACCAAAAAAAAAAGTTCAGACCCCAATGTGGGAAAAGTTTCCAAGTTCAGGCCCCAAATAATAACTTAACCCTTTTAGTTTTTCTGGAAACTTCTGCCTCTGTCTCTGTCATAATCTTTCTCTCCCTCATGGTGAATTATGGCATTATTTGCTAACCTTCTTACATATTTTTGGGCTAAAAATTTAAGGAAATCCTTGTGCTTTTTCAAAAATTTCAGGTTACTTTTATTTTACTATGTACCCAATGTCGTCCTTAAAAGTTCTTTGTTCCATTATGTCCTTATTTCTAATGGAAACCTTTTTGCCACATGGACATCTTCTTGGCTTTAACTTATAATATGAAAATTCAAGTTGACTTGGTCTTATATGGCATTCCACATCAACATCTAGGGAGCCTTATTTATCATGTTTGTGCCATGTAAATGCTAATGCAGCAGAGTAAGAACCATGCTAACACTAGTGCGGCAAAGATAATGGATTTTAACAGTTAATGTTATTTTTTATATTTTAGCCATAGAACAACTAATTAAGCTATTTTGCCATTTATGATGTGAAAGAATGACAGCTGTGTCATCAAAATTTATTTTAGGGTTATCAGACTTGCCTTCTTCCATAGTTATTTGTTCCTATAATTCTTTTTCAACAATTATAAAATAGAGAGTTTCCTTCAGCTGTAATTGATTTTATATACTGTCAATAATTAAAGATTTTTGTATGCAGTTGTGGCTTATGGGTTTTAATGCATTCCCTCTCTGTGAGGATTGAGGATGGAGAGAGCCAGACTGCATTTACATCTATCTGTGATTTTATTCACAACTTCTTTATTTGTCAGGAGTGCCGTCAACATTTTTATGAGATGTGTTCAAGGTAAATTTGATTCCAAAGCAAGTTATTTCTTAAATATGTAAATTTATTTCATCTAACTGCGGAAGTTCAATTTGCAGTGTTAAAAGTCCTTTCACAAAAGCCCGTGACTTTGCCCTTTGGTTGTGGAGTGCACATAATGAAGTTAATGAAAGATTAATGAAGGAAGAAGCATCTCTAAAAACCGGAGATCCCAAGTTCCCAAAGATTATTTGGCCTCAAAAACAGCTTTGTCCTTCATGTCATCATTCCCGAGGTCCCAAAGATAAAGGAGGCAGTCAGATCAATTGGAAGCGGGATGAAGTATTCAAGTTCTTAATTAGTTATTATGGGAATACACTTGTATCTTTGTACAAAGAAAAGGGTCTTCTAGTAGGTGATGGAACCACTGTTATTCTGGAAGATTCATCAACAAACGCAGTTGTGGTGCCAGTTGGGGCTGCATTGGCTATTGCTCTTGCTAGCTGTGCATTTGGAGCACTTGCTTGCTACTGGCGTTCCCAGCAGAAGAATCGGAAGTATTACCACCAACTACACTCTTTAAAGAACATATGATAGTTCTGAGGATATGAGTTCTTTCAAATAGGATTATAAGCATGTGAGTATAGAGAGAAACAGGGTGAGAGGGGTGGGGGGAGAGTTGTAGAGAGAGTTTTTATATTTAGGATGCAACTTTCGTATCTGATTTCCTTCCACCACTTTTCAGGCAAAGGAGAAGCTGGAGTTAAGATTACTAGAACAACAAAAATATCAAACACAATCTTTAAGATGCCCCCTCGGATGACCTCAAGCTCCATGTAGAAATCCAGATTACAGCCTTATATCGTCGCACTCGAGGTCCTATTCTTTTATCATTTTTTTTTTTTTTTTATCAAGACCGTCCTGAAATTTAATTTTGGGTTCCTACAGATTAACTTAATCTTCATTTTTGGCTTCTTTATCTTGTTACTTAATTTCCATTTTACCTTTGACAATGCTGCTGCTGCTGCCCGCATGAATGCTTAGAGTGACTTTTGGGAATGTCTGATACAAGTTTCAGGTCCAATTCCTTCTCTGAACTTTATTTTGTTCATATGATTAAAACATTGAAGAACCATGGTAATCTCTTTCAGTGGTTCAATCGGAAAACTCAATGCCCCTTGTATTTGCATATATGGTTGTATCACTTTCTTAATAGATCACTTGCAATCATTGATATCAGGGCTGTCATGAATTTCAGAAATGTAGAAATTGTACAATCTTCCACCAATTTATTTAGGGAAATATAATTCTTCAAAAACGTTTTTCGTATTCTTTAGTAATTGGCTTCACGAATGATGGTATTTGACTCAATAGAATATCAAATCTGTTTTTCCGGAGAATACTTTTTTATGCTTTTGAAAAGTGGAAGACATTTTTGAGAAACTAGATATGCTGCACATGTTTAAAGTATGTTCCACAACATTAACACACAAGTTGACAAAAAACAAATTCTGATTTTAAAGATTCAATAACAACGACCCACCCATGGCTTGGGGACACCCACGTAAAAACCAAGAGAAAACAGTTGAAACAAAACGATGTACACTTGTATTGCTGCCCTTTTTATATATACTGTACATTGGTTATATACACAGTACAGACCTTCGTATTCTTTCTGTCAGTGTATATTTTCTTTAACTATATACGAACGGGGTCTTCCCCAGAGTCGGTCTGTACAATCTTTTTCTAAAGACTACTTGCCTAACATGTAATAAAAATATTTTTGCCAGACTACAAGCCCTTATTGGCTGAGATCAACATCTTCCAGTTTTGTTACTCTTACTCCCCAAAGATGGCCTGGTATTGATGACACCAATTTCTTGTAATGACTTCTAGTGCATCTGTTGGCATTCAAAGGATGTTGACTATGTGAGGTTGAGCTTGCATGGTAGAATGCTCAGTTTCTTCATCTGATTGAGTAAACAATGAATTTGGAGCCTCCTTATGGTTTTAACCAAAACAAAATACTCACTGAGCAAAAATTGTTTTCATCATAACAGGTGATGGTAATTATGAGTTGAACCAAAGTGAAACTCTCACCTGTTGTTGCCGGCGGTAACAGAGGGCACTCACTGCTTTCACCATCGAATATATTGGCAGGATAATCCCAACAATCGGAAGTAATAGCAACTGTACAACATGTGACAGCGCTAGTTTATACACTGGAAGTCGATCAATATCTTCAAATACAAGAACAAAACTTACCGTAAACAATTGGAAAGTGTACTCATTGCTTCCAGTAAGTATGACAGGAAGAGTATGTCGTAAAATCAAAAGAAGCATGAACTGCAGGTGAAAAGAATAAGAAATCAAGTAGAGGACAGTCAGAAGGAAAGCAGTTGATGAATAAATATAAAGTCATGGTTTCGGGTTCATCCTAACAAAATTAGATGTTTTTACACAATGGTCTCCATGATTTTCAGCACAAATTTGGAAATTAAAAGTTTAACTGCCACTGTAAGAATCATAACAACTATTAATATTTTAGTTAGCTATGTCTGTCAAGAAGAAGCATACTTAGCATGGTACATTTAGTAGAATCTTTTAAGTGTTTAAATTAGAATATGTCATATATTCCACCGAATTGCATTGTTCTTTAGGACAGTGAACTTGATTTAAAGAGTGAGAGTTACCATTATTGCAACTGTCCGGTAATATATCGAGCTTCTTGTAGTCGAAACTGAATATTCATCATAGTGGCGATCTGTTGATACAACTGCTATAAAGCGAGAATCATTTAACTCCCTCCTATAGATATCCCAGTTTGCCCTGATACAAAGCATAAAAGGTATTTAAATGAAGCATTTTTAACCTGATAAGAGACTGTTAATTATTACTTTTTAACTCATACAAAAGGTTACCTCAGATTCATTGGAAGATGCCTGATTTGAAACAGAGGAGGTGGTGCGGTATAGCCAGGCTTGAATTGCTGAAATGCAGAAGATGATGATGAGGTATGTTTTAGTATAACATAAAGTCAGGATGAACTATACAATGAACAACTCAATTTGTATATTACTTGAAGAAATTGGAATTGAGAAAAAAAGAAAAATCTTCATGAAATGTGAAAAAGTTAAGTAACCTGATGGCATATTTCGCAGGTGGTGTTGCCCTTCTCATTGCACCATCTTTGTACACATCTTCGATGAGCATACTGCAATAACATCAAAACAGAAGTTTTTGCATGGTGAGAGACCTCTGGGGTTGTCTATGATAAATAAAGCATGAAAGGGTAAGGTTAAAGGAAATTAGAAACTCGAATTTAAAATTTTCAATTTTGGAAACTAAATAAGCACCAAACTAACCTCCAAGCTGCCACAACAAGAACAAGGGGTTTCCATGTTTGAATCTTCATCCTCATCTTGGCATATCCTGCATTCCACAATTTTCCTCGGGGATGACAAATCCACCGTTGTTGAAGAACCGAATACCTTCGTGTCATCAACTGTTGATGCAGTGGCCTGCAAAGACCCGTTCCTGCTTCCGATTGCAGCTTCCAGTGTGGATTCTGTCAACAACCGATCCACTAGTAATACAAAATGATCCCCCATATTCAAATATAGAAAACTCAAGAATCGGATGTAATAACCCAAGCTAGGAACCAGTTGATCAACTTTTCTCGTTTACTTTTTTGTCCTGTTCAGAAAAACCACAAATGATTAGGAACAACCTAAAAAGTTTTTAATTTAGGTAGTAGTAAATACATTTATGCTCTTATGGAACTCCTCTCAACTTTTCAACTGAAACCAGAACTAGGACCCTACAAATGCTTACAAGAATTTGGCTCTAACCATCAAAACAATAGGATATCTCTTTAGGAAAAATCCAGCATCAAAAGCTCAGCAAATTGGACCAAAGACATTAAAATTTCAAAAGAAAATTATTTTTATCCCTTTTTTTTTTACAACAAAGACACTTTATTGAACAACTGCCTACCAAAAAGAACCCCTCCGCCTCCAAAAAGAAAAGGCTAATTGACATAAACCCATAGAAGAAAATACGTCCAAGAACATAAAGTATGCAGAAAGGAAAAAGGGAAAGTACCCAGAAAAGTAAAAGAGGAATGAAAGAAAAAGAAGATAACAAAGGCATGCCAAAATGATAAAACAAAAAGAAAAGAGAGTGATTTTACCAATCCAAGGCAAAAGCATAACTCATAGCAAGAAATGGGTTATAACAGAAAGTGGATGAGAAAAAGGAAGAAACTTACAAGAAAGGGATCGTTTTTCTTAAAGCAAAGGAGCCGTCTTTCCCTTATCTCCCACATAGTTTTAGTGAAAATTAAAGCTATGGTTTTGAGGTGAAGCAAGAGATTGAGTGCAAACCTTACAGCAATTCCAAATTGTTGCCGTGCTTCCTTTTGTATCGTAGGATTGAATCTTGTGTTGATATAGGGGCGTTTGTTTCTGGTTTCGGTGTTTTAAGTCTTATGAAGCGAAGCAAAGTCGATCAAAGTGAAATAATATTGAAATTGAAAGGAATTATTCTTAAGCGGTTTTTATGGTTAAACTATTTTTGCTCTCTTTATTTCGCAATTTTATATATAGATTATTATTGATTGATGATTAGATTTTTTTTTTAATTCACGGTTTTTACCGATTAAAAATAAAAATATTATATTTGGGGTTAATTTACAGTAAAACATTTCAGTAACTCTAAAATTATACTATTTTCAATGGATAAAAATTAATGGCTAAGGGTGTTCATTACTTCAACTGTGGTCTAGGCTCGAGTCGCGCTAATCGTATTTATTGTTCGAGCTTTTACCCTGTTATTGTAATTAAAAAAAAAAAACAAATTTCTTCCTCTCAGGCGTCTGTTGTAAGTTAAATTGTCTTATTTTGCTGTGCTTTGCTTTATTTTTCAATATAGAATTTTTAATCTCTTGATTCAATTACTGAATTTAGTTTAGTTAATAATTTTTATATTTTATTTATATATGTATTAGTTAGTTAATTTAAAATATATGCTTATTTTCAAAGCAAATTAATATATATTATTAATAAAATTGTTCTTTTATGATTCGATTTCTTTTAGATTCTATAATTGTTCTATATAATTATATGATTAATTTGATGTAGATACGTCGCATGACATGGTTGAGAAATTTTTTTAAAGTTTTACTTATGTAGAAAGAATAGAAATTGATAATGCTCATTTAAAAGAAATTGTAGTAGGTAGTGAAGATGAAGCTTATAATTTGTATACATATTATGCTCATCGTATTGGTTTTAGTGTTCAAAAATGAAAAAACAGATATCTTTCTAGCACAAAGATTATTCATACTAAAGCCTTTTATTGTTCCAAACAAGGTTTCAAAGAATTTAAAGATGTTGCAGATACAAAAAAAAAAAAAAAAAAAAAAAAAACATGACAATTTTGAAACAAGAATTGAATGTCCGACAATGATTCGTTTTACAATACAAGATGACCAATGGACAATCAATCGTTTTATTTCTGAGCATAATTATGAGTTAGCAACTCCTTCAAAAAGACATCTACTCAGGTTAGCTTACTCAGTTCCGATAGCTAAAGTTAACGCCATTAATTCAATGGCTAGTGTTGGTATATGTCCTATAGATATTTACTCTTACATGTCAAATGAAGTTGGTGGAACTGAAAATGTTGGGTTTACAAAATGAGATTGTTATAATTACATTGACAAACAAAAGATAATGATGATAATTGAAGTCGAAGATGGTCAAAATTTACTTAACCATTTCAAGGTTAAAGTAAGTGAAGATCCAATGTTTTTTTTTTTTACATGGTTCAATTGGATTAAGAAAATCGAATGACACCTTTTTTGAAGAGATGGTTGAAAAACCACGTTAGTTTGCTAAAAATATCACTTGATTATTTGATAGCGAGTTTAGTCACAGGATTGAACAAACAATAAA
This sequence comes from Gossypium bickii, assembly GCA_025503065.1. Classification (NCBI taxonomy): domain Eukaryota; kingdom Viridiplantae; phylum Streptophyta; class Magnoliopsida; order Malvales; family Malvaceae; genus Gossypium; species Gossypium bickii. The sequence goes on along the minus strand of CP106710.1, from coordinate 112,799,193 downwards.
ACATAAATAGAAATAGAGAAAGTAGTAAGAGATTTGCACGCAGTCGTTTGTTCACGTAATTCAGAAACAATCCTATTCTGCGAAGCCTTACTTAGCGAATGGTCTATTATTCCTCAATTGGTCTAATCACCTATTGGTGTAATCCCAAACTACCCTTTTACAAGATGTATTTGCTGCCCCAATAGCTAGTCCCAACTAGCCAACTAGTTACAACTAGGGGAGAGCACAATCTAATTTGATTTGAAAAACTCGACAAAAAATTTAAATCTTGAATTAAATAGTTCGAGTTATTCGAATTAATCATTTATTGGGATAAACTCGAATAAAAAATTAACTTTTTTAGTTTAACTCGAATATGAATTATATAATTCAAGTTATCCGAAAATCCGAATAAAAAAAGACAAAACTACGTCATTTTGATAAATGATTACCTTTTCTGAAGTTAAAAGGCAAAACTACGTCGTTTTGATAAATGTTTACCCATTAAGTTAAAAGCAAAACCATTATATTGTTTACGTAGTTAAATAATGTAACACCCCTAACCCATATCCGTCGTTGGAATAGGGTTTCAGAGCATTACTGAGTAATCGTAATCTAATTATTTATTTCAAATATTTCAAAAATCATAAAATGATTCAACATTAACATGCATAAAGTCCCCTAATAAGGCTTTGAGAGTTTGAAAACACTTTAGAAACGATTTGAGACTAAATCGGGAACATTTGAAAAATTCTGGAAAAAGTTAGGAAATTTTTAACTGCAGGGTTCACACGGCTGTGTGGTCAAGCCGTGTGACTCACACGGCCAAATCACACGCTCATGTGTCTGGCCGTATGGGCATTCGAAGTAGGGACACATGGCCGTGTCCCAGCCCGTGTCTGTGCCCGTGTAACTCTCTGACTTGGGTCACACGGCCAAGCCATACGCCCATGTGCCAGGCCGTGTACCTTTTGAAATGGCCTCGCACGCCCGTGTGCTAGCCGTGTGTCTACACAGCCAAGTCACATGCCCGTGTGTCTGGCCGTGTGGGCCTAATATATGCCTTAAACAATAAATTTATCGTTTCCTACAAGTTTGGACATTAAACAATTCAAAAAACATTCGTTTAATCTATTCAAAACACGATCAAACACATTCAAAATATGCTAAACTAATCATCCTAGGTGCCTAACCAATGTACCCTCATTGGTACCACATTTATATCATCAATGCATCATTCAAATTAAAATTATAAACATGCCAAAATCCATCAATTTGGCCTAATTTATATCTACCTAAAACATTAACTTGAATTCACATGTACATACCATGATTTAGTTCAATTTACTATACCATGCTATGGCTTCAAACACAAACACATGTTTATATATATATATATATACCAAACCAACATTACACTTGTAACCTAGTTTATAATCCATCCACAGAATAACTATCATTTAGACATCCTAGGTACATGCCGACACAAAAGATAAACATCACCACATTTGAGTTCAGGATCGTTGTTAGATGCTGAATTGGCGATCAAAAGTGAAGTACCTAATCTGCGTACGGAAAAATAAAACCGTTCGCCGAGTAAAACTCAGTGGTATTTCTATAATCGTAATATTTAAAGATAAGATAATATAATATGCACAATTGAATTTTAAGTACATATTAATGTCCAGTATCATATGTAACACCCCAAACCCGGCCCAAACACTACAACCGAGACTGGTATGTCACTTGAGTGATTTTACAAAGCATGTCACATTTTGGAAAATAATTACTAGGTTTAATCATTAATACCGAAAACTTAATAATTTATTAAGTCATATAAACTATAAAGTTATAAATTGCCTTGGTGAATTTTAAATAAAAATCGAAATTTTGTACATGTCTTAGCTTAATCTTAAACATAAAATTAAAATGTCTAATAATAAAACCCAACATAAACCCAAAAACATAAATAATAGTCTAGTGGCCCATGGCCTTATTACAACGAGATTTAAAATCCATTAAAAAAAGTATAAAATAATAATCTAAAGTCTTTTTGCTAAATCCAAATGTTCTTTTGCATGGTCACCTTGCTCTCCTCTCCAGCCCGATCCGATGCACTAAGTGCTACCTGGAATTGTTAAAATAATAGGGTGAGTCGCGAAACTCAGTGTGCAACCCTCGTGCACCATCAGACTGGGCCTTAGCCCACAGATCAGAATATAAAACTTAATATAAAAGATAACATACATAGAACCCAACCGAATCCTAGGTTTCCATCCGCTACACACCACCCTTACCTGCCAATCCCACCATTGGGGATTTCTACAATCAACCCACACCGCTACACACCATCGATGGCAGTCATGCTGCAGTTAGCTGCTCATCGTCAAATTGTGACAGAGTCACCAGGCTGAAATGGCATAAGCCACCAGAAACAGAGTTGTGACAGAGTCACCAAGCTGAAATGGCATAAGCCACCAGAACAGATCACTTCCCCTTTTCATCAATCACCCAACCCCAAACATACATAGAAATTGACATATAAAACATATCGTTTTTAACAGAAAATTCACTGATGAATGGCAGAAATCACTAACCTGATATTTAGCCTTTACCCCTCTCGGGTTTCCAAACGTTATGCCGGGATTTCAGCATTTAACAGAGTATAGCAGATTTATTACATATATATATTAGCAATCAATCTAATAGTGTGAGAAGTTACACACCTGATATACTTTTAGTCGATATTCTGCTACCCGGATCTACTACCTTCAGTCTATAACCTTACTTAAAAGCCGAAAAAACATGGAGATTTGGCCTCCTCTACAATCGGCCAAGGGTTAGTAAATCCCAAATTTTCCCGCTAAAATCAATAGATCTCCTTACCTTGAAATCCCGAAAGTAACACGATTCGAGTATTATTGAATTATGACTTAGAGATCCACGCGATTAACTCCTCTTCAGATCCCGGAATGCCGAAAATAAGAGAGAAATAATAGATTAGTTTCTAAATTGCCATTCGGCTAGGGACTTTGAAAAGCTGAAGAAGATTTGGTTTTCTCAAATCAACACTTACCTAAAGTTTCCTTCAGATTTCGGCACAAGTAGGTACCCCAGAGTGATTTCGGCACACACAGAAAACTAGATCTCACGATTTTGGCTTTCAAAAATTCCGAAAAAGATAAACTATTGCGTTTTCGGCTTTTTCTTTTAGAAGATCTGGGTGGTATATTTCGGCTAACAAGGGAAAATGGGAAGAGAGTAAAGAGAGGCTTGATGATTCGGCTAAGGTGTCTCAAAGAGATGAGAAAGAGAAAATTCGGCCAACTGAAGAAAAAGAAAGGAGAGGGAGAATAAAGTAGAAACTTCGGCAGAGAAAAGAGAAAAGATGAGAGCTTTAACAAACAAATTTGGACCCTTTCGCATATAGAAAACCAATTCCTCCCCTTAGCAGAGATTGATTTTCGGCCAACACTGCAACACATGATAGCTCCTATCCTTTTCCCTTATCTTAATCTGTTATCTTCTCAAAAATAGCCTTTATCTGCTTATTATCCACATAAAATAAATCCCTAAATAATAGCCTTGTGCTGTCCCCCCTTACTCTTTTAAGTGTCGAAATTTAGCTCTATATCTTGGGCTTCAGGCAACCACAATTTGGGCCTTCTTCAAGCACTAATGACGCCACCCTCTTCCTTCCTTATGGCGCCTCCTATCTTTGGGCCCCAAGCCCAATTTGACATTTTTAACATAGATACCTACTTTTAAACCTTATAATACCCAAACAGAATATTTTAACTGAGGTTTCAGCCCATTCCTGAGCCTAATTTGCACCTCAAATTCTTAAATTACTATTTTAAACACACATTACACCAAATGCACAAGCCCATAAATTCAGGATGTTACAGTTCTACCCCCCTTAAAATAAATTTCAGCCTCAAAATTTACCTGTTTAAAAGAGATGGGGATACTGCTATCGTTTCACATCCTTTGGCTGCTATGTCGCTTCCTCTGCTCCGTGGTTTCGCCAGAAGACCTTAACTAAAGGAACGGACTTCCTTCTCAGCACTTTTATGTCTCGATCCAAGATTTGCACTGGCTCTTCCTCAAAGGACAAATCTGACCTTACTTCAATCTTTTCCACTGGTGTAATGTGCGAAGGATCAGAACAGTACCGTCTTAGCATCAAGACATGGAACACATCATGTATCCGTTCCAACTCTGGCGGCAACTCCAATCGATAAGCCACGCGAGCTACACGCGTTCGATGCGATAAGGCCCAATAAACTGAGGACTTAACTTACCCCTCCGTCCAAACCTCATTACCTTCTTCCATGGAGATACTTTCAAAAAGTCTTGATCACCTACTGTAAATTCCATCTCCTTCCGCTTTAGATTCGCATAAGATTTCTATCGATCAAACGCTTTCTTCAACTGTGCTCATATCAACTTAACTTTTTCCTCCGTTTCCAAAACTAGTTCTGGACCCAACACTTGACGTTCACCCAACTCTGTCTAACAAATTGGGGTACGACATCTCCTTCCGTATAACGCTTTATAAGGTGCCATCTGAATACTAGCTTGATAACTGTTATTATACATGAATTCTGCCAAAAGTAGATACTCCTCCCAACTACCTCTGAAATTGATGATACAACCCTTTAGCATATCCTCCAAGATCTGGATTACCCTCTCGGACTGACCATCAGTCTGTGGGTGAAAAGCGGTACTAAAGTCTAACCTTGTTCCCATTGCTTGATGAAAAGCCTTCCAAAATCGTGATGTGAACCTAAGGTCCCTATCTGATATGATCGACACAGGTACACCATCTAATCTCACAACCTCAGCCACGTACAACTTAGCCAACCTTTGCAAAGAGTAGCCAACACGAATCGGTATGAAGTGAGCAGATTTCGTCAGTCGATCCACAATCACCCATATTGAATCCTTCTTAGTGGGCGTAAGGGGTAACCCACTAACAAAATCCATCGTGATCCTCTCCCATTTCCACTGCGGAAACTTCACCGGTTGCAACAACCCTCAAGGCACTTGGTGTTCAGTTTTGACCTGCTGACACGTCAAACATTTACCCACGAATTCCGTTACTTCTCGCTTCAGACCTGGCCACCAGAATTGCTCTCGTAAATCCTGATACATCTTAACCTCTCTAGGATGCATAGCATAAGGACTACTATGCGCCTCCCGCAAAATCATCTGTCTTAACTCCACATCCTTTGGCATGCAGACTCTCCTTCGGAAACACAAAACTCCATCACAACTCAAGCTATAATCCTCTACTTCACCATTCTACACTTGTCGAATTCGAGGACTCAAGACATCATCCAAAAGTTGCTTTTCCTTGATTTGACTTGTCCACATGGGTCTTACTTGAAGTTCGGCTACCAGACTGCCATCCTCATACAGGCTAAAATGAGCGAACATCGCCCTTAAATCCGCTATTACCTTACGACTCAATGCATCCGCCACCATGTTAGCCTTACCCGGGTGGTACTCAATCGAGCAGTCATAGTCCTTTAACAGCTCGATCCACCTTCTCTGTCTTAGGTTTAACTCCTTCTGGGTAAGGATATACTTAAGGCTCTTATGGTCCGTATAAATAACTGACTTCTCCCCGTACAAATAGTGCCTCCAAATCTTTAGAGCGAACACTATCACCACCAATTCTAGATCATGTGTAGGGTAGTTCAACTCAAGTGGTCTTAACTGTCGAGACGCATACGCAACCACTTTTCCATCTTGCATCAACACACACCCTAAACCTGTTTGTGACGCATCACAGTAGATGGTAAATTCTTTTCCCGCCTCTGGCTGAATTAACACCGGTGCTTCTGTCAGAATTTTCTTCAGCTTCTCCAAGCTTTCTTGCTGTTTGTCAGACCAAACAAACGGTACCCCCTTCCCTAACAACTTAGTTAAAGGTGCCGCTATCAATGAGAACCCTTCAACAAACCTTCTGTAATACCCGACCAATCCCAAGAAACTTCGAACTTCCGCCACAGACTTTGGCAGTTTCCAATCCAATACGGCTTCTATCTTCTGAGGGTCTACCCTAATTCCCTCTGCAGAAACCACATGCCCTAAGAAAGTTACTTCCCTTAGCCAGAACTCACACTTACTGAACTTTGCGAACAACTGCTTCTCCCTCAAAGTTCGCAACACCACACGAAGATGTTCATCATGTTCCTCTTCTGACTTGGAAAAAACCAAGATGTTGTCGATGAATACCATGACGAACCGATCAAGATATGGTTGAAACACCCAGTTCATCATATCCATGAATACTGCTGGCGTATTCATTAACCCGAGCGGCATCACCAAGAACCTATAGTGACCATAGCGAGTTCGGAACGCCGTCTTATGAATGTCCCCTTCCTTAACCCTTAACTGATGATACCCCGACCTTAAATCAATCTTAGAGAAAATTGAAGCTCCTTTGAGCTGATCGAACAGATCATCAATTCTTGGCAGTGGGTACTTGTTCTTAATCGTTAACTTATTTAGTTGGTGATAGTCCACACACATACGCACAGATTCGTCTTTCTTTTTCACGAATAGGACCGGTGCTCCCCATAGAGACATACTCGGTCGAATAAACCCTCGATCCAACAGTTCCTGGATCTGAGCTTTGAGCTCCACCAACTCCTTCGACGCCATTCTATAAGGAGCAATAGACACCGGTGCTGTACCCGGAAGTAGCTCTATTCCAAACTCCACTTCGCGGTCCGGGGGTAATCCTGGCAACTCCTCCAGAAAAACATCCGCGAAGTCCCTTACTGTTCGAACCTTATCGACAGTTATCTCCTTAGCATCCAAAGCACTGATAAAAGTTAAAAATGCGTTGCATCCCTTCCGAATCATCTTAACAGCCTTCAACGCAGATACAATGTTGGACAAATAATTCCTTCCTTCTCCTAACACAACCACCTTCCCGCCTTCCAGGGTACTCAACACCATACGCTTAGTCTCACAATCCAACTTAGCACGATGTTTAGTCAACCAATCCATTCCTAGGATAAGATCAAACTCTCCAAATGGTAATTCCATTAAGTCTGCTGGAAACACTACCTCTTGAGTTTTTAAAGGTACATCCGTAAATAGTTTGTCCACTACCCTATATTGTCCTAGGGGACTAACCACAGTCATCTTTCTAGTGGTTGTTTCAGAGTCTATACTTAGGGTCTCAGATACGGAACATACAACATAGGAGTGGGTTGACCCAATATCAATCAAGGCAAAAATAGGGTTACCAGCAATAAAAAACGTACCGATTATGACGTCCGATGTATCACCATCCTCCTACCGATGAACTGTATAAACTAGGTCTGGCTGCCTCGCGTCTACATTACCTGCACCTCTACCAGGTGCCCCACGACCTCGACCAGCCCCATTTCCTCCTCTACTTGGCCCACGACCCCTCTGTACTGGCTGACCACCTCTCCTAGCCTGATCAGAACCTCGTTCGGCTGGCTGCACCTGATCCTTCTGTGGACAGTCCTTAATCATATGCTCCATGGATCCACACCTGAAGCATCCACCGGTTCTTCTTCTACACTCCCCAGAATGTGCTTTCTCGTACCAATTACATGATCGATTCTGACCCGTCGGAGCACGAGCTGGCCCATCAGTCCCAGGCCTTTTCTGAAAATTCTCAAGTGCTCCTGACTGCCCAAAACTTCTCTTATTCCTTCCTCGCTCCTTATCTCTTTCCTGTCTTTCAGTCCGTTTTACCTCCTCAGCTATCTTAACTTTATCCACCAGAACGGTAAAATCTCTCTCTCTCTCTACGGTGCTATCAAAACCATTAACTCATTCCACAATCCATCTTGGAACTGAACACAACGTTCATATTCGGTTGCTACCACTCCTCGAGCGTAGCGGCTCAGACGCAGAAACTCCGCCTCATATTCAGCCACAGATTTACTTCCCTGTACTAGATTCAGAAATGTCTTCTTTTGGGCATCCACATAGCTGGCACAAGTATACTTTCCCTGAAATGACTCCTTAAAGAAGTCCCAGTCAATCCGATCTGCGGCAGTACCCTCCTTCACCGTGAGCCACCACTGGTAGGCCTCGTCTCGAAGAAGAGACACAACCCCTTTCAACTTCTCCTCCGCCGTGAAATCCAAATCATCCATTACGCGCTCAGTCGCTTCCAACCAATACTCAGCGGTGTTAGGGGCTACGCAGAAACTCCCCTAAACACTTCTGCCCCATTGGCCCTAAGCCGCTCCGGCACAGATTTCCGGGCTCCTGTGCCCATGCCTACTCCAGCAACCCTCTCTAAAACCCTCAATATCGCCTGGGATACAGCATCATCTCCAGGCGTCTCATCCCAAAATTCTCCTTCTATAGTCGGCAGATCCGGCATCTCGTTTCCTGACCCGTGGCTAGACCCTACTGGCTCTGACACGGTCCTCCTACCCCTACCACGTCCACGCGACGGACGTCCTCTACCCCTTGTACTCATTCTTTTGTTCGTCGTTTATCTGATTAAGAATTTTATGTGTCATTAATTTCTTTTACTAATTAACCACGAGCAGTCTTATGAACAGTATTTTAAGAGTAATTCTTTCGAATTCGCAACTACATCTACAATTTAGCCTCAAGTTCACATCTCCTAGTTCTAGGAACTACATACATTCAACAAGCAACATACAGACAACATCCATACACCTACATTTAACACTTAGGGGTATTTTCGTTATTCCTCTACCTAGGGGTATTTTCGTAATTTTATCCTACAAGGGTATTTTCGTAATTTTATCCTACAGGGGTATTTTTGTAATTTTCCAAAATTGGGTTTCTGGGTGATTTTGCAATCTGGGGGTATTTTGGTAATTTTGAAATCAGGGGCACTTTGGTCATTTTACAAATCAGGGGCATTTTGGCCATTTTGTAAATCAGGGGTAATTTGGGTAATTTTTACAAATCAAAGGTATTTTTAAATTTTTTTATGAAACTAAGGTTTTTTTATTTAAAACAGGGGTATCTTAAAAAATTTGATTTCAACAGAATAATAGTGGCTTTCAAGTGTTTGTGGTTTTTGATTAATGTTTGTGTGTTGTATGTTTTTTTTTAAAACTGGTGACTTTGTAAATCGGGGTATTTCTGTAAATCTGGGGGTATATTTGAAAATCATAAGTATCTTGGTAATTTCCAAAATAAGGATATTTTAGCAATTTTGTGAAAATAGGGTGGCTAGTCCCTTTCGGGTTTTAGCTATGGATTTTGGCCCGTCAACAAATCCTCGCGGCTAGGGTGAACAGTCACTACGTACCAGGTAGGATTCCAGCGAAGAGGAGGTGAGTCACTAGGACTGCTTAAGTACCAGGCTCTTCCGGATCCAATCCTAGACATGCGCATGGCTGTTGCCACACCCTAGTCTTGCGACTCGTTCACGGGTTTTGTTTAGTGAAATTAAGTCTTATGAGATTTTAGAAGTTGTTTCAGCTAGGCTTAAAGTCCATCAAGTTCTAATCTAACTAATCTACGTCCCATAAAGCCCATCAAGCCCACATATATTTCACACAATGGTTTAGAATACTTACCCGGGGGACTTGGGCTAGAGACGCAGATGCCATGCCGAGAAAACTATCCTGTATAATTTATAAACATGCAAAAACCCATCTTTAGAAAATGTTTTGAGCCCAAAACCCCAAAGCCGAGTTTTGAACCTGGCTCTGATACCAATTTGTAACACCCAAAACCTGACCCAAACACTATAACCGAGACTGGTGTGTCACTTGAATGATTTTACAAAGCATGTCACATTTTGGAAAACAATTACTAGGTTTAATCATTAATACCGAAAACTTAATAATTTATTAAGTCATATAAACTATAAAGTTATAAATTGCCTTGGTGAATTTTAAATAAAAACCGAAATTTTGTACATGTCTTAGCTTAATCTTAAACATAAAATTAAAATGTCTAATAATAAAACCCAACATAAACCCAAAAACATAAATAATAGTCTAGTGGCCCATGGCCTTATTACAACGAGATTTAAAACCCATTAAAAAAAGTATAAAATAATAATCTAAAGTCTTTTTGCTGAATCCAAATGTTCTTTTGCATGGTCACCTTGCTCTCCTCTCCAGCCCGGTCCGATGCACTAAGTGCTACCTGGAATTGTTAAAATAATAGGGTGAGTCGCGAAACGCAGTGTGCAACCCTCGTGCACCATCAGACTGGGTCTTAGCCCACATATCAGAATATAAAACTTAATATAAAAGATAACATACATAGAACCCAACCCAATCCTAGGTTTCCATCCGCTGCACATCACCCTTACCTGCCAATCACACCATTGGGGATTTCTACAATCAACCCACACCGCTACACACCATCGATGGCAGTCATGCTGCAATTAGTTGCTCATCGTCAAATTGTGACAGAGTCACCAGGCTGAAATGGCATAAGCCACCAGAAACAGAGTTGTGATAGAGTCACCAGGCTGAAATGGCATAAGCCACCAGAACAGATCACTTCCCCTTTTCATCAATCACCCAACCCCAAGCATACATAGAAATCGACATATAAAACATATCATTTTTAACAGAAACATTCACTGATGAATGGCAGAAATCACTAACATGATATTTAGCCTTTACCCCTCTCGGGTTTCCAAACGTTATGCCAGGATTTCAGCATTTAATAGAGTATAGCAGATTTATTACATATATATATTAGCAATTAATCTAATGGTGTGAGAAGTTACACTCCTGATATACTTTTAGTCGATATTCCTGCTACCCGGATCTACTACCTCCAATCTATAACCTTGCTTAAAAGCCGAAAAAACACGGAGATTTGGCCTCCCCTACAATCGGCCAAGGGTTAGCAAATCCCGAATTTTCCCGCTAAAATCAATAGATCTCCTTACCTTGAAATCCCGAAAGTAACACGATTCGAGTATTACTGAACTTATGACTTAGAGATCCACGCGATTGACTCCTCTTCAGATCCCGGAATGCCGAAAATAAGATAGAAATAAGAGATTAGTTTCTAAATTGTCATTCGGCTAGGGACTTTGAAAAGCCGAAGAAGATTTGGTTTTTTCAAATCAACACTTACCTAAAGTTTCCTTTAGATTTCGGCACAAGTAGGCACCCCAGAGTGATTTCGGCACACACAAAAACTAGATCTCACGATTCCGGCTTTTATGAAAAATCCCGAAAAAGATAAACTATTGAGTTTTTGGCCTTTTCTTTTAGAAGATCTGGGTGGTATGTTTCGGCTAACAAGGGAAAGTGGGAAGAGAGTAAAGAGAGGCTTGATGATTCGGCTAAGGTGTCTCAAAGAGATGAGAAAGAGAGAATTCGGCCAACTGAAGAAAAAGAAAGGAGAGGGAGAATAAAGTAGAAACTTCGGCAGAGAAAAGAGAAAAGATGAGAGCTTTAGCAGCAAATTTTGGCACCCTCTTCTGCATATAGAAAACCAATTCCTCCCCTTAGCAGAGATTGATTTTCGGCCAACACTGCAACACATGATAGCTCCTATCCTTTTCCCTTATCTTAATCTGTTATCTTCTCAAAAATAGCCTTTATCTGCTTATTATCCACATAAAATAAATCCCTAAATAATAGCTTTGTGCCGTCCCCCCTTACTCTTTTAAGTGCCGAAATTTAGCCCTATATCTTGTTCTTCAGGCAACCACAATTTGGGCCTTCTTCAAACACTAATGACGCCACCCTCTTCCTTCCTTATGGCCCATCCTATCTTTGGACCCCAAGCCCAATTTGACATTTTTAACATAGATACCTACTTTTAAACCTTGTAATACCCAAATAGAATATTTTAACTGAGGTTTTAGCCCATTCCTGAGCCCAATTTGCACCTCAAATCCTTAAATTACTATTTTAAACACACATTACACCAAATGCACAAGCCCATAAATTCAGGATGTTACATCATGACTATCATATGCTATCATATTTCTTTTGTTAAATAATGTCCCAATTCACACAATTGCTATATAAATAGTTATTCACGTATCAAACCACATTTATTTGTACAATGGCATTAGCCATTCAATACTCAACTCCTGAATACATCATTTCATTACATACTCAATTCTCATGACTTGATATATAATAGCTTTTCACAATTTGATCCACATATCATTTAAACAATAACATTGTCCATTTCATATCCAATTCATGAGTACATACCTCATGTATCTCATTTTCATGTTTCAAATCACTATCTCATTTTCAATTCACATACAATATCATCCAATATCAATCATAGTACCATTTTATTTAATTACCTCTATTAACACGACTCGGACTTGGACAGATACACGAATCTAACCAACACACCACTTTGGCACCCAGTACCTTATCGGATAAATCTGAAGTAGTAATTGCACCCAACGCTATATAAATTTGACACCTAGTGTCTCATCGGTTAAACCGGAGTAAATTGGCACCCCCTCATCGACTCGAAGTCGAAGAAATTCCTGAAATCTTCCGATCTATGGCATGCCATCTATATCTGACTCAGCCCGATACAGTTAATAGGGTTTAATTTCACATTTCAGATATAACTAATATCCAATACTAATTTTTCATATAATCACTTATATACACATAAATTAAATTCAATCTATAATAATCAATATCCAACTTTTGCATTAACACATATATTCATTTTAGTTGAATAATCAATACATTCAATATGTATCTACCAATTCAATCCAATTCAATCAATTATCAAAATGTCAGTTACTCACCTCAGCACTCACCATATGCATTAAATTGAATTATAACAATTAACAACTAAGTTCGGATTATAAAATACAAACCAAGAATTCCGAGCTATTCAACATCGATTTTATCTTTCCCCTTTTTAGTCGAGGATTCCGGTACGACGTTAGCTACGGAATTAAAACAATTAAAATTCATCAATATAACACAATTCAATTTCATATTGAATATTTCAATTTTTACTCAATATTTGCCTAAATTCCAAGTTAGTCCGTAAACCGAGACTAATTTTTATTCTTCACATTTAATTCTATATTTTCATACAAATTACACTTTAAACTAAATTTAACTCCCCATTTTCACTTAAACCCTTAAATTTCAAAATTTTCACAATTTAGTCCCTATTACTCAAAATTTATAATTTATTCTACAATTTAATCAATTTTCATTTCTAGCTTAAAAATCTATCAATTTAATCCCTAGTACTTAAACTATTTAACAATAGCAACATTTAAAATCTTAATAATTGCTAAAATTTTGACATAGGTCGGGTTGCCCTACGTATCGGGATTCCAAAAACATAAAAATTACAAGAAAAGGAGACTAAATTGACTAACCCATTGAAATTTGAAAAATTAGAGCCCTTGGCCGTTTGTTCTCTCCTATCTTCTTTCTCTTTTTCTTTTTCTTTCTTTTCTTTCTAATTTTTATAGCATTTTCTTCTTCTTCTTCTTCTTTTATCTATTTGTTTATTATACTTTAAATTATTATTATAATATATATACATTTACTTAATTATTAAGATAACATATTTTAACATATTTTTATAACATAGGTATAATTACTACATTGGCCCTTTAATTTATTTTTAATCTATAATTCAACTTTCACCCTATACTCAATTTAGTCCTTATACCTAATTACTTTTAATTCAATCAAATTCACTTAATCGAAACCTAATTAACTACACAACTTACGAGTCTGATTTATGGGAACGGAATCTTGAGAATGCACTTTCTGACACCCTTGACTATCGGGTCATTACAAATAATCTTGTGCTTCGTCTACTAGTTAAATAATCGGTCCATGTAAACGGAACATTGAGTATAAGTAATAGGATTTGTTAACTCAACTCGACTTGACTCGAAATTTTTCGACTCAATTCGATTCGATTAAAAAAAATTCAAATTGAGTTTGATTGCCAAAATAGGATTCGTCAACTCAACTAACTCAAAATTTTTTGACTCGATTCGACTTGACTCGACCGAATGCTCACCCCTAGTTACAACCATTCACTCGAACCTCTCTTAAAAAGGTTTAAATTCACTCACAAATAATGGCTAAAATTGAGTGTGAAAATTTAAAAAAAAAATGCTTAGCCAAAATAACAATTCACAACTCTCTACCCAAAATAAATCAAGTACCCTCGAATGTACAATGTACTGGCTATTTATTGGCATCCTAGGCAACATCGATAAGTCCCAAGTAAACTTGAGTTCTTATATACTTCATATTCAATTAGCGAAGTCAATCAGAAAAGCTCTCCTGAATAATAACCATTGATGACATCTTTGAGGAGAGAAAAATTCCCTCTTTAGCCCAAGTTGAATTCTACTTCTTTCACAAATCCAATCTTTTCACGTAATACTCCTATCGATAATTCCATTTTTGAACAAAATTGAGGCTTTCCATAAGGCCTATTTACTTTAAAAGAAGACCCGTGTCAAAAAGGCCAACACATAAAAATGCCCAAGCTGTCTTATAATGTGATTGACCACGTCCATGACTAATCAGGTAACTGAACAAACATTATTGAACAAACTTTTCCTAACAATGGTAGATAAAGAATTGATTATGATTACTTCAAAGATATTGTAGTTTTTGACACAATTTATTGTACCAATAGATATAACCTAATATTTGCTCCCTTTTTGAGGATTAATCATCATTAACAAACTGTAATGTTTGGGTGTGCTATTTTGTTATATGAGACTGTTGCTTCCCTTTGTATGGTTATTCAAGTCCCTCTTGCAATCAATGGGTAATCAGTCACCAAAGACCATAATGATTATTGCTTCCTTGTAATAGCATTCAACAAAATACTGGTGTAATAACTCCAAATTTGTCTAAGGTATTATTTTATACATATAGTATGTTTGGTTTTACATCAAGTATTCAAGTGAATTTTTCTTGTTAAAAAAATCTTTTAATTTTTTTATGAATTTAATCATTTTAATCAATTAATTATAAGAATCACTTACACGTACTCAAGAATACCCAAATTATAATTGTTAATCATAGGTTTGGTTCATACTAACGTTTATTCTTTTATCAATGAATTATGCTTGTATATAATTTTTTTTTTGTATTTTTTCCAATGATGTAGGATGCATTGATTGTTTTTTGAAAGTCAGAAACATACATCATGGTGAAGCTATATTGATACAACAAAGTCCAAATTTGGTGTTTAATGACTGTTGATATTAGACTAACTTCTTTTTGTACATGGTCATTAATATGACCATTACAATATATAAAGGACTTGAATGTTCTATGGTGTGATCGTGAATCAATGTACTTCCTTATTTAAGGTTCTTTAATCAAGTGTTGAAATTTTTTAGCTACGTTTCTTTAGTGTTCTATAATGAGATTTTCGCTAGTCATTTGTTTTATATTTTGATGTTAATTTTTTATATCTAATGTTTGGATCTTACCAAGATATTTTGAAATGATTTATTTTCCTTTCTCTGAAAGGTAAAAGGTATAATTACATTAATAAAATTACCACACTATTAAGACAATAGTTAACAACCCTAGAACAATATCAGTTCTTAAGAACATACAAAACAACAATTGAAAGAAACAATAAGAGCGCATATTCAATTCATAAACTCATCAAATCTGTACACTTTTTTTAGCCAACCAAAGTCAGACTAGTTGATGAACACAAAATGGTTAAGCACTGCTGAACAATGTCATTTCTTCTAAGTAATGCGTAGTCCAGTGGTACATGATTCAGTACTTCTTGTGCAGCTGAAGTATCGTTTTTTAATCTTATGTAAAAAAAAACCAGTAAGGAAGAAACAATACAACACAAATGAACAAAAAAAAAAATCCAAGTATTGCAACAACTAAAAAAATTCAAATTAAAACTTCAAGAATGGATTACACAAATCATGAGATCCCGTTCTTATATATCAACAATATCTAATAGTAAGGAATAAAAGATTGGCACCTGCAAAACTTCAACAAATGATGAGCAGTTGATGTCAGAGCATAGACCATTAAGCAACTCCACTATCTTTAGACCATCAAGGCTGTAAGGAGTGTTGAGATCTTGTGTAGGATAATCATGAAGTGGAAGCACAATAGGAATCTCCCATCTCGAATCAACATATTGTATGCTAGTTGATAATGACATGGCAAGTGATCCTTGAGGTACAAGATCCCACCACAACTCTAGTGCACTCATTTTCAAAAGCAATCTTTTTCGATGACAAGATTTAAAAATTGTTAATGCGGAACTTCGGTTAGGAAAATCTCAAACACATGAATGGAACACAAACAATAACTTGAAGAAAAAAAAAAAGAAGCAATAGGACAAGGCTCCAAGGTGTGCATCAAGTTCTATCTTTAAGGTTCTATTCGCCCCCACCTATACTTTGTGTGCAAATGAGTTTCAAGAAAATGAACCTCAAAGATACAATGAAGCTCGTTGACTATTTGTGTTTTGCATTGACAAAAATAGTCCATTAAGCACTGAGCAAAGTATAATAAGAAAATAAATTTCTATAAAGAATTTATGCAATAATTCTTTATAAAATAATCTAAGAATAATAGAAGATGGAGGAAGGATAGAAAGAACTTTCGAGAATTTTTTGTATGTTTTTCAAATGAAATCTCACTCCTATTTATAGAAATTCTCATGTCTCTTCATAGAGACATAATTTTCAATAGATGTCTTTTCTGAATAATCATATCTTTAAAAGAGACATAATTATTCAACTAATATCTCTTAAATAAACATAACTATTCAAGTAATATTGCTTGAATAATTATAATTCTTTGTCAAAGATCAAGTGATATAACTCTTGATCAATAACCAAAAGATATAACTTTTGATTAATTACGCCCTTCCATTTATAGTTATTGGAACATTATAAATATTTGAAAATGTTCCAACAAAATGAATAAGAAGATTTTCTTTACCAGTAACATCACTAACAACACCTAATAACTTCTTCAATCTCTCCCTAACATTAATACCATCTGAAGAGAAATTACTCTCAATTGGAACGACGAACAACTCTTTTAACAGTGAGGCTAGATTCAACACAATCAATCTTATATCCTCAATGGCCTTACCAATATGTTGAAAAGGAAATGAGTCGATTGAACTTTCAAAAATAAATGCAACTCCAACACCAAAAACCAATAATGACTTATCTTTATTAGATCATAATTCTAGAACAAGACGAGAAATTATGGCGTTATAAGTAATAGCCCGCTTGAAATTTTCATAGTAAGACATGCTTGTTGAATTGAATATATATATATGGAATTGGCACATTAAGAAATTATATCAACCAACAATAGCAAACCACAACCAAACTCTATTTTATTTATTAATTCTGGCAACCAAACTATGCTATATAATTTTGAACAAATCAATTGAAAGAAAAGATTAAAAATTGAAAAAAAAACCTAAACATTTCAAAATTTATAGGGGGTGAAAGCCCTTTACTTGAATGCATCGTCGTCAATTAGATGCTCGAATACCTATCATCCGTGGATTCAATTTCTACGAAAAAATAATATGCGAGTCAAAATCAAACCCTAACATTTAAATTCGATGGAAAATTTTGGGATAAAATATTAGGATGATGATGAAGTAGATGGTCGTCATTGTTGTAAATTAGGGCTTGAACACCGGTTGCTAGTGGATTCAATTTATATGAAAAATAACGTAAGTCAAAATCAAACCCTAACATTTTAATTCGATGGAAAATTTTGGGATAAAAATTAGAAAGATGATGTTTTATAAAATTCTAAGATCGAAAAGAAAGGTTTCAACAAATTCATGTTACTTTCAATACTCCACATTCACTAATAAAAAATTAAAGAATAAACCAATTCTAAGAGACTTGCTTGCTTCTTTATAGTCTCCAAGCATATTCACAAATTCTAAGTTATGTTTTCCATTAAAGCCCTAATGCCCAATAAGCAATGATGTGACAGTTGATGTAGGCACTTTTTCATGTCCAAAATAAACTTGGACAAATGAATGCCTAGGTTAGATGAAATAAGACATTCATTTATCGAGATCCATTCTGGATTTGCATTTTTAATAGTTTTATATATTTTATAATTTTAAAAATAATATATAAAACTTGACATTTAGAAAATTTCCTAGGTATTTAGAAAATTTAAGATATTTTGAATTTTTTTTAATTTTTAGAAATTTTTTTATATTGAATTTAACTAAGATCCAAAAATAAAACATATTTTCAGGACACAAATATGAAATATTTAATGAAAATAATTAGTGTTGTAACCATATTTTGTTCGGGTCAAGCTCGGGTTTAGTTTGAATGTCGTGATTTTATTTTTCATATTGTTTAGCTATCATAATGTTTTTTTAGTATTATTTACTATTATTTTGATTATAAAGAAAAAAAGGAAAAAATAAGAAGAGAATCCACAAAATACTAAATACATTTGTTATTTTTTTTATCTTATGCAATATACAAGTTGATTGTATGTTTCAATTAAACTGTATCAATTTTTAAATTTTTTAAATTTTTATAAATAACATTAAAAATAAAAATATAATATTTTTAATGAAATTATTTTTTTTTGAAAAAAAAGATAGGCTAGGTTTTAAATCATAAAACCAAACACAGGTTCAACCCAAAAATCCGAACAGGGCCTGATTCTTTTAAAAGAAAACAAAAGAGAAAACAATATCAAAAACACGAAGAAATTGCTCCAGCCCAGTCAATTTGTAAATGTGTACTTGTCCCATCAGTGCATTTCTCTTTTCAAAATTGACGATTTCATTTCCCCAAAAAAACGTTTGTAACGGCCCATTTTTCAGTAGTGACGGAACAATGGTTTCAGGATCACAAATTTCCTTCGTGTCAATCTGTAAATATTATTTATAGAATATTTACGGAGTCATTAGAGTTGTATTAATTTTTGGTTAAGAAATTTTACCTTTTAGATAGTTAATTAAAGAAAAAGGACTAAATTGAAAAAGGTACAAAACTTAGTAGTTATTGCATTTAGATTATTAAATAGCTTAATAATTAAATGAGGAAGGACCTATGTAGTAATTTATCCCTATTTAATAGTGTTGGATGGCAATTGGTATGAAAATGATAAACTAATGTATGTTTAATGGTAAAATTGTAAATAAATCAAAATTAAACAAAACAAATTGAAAAAATTAGACATTTCTTTTTCATTTTCTTCAACCCTTGCTGAAATCACCATTGGAGACCTAGGGAGCTTCAGTTTCATCTTCCTTGTGCATGTGAGCTCAATTCTCACCTATTTCTTGTAATTTTTATGTTTTTGATATCGTTGCAACTAGGTCCAGCTAACCCGTACCTTCGTTTTTGAATATGTTAAAAATTTTAGAAGTTTCCATTGATGAATATTGAATTTTTTATGATAATTATATGTTTGAAGCTTTGATTATGGTATTTGGTTGTCTTGTGAAGTGATTTTTATTAGATTTTGATTTAAGGATTAAATTGTTAAAATGTCAAAATTTCAAGGTTTAATGGCGAATTAGAGGTTTATTTAGGATTATTTAAGAGCCTATAGTATTTGGATGTAATTCTGATTTCTAGAAATTGGTTAATTTGATAATTTTCAAGTTAAGGGACTAAATTGCAAAAGTTGTAAAAGTTAAGGGAAATTGTGTAATTTCAAAAAATAAAAGGGTATAAAATGTAGAATAAATTGGAATATGAAATGTAAGCCAATAATTGTGAAATTTTATATTTTAGATCAAGATCTTGTTGATTTACGTGGAAAAGGAAAAATTAAAGAATAGTCCCTGAACTTCTACAACTATTACAACTCAGTCCAGGTAAGTTCTTAAGAATTGTAATTTAATATCTATATGAATTGTATGATGATATGATATGAAATAATGGATATAAATTATTCCATTGATGATGTAAGTTGTTTGGGAAAATGTGGTTAATATCGATACTTGGGTTGGATGAACGCGAGATAGAGTACAACCGAATGATGGCATGTTGTATGAGGTTGGAGCGGAGATTGATGTGGAGAGCTTTATATTTGTTTTCCTGAGTATACCAAGGTTCAACATTTGTTGCGAACTCTTGTGTTAAACTACCTTGATCTAACGTGTTATAGGGGCAAATTTATAGCCTACGGGCTAGGCACTTGGTGTTGTGGCGTGTATTGGTTGGATTAGCTCTTATGAGCATTTGGCGTGTTACCAGTTGGATTATCTTTTATGAGCGTTTGGCATGTTATCGATTGGATTAGCTTTTATGAGCGTTTGGCGTGTTTTGGTTGGATTCCTTGTGTACTCGTATCTGTAAGTCATTCATCAGCTCGTAAATCGTTGTATTATAACTTATTTAATGATTTTGAATGGCATGATATGTTTTTGAAATCTTGAATTGAATCCATTGTGGACATATATATTTTCCCAGAAATTATCATTTGAGCTTTGAGTTGAACTATGCAATTCACCGATTTGACATTGTGGATGACAGGAAACACTTGTTGTTGAATTATTTTTGATTGAATTGTTATTATTACTTCGGTAAGATTTATCATTTCTGTACGTTGAACTTATTAAGCTTCAATAAGCTTACTTGTGTAAATTTTGTTTCTTGTAGATACTCTTGAAGGTTGGATGATCGAATCAGCACTTTAGTCACACTATCCATCTGATTTCGATAGCATGTAATAGGCTTGTTTGTCATTAATTTTGTTATGGTATGTATATATGTCAAGAGTGAGCCTAAGTGCAAGTTGGTAACACGAGCATCATTACATGATCTTGATGTTTACTTGGCAAATGTTTAGATAATGACTTGTTATGGATTATGAATGATGGAAGATGTTTTTAGTTATAAACTTGTAGTATATGTATGACTAAAAGGTCTATTTGAATTGTTGTGATTTGAGGTGCCTATGATAGGCATATTGGTTAGAAGTTAAGTTGTGTGAATTGATAAGTTTTGGTTGATGATTTATATTGTTGGATAAGTGTGTATACTTGTGGTACCAGTGAGGGTACGTTGGTTAGGCACTTAAGATGATTGAAATAGCATGATTTGAGCTTGTTTAATGCCATTTTGAATAGGTCTAATGGCTGGTAAATAGGTTACTTGGTGTCCAAGAAATTATGAAATAGTAAACTTGACATTTAAGTTTCATTTGGATGCACACAGCATGGGACACGCCTGTGCCACTTGGTTGTGTGCCACATATGGCCTGCTACACGACTGTGTGTATTAAGTCAGTGTGTCACACAGCCTAGCACACGGCCTGTGACACGATTGTGTGTTCAAGTCAGGGAGTTACACTGTCTGGCACACGGCCTACAACAAAGCCGTATGGCCCAACTCAGTGAGTTACATGGGCAAGGACATGGGCCGAGACACAGCTGTGTGTCCCGATTTTGAAAGTTACACGGTCTGGGGCATTCCACATGGCCTGGCCACACGGCTGTGTGTCCCATGTTCTTTTTAATTTTTCATATTTTCCTGAAATATTCTGGTTAGTTTCAAATTAGTCTTTGAGGCTTTTAAGATTAATTCTATGGTCCCTAAGGCCCGATTTAAGCCTCGTAAATGTAAGTTCTTATCGTAATTCAATTACTTTATGGTATTTGAGAAATTATATTGAAATGAATCATGATTTTACTTGTTTATTTTTGTTGACTTGCTATAGTATTCCCGTAACACTATTTCGGTGATGGATACGGGTTAGGGGTGTTACAAAATTTCCCCATTTCATCTCTCTTTGTTGTTGTTCTTTCTTCTAGAGGCCAAAACCCTTTGCAACTCCAATCTTTGTCAGGTTCACTCACCTACTCGTCCTCCATCTTTCGCATAGCAAAATTAGGAATCGCTTCTTCCAGGTAAAACATCTTAAATTAGGAATCGCTTCTTCGAGGTAAAATTAGGAATCGTCCCCCATCAGTAGCTAAAGTATGGGTTTGTTGGTTTGCCGATTGTTTTCCATGCTTGAATCTTAAGAACTGGAATCGATTTGTATTCTATTTGATTTCCGTATATAGCCTCTTATCTCTAATTTATTTAGTTCATTCGACTGGCATTTCTTGATAATTGATAAATAATCCCCTTTTAAAACTGTTTATGACAAACCCATTTTAATCCCTATTTGCATCGCCTATGAGAATGCAGGGGCCTCGAGATAAAAAATCAATCCAACATTAGCATGCAGTGTAACACCCCTAACTCGTATTTATCACCGAAATGGGGTTATAGAGTGTTACAGAAACTTTTCAGAATATTTTTAGATAAAACATGTAAATCACTAATAATTAACCGAGATCATTTATAACGTACCTTAAATGGACCTTCGAGGCCCAATACGAGCATTAGAATTGATTCGGGACTTAATCGAAAACTTTAAGAATTTTTCGTGACATTTAAAAAATTTTACAAGGTGCAGGGCTCACACGCTCGTATGGCTCAAGGGACACCCCCGTGCCTTAGGCCGTGTCTGATTTTAGGTTGCTCTCTGACTTGCGCCACACGCTCGTGTGCTAGGTCGTGTGGTTATTTAATTCAATTCGAATTAGGTGCAGGTCTCACACGACCAAGACACACGCCTATGTTCTAGGCCATGTAACACACACGGCTGAGACACACGCCCATGTCTTTGCTCGTGTGCTCAATTCTGAGAATTTTTTTTCTCGAATTTAAAGTATAGGGGACACACGGCCAGGCCACACACCCATGGGGTAGGCCGTGTGTCACACACGGTCTAGACACACGCCCATGTGTCTGCCCGTGTGGATAAAATAAAGCCATTCCAAGTTTCATTTCTCACCCAAAATCTTACCCATGACCTGCACTTGAATCATACATCCAAATACCAACCATTTCAAGCATTCAAATTAAGTAAATTCCATCATTCATAATGGCATATCATTTCATGCATACATGTTCATAATCTTGTCTTGGTTTAGTCCATATGATATCAACTACTTAACACATGTGTAGCTACCATAGTATGACATTACAAATACATCAAATCAAACCATTACTAGTCATTCCAATGGCTAGATTACAAGCATCATTTATATTTACATGTCAACATGGCCAATATAACCTATACATGCCATTACAACCATAATTGATTTACCATATTGTACCATCATGGGCCGATGGATAGTGTGAATAATCTCCGTCGATGTTTCGGTTTACTCTAAAACAGGGGAAAATAAAATGAGGTAAGCATAAAATGCTTAGTAAGTTCGTATAACATGGTACTTAACTTACCATTCATCCTATTTTGAGGTAACTATGTAAGGCATATTCACTTAATTTGACCTCAAGCCCTACACATATCCTCATTGCCCTTATTAGTCATATATTCCATAATAATATCATAAAAAAGTATGACCTCAACAACAATCAAGTTTCCATGCACATATATGCTTTCCACAACATGTATAAATCACATTGTTATAGCTCAAGTATATTTTCATATAACTCATCTCGAGTTCAAATTATTTCATGTCAGAACTTTATTCATAATACTCGTAATATCAATGTCACATGAGTAGTGGTACATACAAAGTGTACAAGTCTATAACAAAGGATGAACATTTTCATCTAATAACTTCCATGTACAAATATCATCTTTTCATACTTTCATACATCTCTTGTCATGGATCATCATTTTCTTGTACTTCATGTTGTATTCTCTTCATATCATATTTCTGTTTCATATATATATCATTCTATGTCAACTTGTCTTAAATTCATATTTGCCCTTGTTAGAACTTTACCCGTTGAATTTGTTTAAATTATCGATAGATACACAGGTAGTACACTCGAGCCGTACAAATCAGGATTGGTCAATTCATATTTAATTGTATCCATAAGGTACTATTTTTTATAGTACACTCTCGAGCCACACATGTATTCAACGGGATTACCAGTCCAGGCTAAATCCCTTTTTACGACATATGCTCTCAGGAGCTCGATCTGGATTACCCGTCTAGGCTAAATCCTTTTTATAATAAGGTTAATAGGATTACTCGTCCGAGCTAAATCCTGTCCACAAAAAAGGCAGGACCTCATTCATTTCGGGAAATCACGTATCCATCGATTTTCCATTTATTCAATTGGGATTTAACATTTTCAAGCATTTTTCGGTATGTGATTATTTCATGCCTCTATAACATCCATATAATTCAAATGATCACATTCCACATCCATTCCAAGCATAAAGGTAACGTTTTCATCGTTTACCCTTTTTCATTTATCGGGCATTATCATTTAATTTGAACATTTTTATTTATCGGGCTCGATCGAATATGTAATCATTTCATAAATATATATACATATATGTGTATATATATATAATTCATACAATTTACATAATCACAATCAAAACAAGCATGCAAATATACATATTTTAGTTACACGAACTAACCTCGACAATATTCGTATAAGTAAAATCCACTAATCCGACATTTTCCTCATTCCTCGTTCTAACTCCAAATTTGGTCTATCCGTATCTATACGAGTAGATTTAACACCAATTTATCATATTTTACATTCATGTGGACTAAATTTTCATCTTATGAAAAATTACTATTTTGCCCTAACTTTTTCACAAAATTCCATTTTCGTCCCTAGGCTCGGAAAATGAAACTTGTGCAAATTACTCCCTATTCAAAGCCTAACCAAAGCCTCATTACAAATTTTACAGCACATGTATTCATAAAATTTTAGAATTTTTCATCAAATTTTATAACTTTTCATTTTAGTCCCTAAATCATGCTTTCATAAAAAAAATCACTTTGTAAAAGTTGTTTATTTATCAATAATCTTTCATTTTCTACCATAAAATTTTAATTTCCAGCATATACATCCATGACCCATTTGATAACTTTTCAAATTAATCCCCCAAATAGAAAGATTAAGCTATCCCGATTCTAAAAATATCAAAATTACTAAAAAAGGGACAAGGAAACTTACCCAATTTGGCCATGAAAGTCTCTTCTCTCTCTCCTAGGGTTTCCATGTTTTATTTTTGGGAAGAAGATGAGAAAATAAGATGATATCTATTTTATCATCTTTTTATTAATTAATATTTTCACTTTCCAATTTAGTCCTTACCCTTTTTCTATATTTCTATGGATGAGTCTCCAAGAAAAATCTACATACTTTTCTTAACGCTCTAATTACCATATAAGGACCTTAAGTTTTGAATTCCATATAATAAAATAAAAATAAATTTTATTTTCGGCTCGAATTTGTGGTCCTAAAACTACTGTTGCGATTTCACCAAAATTTAGGCTGTTACAACTCTCTCTCCTTAAGAAATTTTCGTCCTCGAAAATTTTACCAGTAAAGAGATTCAGACATTACTCTCTCTATAGTTTCCTCCAGTTCCTAGGTAGCTCCTTCTATATCATGTCACTATCAGAAACTTTTACTAAAGCTACCTTTTTATTTCTCAGCTTTTCTCTCCAAGTACCAGAATTTCAATCAATCTCTTACTGTAAATCGTATCAGGCTAAACTTAACATTTTCAAAGCAATAACAGATGATGAGTCTGATCAATATTGTTGTAACACATATACTCAGAAAAACATTGTGAATTCTGTAAATCTTTGATAATAATACTAATCGGTACGCAACAGGTCTAATTCTTTTCAATGATCTCATATGACTCAGTAAGCCGCAGCCTTAATTTTGCCTGAACAGCCAATCTGAATAACTTTCTTTCATGGTAAATTTTTAGAAATACTTTGTTACCATCAGAAACTCTATTTCTTTTCATTTTAGATCCACATCAGATTTTTGACGATCAAATACTGCTTTTAAATTGTTTTATATCATTTTCATCTTTCTTCTGTCTCAAAGAATCAAACTTACTACATGTATTTTTTCTTACTGAACTACGTCCAAAACATCGGAGTTTTACATTTGTGACCACATAAAACCTCGTACAGTATAATTTTGTACTTGATTGTCAACTATTATAATAAGTAAATTCAACCCAAGGCAAATACTTTTCTCAGTTACCTTCAAATTCAAGTACACAACATCGAAGTATATCTTCCAAATTTTGTATTATATGTTCAGACTGATCAACCGTCTGAAAATAAAATACGATACTGAAATGTAACCGTATACCCAGAGTTTCTCGTAACTTGTTTCAGAGTTAGAATATGAACTATAAATCTCTATCAGAAATAACAGAAGCTAGCACATTGCTTTATCTAAAAATTTCAAAAATAGGTTATTCAAGCAATCTATCAAGTGAGAAACCCATTCATACCAGGATAAGATGTGCAGGCTTTATCAAACAATCAACAGTTATTCAAATAGTATCTTTCTATTTTTATAGTCAGAGAGAATCTCGATATAAAATTCATAGTAACTTTGTCTCATTTCCATTTCGGTATCTTCGCTAGCTATAACCATCCTGAAAGTAACATCTTTATCTGTTGATACATCCAACATTTAAATACAATTTCAGAATTACCACATTTCCTTTCAAGCTATTAATACATCTTTTTCAAATTATTATGCATTTTATCATTTCCCAGATAAACAGACATAGTATCACTGTGATCATTCATGAAAAATTTTCTATAAGAGTTCCAAGTTTTTCAGTACTCAAGCTCTATCTCTGAATAACAGACATTTTTCGATTTGAAATTCCGAATTAGAAATTATTTCACACTGTATTCATTTAACCTACAACTCATTATCACTTTTCTGGGTTTCACTGATCTGTTGTAAAATCATCAGTTTAGCTCTATACTCAGCTAAAACTATTCGTTCATCAGACAATAGCAATCAAGTATTTATTGCTCATAAAGCAAACAAAGAATTTTCTACTCAACATATCAGCAACTATATTTACTTTTCCTGAATGATAATCAATTACCCAAATCAGGGTCTATCAATAATTCAAGCCACATATGCAATCTCAAAGTCAAATCTTTTAGTAACATCAGATACTTCAAATTTTTATGATCAGTACTTATATGATATTTTCACCATACAGATACTGTTACCAAATTTTCAGTGCAAACACAATACTTGTCAACTCAAGATCATATTTCAGGTAATTCTTTTTCCGTAGTGTTATCTGGCTAGAATTATAAACCATTACTTTACCTTTCTTCATCAAAATACAGACTAATCCATTCAATGATGTATCACTGTGATAGAAAATTCCTTACCCGATTCAGACTGAACCAGAACTGATGCTTCAGTCATCAAGTATTCCCACTAATCAAAGCTTTACTAATATTTGTCAGTCCATTCAAATCTTACATCTTTCCGTAATAATTATGTCAACAATGTAGCTATTTCAATTATTAACATTGAAGTTTTGAATTTTTCCAAAGTCACAACCATCGGGTAGATTGTAAACAATTGTGCAATAATATGACTGACATTTCAATCGTACAGATAAAGCAACACTTTAATATCAACCAGTGCAATAATACAGTTTCTATAATCTATGGTCTGTATCACCATACCTCATGATCGAGTCAATATCTATTACGGTAATGAATGTAATTACCTCTGACCGATGAATATCTTTCTCAGATAAACCATGTTTAAATAATAGAGAAACTGATGATATCTCAGAGAAAATTCAAAAGAGTAATATCACTTATACATCGGTAGTAACAACTATAATAAAGACAATATAATTTGCATATTCGCAATTTAGGGCTTCAATCAGTAAAAGTAGAAAATGATATCATATGGACCTTATCATCAAATCTTATATCAATCATGATAAATTAGAAAACCCAAGTAAGGTAGAGCAATACCGCTCATGAATCAACCAGACTTACAATAATTCCATCTAATATAATTAGTCAGCCTTCTATTATGATAAATATTGCATCTGAACATGAACAATTTCATATGCCTTTGAGAATAACAGAACATATAGAATACCCAGGAGAGATTGTTGTAATATATTCAATTATAATAGCTGCATTCAAATATCTTTGCAATTTCATCACTATTCCACTGACTAATGAAGTCATCAATAATCTTACATTATTTAGTTCACTGAAAGAGTCAATTCAGAAGAATTTTCAGCTAATCTGTTCTGTAAATATCATGTCTGGATAGGTCGTTTACTCATGAACAACTTCTTCCTTAACAATGACATCACATAATCAGAATAATCTTCAGAAAAATCTGATATCTCTTTTAATATCGTCTTTACTTATTAACCCATTCTCAATTATGACTACCTCATTAATCATTCAGCCTTTGAACTCTTCTTTCACACTTATAAACTTAGTCAACATAAATCTTGTGAATTTTCATCGTATAAAACTATACTGGTAAGGGGGTGGAGATCGTAAGCCTCAAAATTTATCTTTCATAAATACATATATATCACTTAACGTTTATCAATAACAACGTTCACTATGAAACATTTTTCCGTACCTTTATAAGTCCCCTTTATCACATGTAACAATTTTACTCAAGCACGTGAGTATTACTTCCAACAGTATCGGAATTAGCTCAGTTAGAAAGCATCTCTGCCTATTTGCAAAATAATTTTCATCAGAGTCGGGAGGTATCACACTATCACAAGTTATATAATGGCATGTATTTCGAGACTCCACATATGCTACGTTCAGCCCGAGAATCGACTAAACCATAGCTCTAATACCACTAAATGTAACACCCCTAACCCATATCCATCACCGAAACAGGGTTATAGACGTTACCGAAACTTTTTAGAACATTTTCAGATAAAAACATGTAAATCACTATTCATTAACTAAGATCATTCGTAACGTCCTTTAAATGGACCTTCGAGGCCCAATATGAGCATTAGATTTGATTTGGGACTTAATCAGAAACTCTAAGAATTTTTCGTGACATTTTAAAAATTTTACAAGATGCAGGGCTCACACGCTCGTGTAACCCTTAGACACGCCCGTGCCTCAGGCCGTGTTCGATTTTAGGTTTCTCTCTGACTTGCGCCACACGGCCATGCCACACTCCCGTGTGTTAGGCCATGTGGTTATTAATTCAATTCGAAATTGGTGCAGGTTTCATACGGCCAAGACACATGCCCGTATTCTAGGCCGTGTAACACACACGACTGAGACAACCGCCTGTGTCTCTGCCCTGTGTGCTCAATTCTGAGCATTCTATTTTCTCAAATTTAAGGTACATGGGACACACGGCCAAGCCACACGCCCATGGGGTAGGCCGTGTGTAATATCCTGGAATAGGGGTTATTAGTGATTAAATTATTTTGCATAAATATGGTCATTGTGGTGCTAATTGAGGTATTCTAGGGGCTAGTTATAAGCGAAGGGAAGGCCCGAGCTATAGGAAAAATTTTGTTTTTAAGTGTTAGTTAAGGGGAGCTAGGCTAGGGAGGCCTTAAGGAAAATTTTGGGAGTTCTTGGACATAAGAATCACCTTGGTAAAGTGGCTGTAAGGCGCCACTTAGGGCCTTGATGAATGACGCCATGTGCAGTGGGCAAGGGCCTTGGTTCGAATCGCGTGGGCAGCAAGATGGGTGGCTTTTATTTTTATTTTTATTTTTTATTTTTTTTATTTTTTTTAAAAGCCATGTGTTTAATAAATTATGATGACAAGTTGGTTGGAAGCATGGGAAACGGCAATAAAGAGATTGTGGGAGAACTTTAAATTGAAGCATGAGCATTTTTAATATATAATGCATTTGGGCAGTAACATTGTGGGAGAATTGATGGAATATTATAAATTGGGTTGTGGGAGAATAAACAATTGATCATATAAGCATGGAAGGTAAGCATATGCAAGGCAAAATTTCCTTTAAAGATATGTGCAAGTGGACGGCAAGGCAATATGGAGAAAAGAGAGCATGGAAATTAGAAATTAGTGAGTGGATCCAATCTTTTAAGCATGAGAGAAAATTGATGGAATAATTAAATTATTTGCTTATGGGATAAAGTAGAATGGACGGCAACATGTAATTAGAAATAATGGATTTTGGATTTATGAATAAATAATTAAAGGAGGAATGTAATGGAAGGCATGGGAATCTTTGAATTTGAATTAAATAAACATAGCATTATGGGTAAATTAAAGAAGGAATATCTATGGTATGGACGGCATAATTTGGGGGAGTATAAGGAATATAAGATAATGGATGAATAAACAAATGGAAACCAAAAACATGTGTTGATTGAGGGGAAATCTTTGAATTTGGGATGAATAAATAATTGGAACTCAAGCCATAAGATTAATGGAACACTTGGATGGCATGATAAATAAATCCATGTGCCAATTGGGAGATTTTTAAAAGGATAAAACAAGCACTATGTGAAACAAGACATTCATGGTCTTTCAAAGTGAACGGCATGGGGAGTTGGAGACATGGATAATTGTTTTTTTTTATGGGGCACTAAGGGATGAGCTTTGGGTTGTGATTAAATTCCTTTTAATATTCGGCCAAGATGGGGATTTTGTTTTATTTGTTTTAAATATTGAGATAGTGGATGAATGGGGGTTATTTAATTTATTTTGAATAAGTGTGGATTTATTTTATTTAGTTTAAATAGGTAGATAATTGGGATTGTGTTTGATTTATTTTAAATGATAGGATAAGAGATAAAGAAGGAGAAGAATGTGGGATATGATAGGAGGAAGGTTGGTGGCCGAATGTGGGATTCTTGGTGGGTGCCTAGTCGGTTTTGAGGCATAGATAGGGGGTGTGTGTGCCGAATTGGGTAGTATAAATAAGGGTGATCATCCTTTGGAAATTCTTTTTCTTCATTTATTTCTCCTTTTGCCGAAATTGTTAGTCAAAGGAATCCCTTCTTTTTCTTCTTTTCATTTGAAGCTGAAATCCTTCCCTCAAACTTACCATTGCCGAATAATTCATCACCATTTGAGGCCATAGCCGATTGCATCTCTTTTTCTGGAGTCGATTCATTCTTAGACTAAAAGCCAAAAATCAAGCACTTTTTCCTTGTTGTCGACTACTCTCTTCAAACGTGAGTGGTGGGTGCATTAAAGGAAATTTCTCGAGTTTTAAACATCAAGGGAGATCGACAACTTCAGGAGCAAGTGACGGATTCGGGACTTCGACCTAGGGGCTAGTCAACAGGAATAAGCAAAGCCTTTGGGATTTGGTAAAAGACCAAATCGGCATTAAGGAAGGAGTGCAACAATCGTAAGGTGCAAATCATTTAGACGTAGGTTTCGGGATTGAGTAGACTGTGCTAAAAGGTGCGTAGTTATCGCACTGTTCTCTTGATTGTTTACATGTGTTATATATATAAATGTGTATGATGTGTGGTAGCCGACAATAATGGCTAAAATGGTGGAAATCCATGATGGGTAATCGATTAACCAGGTCAGTATTTTATGACGTTAATTTACATATGATATATGTATGAAAATGTGATGGCATGTGATGTATATTTGTTTCAAGTGATATGTTGTCATGATGCATGTATGGGGCCTGGGATTTGAACAAAGAAGGACAGGGTGTACATATTTATGTACGTGGTCTAGCCTTGTGCTACATTAGCGCTTGATGTTAGCTACGTGCTTCATCAAGGGAGGTGTTGGCTAGGTGCCACATCTCGGTGGATGATAGCTGTGTGCATCACCGTGGACTGAGGATGACCTCGAGTCACCTCGTGGATATAGATATGTGGGATCACTCAGGTGATCGGTGGATTAGCCACGGCCTTGGGCAGCAGGTCTGCCAAGGTAAGATATGTGGGATCACATAGTTGATCGGTGGATTAGCCACGGCCTTGAGCAGCAGGTCAACTAAGGTAGGTATAACGGATGGACTTTAGGACGGGTTGGGATGCTTTTTTGCATGACTGATTATGTGGACTGTGTGGATATGGGCCAAGCCCATATGTGTGGAGACATGTGAAATAACTATGCACTGAGTCTGTACGACTCACCCAATTTTTACCAACATTGCAGGTGACATATGATGATCGGACCGGGCTGGAGTTGATACAAAGGTGGCCATGCGTATGTGATTTTCATGCGTAAAACTGTTTTTATTTATTTACGTATTTTATATTCTCAGTATTTTGGTTAAGTGTTTATTGTAATATGGCCCATTAAAGTATTTAAGTATATTTATTAAGTATCTTTATTATTTACTGTTAATATGGAATGATAACTGAGTTATGATTTGGAAATGAGTTATTTTCAGCAACTTACATTTTGAAATATCTATTAAAGTTTTAAAACCCGGAAAGGTGTGACAATAAAGTTTTACTTATAAATTTTAAATATACAAGGCTTTACAAAAGTTAACAAAATTTTATGTTTTCACTCTTAAATTAAAATATTTTCAAACGTTTTTCCGCAGTGACATACCAGATCCGGTCAGGGCTTGTGGGCATGGTTTGGGGGTGTTACAATTTTGGTATCAGAGCCAGGTTCAAAACTCGACTTTGTGGTTTTGGGCCCAAAAACAGTTTTCAAAAAAAAAGGGCTTTTCAAGATATGGACTTTTATTTCAAGTTTATTCTGGCATGGCACCCGTGTCTCTGGCCCGAAGTCCACCAGGTAAGTACCTTTGACTACTGAAGTGAATTGTGAATATGGATTCTATGAGTATGAAGGGAACGTAGATTAGTGAACTAGGATCTATTGAACCTTAGGACTAGTCTACTCAAACACAAGTACATAAGACTTAAGGACCATTAAACAAACCTGTGATTAAGTCGCGAGAGTTAAGGTGTGGCAAATTGTGCTGCGCATGTCAGGAGTGGATTTAGTAAGAGCTTGGTATTTAAGCAGTCCTAGCGACTCACCTCCTCTTTACTCGAATCCTACCTGGTGCGTAGTAACCGTTCACCCTAACCAAAGAGGACTTAGTCATCGGCTAAACCAATGATTAAAACCCGAAAGGGACTAGCCATATTTTTTTATAAACGCCTTATTTTTTAAATTACCAAATTACCCCTTTGGTTTGTAAACCCCAAATTAGATTTTGAAAGACGTTTTCTACTGATTTACAAAATTACGAAAATACCCCTGGTTGTAAAATTACTAAAATGCCCTTGATTTCTAAAAGTTTCACTACTATCCTTGATTTTAATAAAATTTTCTTACTTTACAAAAGTATCCAAAAACCTTATTTTGCGAAATATCAAGATGCCTTGATTTGAAAAATTTACGGAAATACCCCTAACTTACAAAATTACCAAAGTAACCCTGATTTCTAAAATTTCTGCAACACTGCTGATTTGGAAAACAAGTTTTCAAGATAACCCCGAGGTTTTGTAAATTTTGAAATAACCTTTGATTTGTAAAGATTTTGGAATTGACCCTGAATTATCACCAAAATACCCTATAGGACGAATGACGAAATTACCCCTGGGTTAGGAAAGGACTGAAATGGCCATGGAAGTGTAGTGAATGATGTTGTTGATGAATGAATGTGTCTCTATCGAGATGGATGAATGTGATTCTCTGAGCTAGAATAGTGAACTTGAACTAGAAACTTTGGTTGATCGAAAGAACAACTTCTAAAAACTTCGTTTCGTAAAATTGTTCGCGGATAATCAGTGGAACAAAAGTACTAATGCATAAAACTTTTTAATCAGATTAAAGCGCGATCGTAGAAATGAGCTCTAGGGAACGTGGTCGTCGTGGACGCGGTAGAGGCAGAATGGCCGTATCGGAACCCGTTAGATCGGGTCAAGGGTCCGAA
The DNA here is from genome assembly GCA_025503065.1 of Gossypium bickii. Lineage (NCBI taxonomy): Eukaryota > Viridiplantae > Streptophyta > Magnoliopsida > Malvales > Malvaceae > Gossypium > Gossypium bickii. Next base: position 112,765,534 of record CP106710.1, on the reverse strand, counting down.
AATGAGGTACCACCACCCCCAGCTTTTGGTGTTGAGCAGCAAGATCAGACGGGGGATGATGCTGTGTCACAGGCAGTGTTGCGAGTTCTTGAGATGGTGGCTGGAGCAGGTGGAAATATGAAAGCTAGGAAGTCTATACCCGAACGACTTTGAGCCAATGGAGCTGAGGTGTTCCGTGGCGTATATGATGTGGCACCCAGTACTGCTGAGTATTGGTTGGAGGCGACCGAGCGAATTATGGATGAGCTCGATCTAACCGCTGAGAGAAAGTGAAAGGAATGGTGGCGCTGCTTCGCGACGAGGCATATCAATGGTGGCTCACTGTTCAGAATAGTGCTACGGTTGAGGAACTCACTTGGGATTATGTTAAGGCGGCATACCAGAAGAAGTATGTTGGTACTCATTATATAGATGCGCAGAGAAAGCCATTTCTGGGGCTGGTTCAAGGGAACAAGTCCGTAACAGAATACGAGGCTGAATTCCTAAGGTTAAGCCGATATGCTCGAGGAGTAGTTGCTACGGAGCATGAACGATGTGTTCAGTTTGAAGACGGATTAAGGGATGATCTGAGGTTGTTAATAGCCCCACATCAAGAGCGGGAGTTCGCTGTGTTAGTAGAGAAGGCTAAGGTAGCTGAAGGAATTAAGGACTCTGTGAGGTAGAACAGAGATAAGGATAGGAACCGGGATAAGAGGAGTTTTGGACAATCAGAATCGTCTGAGGGTCTTCAGAAAAGACCGAGGGTTGAGAATTCTGCTCGCGGTTCTAAGCCAGCTACTAGAAATTCAGATCGTCTGTGTGCTTAGTGCGGAAGGTATCATGTTGGCGAGTGCTGGAACCGGGAACGAGAATGTTTTAGATGTAAGTCTAAGTCTCATTTGATTAAAGACTGTCCTCAGGATCCAAATAGGGCTCGGACAGCAGGCCAAGGTTATGTGCAGCCAGGCAGAAATGGTAAGCAAGTGACAAGGGGTCGTGGTCCGAACCATGGAGGGAATGGTTCCGGCCAAGGTCGTGGAGCACCAAGCAGAGATGCTGAAGGTGCAGACGCGAGGCAACCAAGGTTGGTTTATTCAGTCGGCCGTCGCGAGGATAGTGATGTGCCAGAGGTGGCAACGAGTAAGTTCTTAGTTCTGGAATATCCCTAATTGCTTTGCTTGCTATAAGGTCAGTTTGTTCTTATGTTGCTAGTAAAGCGTATGTAACCTTGATTGTGAACCTAGTGAATGTGCCTAGGAAGTATGATAGTTCTTTAAGATCAGAGTGCGCAGCAATAGCGTAGTGGGGTGAGTTAGACCGTACGATTGTTCGTTAGTAAGTAATTTCGAGGACGAAATTATTTTTAAGGAGGGTAGAACTGTAATATCCTGGAATAGGGGTTATTAGTGATTAAATTATTTTGCATAAATATGGTCGTTGTGGTGCTAATTGAGGTATTCTAGGGGCTAGTTATAAGCGAAGGGAAGGCCCGAGCTATAGGAAAAATTTTGTTTTTAAGTGTTAGTTAAGGGGAGCTAGGCTAGGGAGGCCTTAAGGAAAATTTTGGGAGTTCTTGGACATAAGAATCACCTTGGTAAAGTGGCTGCAAGGTGCCACTTAGGGCCTTGATGAATGACGCCATGTGCAGTGGGCAAGGGCCTTGGTTCGAATCAGTGCAAGCGTAAGATGGGTGGCTTTTATTTTTATTTTTATTTTTTATTTTTTTTATTTTTTTTAAAAGCCATGTGTTTAATAAATTATGATGACAAGTTGGTTGGAAGCATGGGAAACGGCAATAAAGAGATTGTGGGAGAACTTTAAATTGAAGCATGAGCAGTTTTAATATATAATGCATTTGGGCAGTAACATTGTAGGAGAATTGATGGAATATTATAAATTGGGTTGTGGGAGAATAAACAATTGATCATATAAGCATGGAAGGTAAGCATGTGCAAGACAAAATTTCCTTTAAAGATGTAATATCCTAAATTAGGGGTTGTGCATTTGGAGCATAACCCAAGTGTTAATGGGCTTTAAGAGTGCTTTGGATGTGTTTTAGAGGTTTTTAAAACTTTGGGATTAAAATGGAAGCTTTGGAAAAATTTTGAAATTTTGGGTTAAAAAGGGAATTTGGGCTAAGGAGCCCTTAAGGAAAAATTTTGGCAGGCTATGGCATAAGAAATGCCTTGGCAAAGTGGCTTCCAAGCGCCACTTAAGGCTTGGGTTTAACGCCACAGTAGGTCAGGAGTTCAAGTCTTGGGCGCGGCACTGGCGTTTTATTTTTGCAAGTGGCGTTAGCAATTTAGAAGGCTTTAAAAGATTTTTGTGGCAGATTTATGTCCTAGAAAGCGCCTGGGTGGAGTGGCTAAGGACGTTGCTTGAGGGCTGCGGCTAGGACGACTCGTGTTCGAGTCTTGGGTGTCGCGCTTGAGGCGTTTATTTTGTTTTTAGCGCTAAGCAAGGGAACCAGCGGGGAAGTGTTTAAAAGAAATTGTGTTGGGTTTTTGTCACGAAAGGATCGGGGGTGAGTGGTGGAGGCGTGGGAGCCCAGCAAGCAGTCTGGGGTTCAAAACCAGTAGCGCATGAGCGCGTTTTATTTTTGGTCTGGCGCATAATCAAGGGGAGCTAAGGAATAAGGGCTTAAAAGAAAGTTGCGATGCGTTATGACATGAAATGCATAGTGGCCGAGTGGCTAGGGCGTGGAGATGTCTTCTCCAGGTCTCGGGTTCGAGACCCTGGAGCGCAGCATGGTTTTGTTCTTTTTCTTGCTGGCGTGAAGGTGGCTGCATGGGCACATGCACGCTTGAACAAGGTTGTTGGGGGTTTTATTTTTTTATTTATTGATAGGATGATGGGTAGTTTTATTTTATATTATTATTATTATTTTATGTATGGAGGATGGGGTAGTTATATTATTATTATTATTATTTTATTAAAGGATGGGTAAGGTGATGGGGGATTGATTAAACAATGATTTGTTTATTTCAATGGTGATGGGAATGAAGCATGCCTTGGGGAGGAGTTGGCCGGCCTTGTGTTTGGCAAAGGATGCATGGCCGAATTTCATACTTGGTTTTTCTTTCATTCTATTTTGTCTTGGCCGAAAATGGAAGAGAGAGCATGGAGTGGTTTTTCTCTTCTTTACCTCGTGCATGGTCGAAGGAAGCTTGCTTGGGGGACCCTTCATGGTCGGTTTTGAAATGTGTTTAGGAGGGGTTAAGTGCCGAAATTGTTAGTTTTTATTTATTGTTGCCTTGCCGAAATTTCCTTTACTCCTCTCCTCTTCTTTTCTTTTTATTTTCTTTCAACCCCAAATCTTTTCTTTTTATTTCTTGAATAGCCGAATACCCCATCTTCCTTTGAGAGCCATAGCCGAATGTGTAGTCATTATTTAGAGCATAAGCCGAATCTCTAGTGCGCCTCATCAACATTTCTTTTTGGTCTCAAAAGCTGAATCATCAAAGAAGGTGCCTTCGACTACTTTTTTTTAGTCTCTCTAACCAAACGTTGGTAAGTACTCCTATTAAGTTGTTGGTTTCTTCTCTCTTTCTTTTTGTATGCCGAAATCAAGGGTAGGCCTTGATTTCTAGGAATGGCCGAATATGCTTAAGGCCATATTAATGTGTTTCTCTTGTGCCAACGTTAGGGAGCATTAAAGGAGTCCTTCGGGTTTTGCAGAGATTAAGGTAAGGAGGTGTGACTTTCGGCCATAGGCTATATTTTGAGTCTTGATAATCGAATGTTGATCTTGGTTTTAGGGATGGCCGAATATGTATAAGGCCATAGTGATGTGCTCTTTTTGTGTGTAGCTAGTGTTAAGGAGCATCAAAGGAGTCTTTTGGAATTGAAGTACTCAAGGTAAGTGGTTGTGGTATTGGGCCCTAGGCCATATTATGTGAATAAGTGTTGACCGATTCTGTCTATGGTGATTAGGAATTTCGATAAAGTGGTAATCAAGGGCTTCGGATTCGAGATCCAATTTGGTAGGTATGTCAAGTTATGAACATTTGGTTAAGATTTCGTATATTGGTGATTAACGGGATTTTTCTGATTAAGATTATACTGATGGAGGCAAATACCAGTCAAGAAGGAAAAGGGGAGGTCCCTATTCTGAAGTTTAAGAAACGACCGCTCTCTGGCGGTGCGAGATTGGCCACCGGGGTGTGGGCGGCGTTCAACAAAGAACGTAGGCGGATAGCCGTAGTGTCGCTTAGTGATAGTATCGGGATTGAGGGCATAACGCTGTTAGTAATCAGGTGTGTAAACTCTTACACACTTTATTAGTATAGACTATTATTTTGATGTTATATAACCTCTCATTTAGTAACTTTGCCTTGTGGGTATAAGCTTGGATTTCGGGTAAGTCCCCCATTACTTGATCTATGTTGCATGTTGTGTGCACCATCATATGCGGTTAAATGCTATGCTACGTATGAATGCATGATATATATGGGATCATGATACTTGTTATGTGAGCATGATGATGGTGGGATTGATGAGAGAAGGGAGATGATCTCTATGGACTGTCACCAGTGGTTTGGTACCACACGATGGGTTGGCCCCATCATTTGATATTTGTGACTTCGGTCACCAGTGGTTTGGCACCACCAGTGGTTTGGCACAACATATTGATATTTGTGACTTCAGTCACTAGTGGTTTGGCACCACCAGTGGTTGGGTACCACATGTTGATATTGTGACCTATGATCATCAGTGGTTTGGTACCACACGATGGGTTGGCCCCATCACTCGATATATTGTGACTTCGGTCACCAGTGGTTTGGCACCACCAATGGTTTGGTACCACACGGGGTAGAAAAAGGAGTACGGATGGCTAGCTTGGGTTGCATAATTGCATGTCTTCTAATATCTTGTGTATGAGTTGTAAATTCGGGTGGGGGATTTATACACTGAGTCTTTGTGACTCACCCCTTCCCATATCATTTTGCAGGTGAGTAGATCGCGGAGATGGAACCGGGGAGGACTCGAGGCGGCCATGCTTGTTCCGTGGACTTGAAGTTTTATTTCGCACCGTTTAAAGTTTATTATTTACTAAATTTCGATTGAGTTGTAATATGGCCGCTTATTTTATTCGTATGTTTTAAGTAGTTGCTTTTACTTTATTTCTATTATATTACAAATGAACTTATAAACTGCTAAGCAAATCGGTAAAAGCAACGTTTTCAAAATAAGTACTCGTACGCGTTTGCAAAGACGTTACCATCGGGTAGCAAATTTTACCAAGTTATCAATAACTCCGATATTTCTAAAAATCTAAATGATCAAATGGTTTCAAAGGAACAGAAAAAGTTTTCAACTCAATCGTGTTTATCAAACCAACCTATCTTAGTTTTAGCAAACACCGTTTTACAAATTCAACAATATTTTTAGATTTCCACTGTTAACCCGAATCTTTCAAAACGTTTTTACTCCGTGACATACCAGATCCGGTCAAGGCTCGTGGGCCGGGTTTGAGGTGTTACAAAAGATATGTGCAAGTGGACGGCAAGGCAATATGGAGAAAAGAGAGCATGGAAATTAAAAATTAGTGAGTGGATCCAATCTTTTAAGCATGAGAGAAAATTGATGGAATAATTAAATTATTTGCTTATGGGATAAAGTAGAATGGACGGCAACATGTAATTAGAAATAATGGATTTTGTATTTATGAATAAACAATTAAAGGAGGAATGTAATGGAAGGCATGGGAATCTTTGAATTTGAATTAAATAAACATGGCATTATGGGTGAATTAAAGAAGGAATAACTATGGTATGGACGGCATAATTTGGGGGAGTATAAGGAATATAAGATAATGGATGAATAAACAAATGGAAACCAAAAACATGTGTTGATTGAGGGGAAATCTTTGAATTTGGGATGAATAAATAATTGGAACTCAAGCCATAAGATTAATGGAACACTTGGATGGCATGATAAATAAATCCATGTGCCAATTGGGAGATTTTTAAAAGGATAAAACAAGCACTATGTGAAACAAGACATTCATGGTCTTTCAAAGTGGACGGCATGGGGAGTTGGAGACATGGATAATTGTTTTTTTTTTTTATGGGGCACTAAGGGATGAGCTTTGGGTTGTGATTAAATTCCTTTTAATATTCGGCCAAGATGGGGATTTTGTTTTATTTGTTTTAAATATTGAGATAGTGGATGAATGGGGGTTATTTAATTTATTTTGAATAAGTGTGGATTTATTTTATTTAGTTTAAATAGGTAGATAACTGGGATTGTGTTTGATTTATTTTAAATGATAGGATAAGAGATAAAGGAGGAGAAGAATGTGGAATATGATAGGAGGAAGGTTGGTGGCCGAATGTGGGATTCTTGGTGGGTGCCTAGTCAGTTTTGAGGCACAGATAGGGGGTGTGTGTGCCGAATTGGGTAGTATAAATAAGGGTGATCATCCTTTGGAAATTCTTTTTCTTCATTTATTTCTCCTTTTGCCGAAATTGTTAGTCAAAGGAATCTTTTCTTTTTCTTCTTTTCATTTGAAGCTGAAATCCTTCCCTCAAACTCACCATTACCGAATAGTTCATCACCATTTGAGGCCATAGCTGATTGCATCTCTTCTTTTGGGGACGATTCATTCTTAGACTAAAAGCCGAAAATCAAGCACTTTTTCCTTGTTGTCAACTACTCTCTTCAAATGTGAGTGGTGGGTGCATTAAAGGAAATTTCTCAGGTTTTAAACATCAAGGGAGATCGACAACTTCAGGAGCAAGTGACGGATTCGGGACTTCGACCTAGGGGCTAGTCAACAGAAATAAGCAAAGCCTTCGGGATTTGGTAAAAGACCAAATCGGCATTAAGGAAGAAATGCAACAATCGCAAGGTGCAAATCATTTAAACGTAGGTTTCGGGATTGAGTAGATCAGGTTAAAAGGTGCGTGAGTTATCGACCGTTCTCTTGATTGTTTACATGTGTTATATATATAAATGTGTATGATGTGTGGTAGCTGACAATAATGGCTAAAATGGTGGAAACCCATGATAGGTAATCGATTAACCAGGTTAGTATTTTATGACGTTAATTTACATATGATATATGTATAAAAATGTGATGGCATGTGATGTATATTTGTTTCAAGTGATATGTTGCCATGATGCATGTATGGGGCCTGGGATTTGAACAAAGAAGGACAGGGTGTACATATTTATGTACGTGGTCTAATGTTAGCCTTGTGCTACATTAGCGCTTGATGTTAGCTACGTGCTTCATCAAGGGAGGTGTTGGCTAGGTGCCACATCTCGGCGGATGATAGCTGTGTGCATCACCGTGGACTGAGGATGACCTCGAGTCACCTCGTGGATACAGATATGTGGGATCACTCAGGTGATCGGTGGATTAGCCATGGCCTTGGGCAGCAGGTCTGTGAAGGTAAGATATGTGGGATCACATAGTTAATCGGTGGATTAGCCACGGCCTTGAGCAGCAGGTCAGCTAAGATAGGTGTAACGGATGGACTTTAGGATGGGTTAGGATGCATTTTTGCATGACTGATTATGTGGACTGTGTGGATATGGGCCAAGCCCATATGTGTGGAGACATGTGAAATAACTATGCACTGAGTCTGTACGACTCACCCAATTTTTACCAACATCGCAGGTGACATATGATGATCGGACCGGGCTGGAGTGGATACAAAGGTGGCCATGCAGAAGCAGATTTTCATGCAGAAACTGTTTTTATTTATTTACGTATTTTATATTCTCAGTATTTTGGTTAAGTGTTTATTGTAATAAGGCCCATTAAAGTATTTAAGTATATTTATTAAGTATATTTATTATTTACTTTTAAGATGGAATGATAACTGAGTTATGATTTGGAAATGAGTTATTTTCAGCAACTTACATTTTGAAATATCTATTAAAGTTTTAAAACCCGGAAAGGTGTGTCAATAAAGTTTTACTTATAAATTTTAAATATACAAGGCTTTACAAAAGTTAACAAAATTTTATGTTTTCACTCTTAAATTAAAATATTTTCAAACGTTTTTCCGCAGTGACATACCAGATCCGATCAGGGCTTGTGGGCCGGGTTTGGGGGTGTTACACCGTGTGTCGCACACGGTCTAGACAAACGCCTGTGTGTCTGCCCGTGTAGACAAAATAAAGCCATTCCTAGCTTCATTTCTCACCCAAAATCTCACCCATGGCTTGCATTTGAATCACACATCCAAATACCAACCATTTCAAGCATTCAAATCAAGTAAATTTCATCATTCATCATGGCATATCATTTCATGCATACATGTTCATAATCTTGTCTTAGTTTAGTTCATATGATAGGCAAAATTTGATCAACTACTAAACACATGTGTAGCTACCATAGTATGACATTACAATTACATCAAATCAAACCGTTACTAGCCATTCCAATGGCTTGATTACAAGCATCATTTATATTTACATGCCAACGTGGCCAATATAACCTATACATGCCATTACAACCATAATTGATTTACCATATTGTACCATCATGGGCCGAGGGATAGTGTGAGTGATCTCTGCCGAGCTTTCAATTCAACGAGCTTCTGGTTTACTCTAAAACAGGGGAAAATAACTTAACTTACCATTCATCCTATTTTGAGGTAACTATGTAAGGCATATTCACTTAATTTGACCTCAAGCCCTACACATATCCTCATTGTCCTTTTTAGTCATATATTCCATAATAACATTAAAAATAAGTATGAGCTCAGCAACAATCAAGTTTCCATGCACATATATGCTTTCCACAACATGTATAAATCACATTGTTATAGCTCAAGTATATTTTCATATAACTCATCTCAAGTTCAGATTATTTCATGTCAGAACTTTATTCATAATACTCGTAATATCAATGTCACATGAGTAGTGGTACATACAAAGTGTACAAGTCTATAACCAAGGATGAACATTTTCATCTAATAACTTCCATGTAAAAATATCATCTTTTCATACTTTCATACATCTCTTGTCATGTATCACCATTTTCTTGTACTTCATGTAATATTATCTTCATATCATATTTCTGTTTCATATATATATCATTCTATGTCAATGTGTCTTAAATTCATATTTTCCCTTGTCAGAACTTTACCCGTTGAATTTATTTAAATTATCGATGGATACACATGTAGTACACCCGAGGCGTACAAATCAGGATCCGTCAATTCATATTCAATGGTACCCATAAGGTACTATTTCAGATAGTACACTCTCAAGCTACACATGTATTCAACGGGATTACCAGTCCAAGCTAAATCCCTTTTTACAACATATGCTCTAAGGAGCTCGATCTGGATTACCCGTCCGGGCTAAATCTAACCATAACATATGCTCGAGAGGAATTTTATCAGGATTACCCGTCCGGGCTAAATCCTTTTTATAATGAGGTTAATAGGATTACTCGTCCGAGCTAAACCCTGTCCGCAAAAAATGCAGGACCTCATTCATTTCGGGAAATCACGTATCCATCGATTTTCCATTTATTCAATCGGGATTTAACATTTTCAAGCATTTTTTTGGTATGTGATTATTTCATACCTCTATAACATCCATATAATTCAAATGATCACATTCCACATCCATTCCAAGCATAAAGGTAACATTTTCATTGTTTACCCTTTTTCATCTATCGGGCATTATCATTTAATTTGAACATTTTTATTTATCTGGCTAGATCAAATATGTAATCATTTCATATATATATAATTCATACAATTTACATAATCACAATCAAAACAAGCATGTAAATATACATATTTTATTTACACGAACTAACCTCGACAATGTTCGTATAAGTAAAATCCAGTAATCCGACATTTTCCTCATTACTCGTTCTAACTCCAAATTTGGTCTATCCGTATCTATACTAGTAGACTTAACATCAATTTATCATATTTTACGTTCATGTGGACTAAATTTTCATCCTAGGAAAAATTACTATTTTCCCCTAACTTTTCCATAAATTCCATTTTCGTCCCTAGGCTCGGAAAATGAAACTTGTGCAAAATACTCCCTATTCCAAGCCTAACCAAATCCCCATTACAAATTTTACAGCACATGTATTCATAAAATTTTATAATTTTTCATCGAAGTTTACAACTTTTCATTTTAGTCCCTAAATCATGTTTTCATCAAAAAATCACTTTGTAAAAGTTGTTTGTCTATCAATAATCTTTCATTTTCTACCATAATTTCTAATTTCCAACATATACATCCATGACTCATTTTCATACTTTGATAACTTTTAAAATTAATCCCCATACTTTGATAACTTTTAAAATTAATCCCCCAAATAGAGAGATTAAGCTATCCTGATTCCAAAAATATTAAAAGTACTAAAAACGGGACAAGGAAACTTACCCAATTTGGCTATGAAAGTCTCTTCTCTCTCTCCTAGGGTTTCCATGTTTTATTTTTGGGAAGAAGATGAGAAAATAATATGATATCTATTTTATCATCTTTTAATTAATTAATATTTTCACTTTCCAATTTAGTCCTTACCCTTTTTTTATATTTCCATGGATGAGTCACTAAGAAAAATATACATACTTTTCTTAATGGTCTAATTACCATATAAGGACCTTAAGTTTTGAATTCCATAACTATTTAATCCTTATAGCTACTAGAATTCAACTTTCGCATTTTATGCGATTTAGTCCTTTTCGTAATTAAGCACTCAATCGATAAATTTTTCGTACCAAAATTTTCACATATCATATCTATCATAATATAGACCATATAATAAAATAAAAATAAATTTTATTTTTGGCTCGGATTTGTGGTCCTGAAACCACTGCTCCGATTTCACCGAAATTTAGGCCGTGACACGCAGAATCGATCTTGAGATCAATAGTTTGCCCGCAACATTTCTTGTAACTATCCCTGACCCCGATCTAGATTGTGCTCTGTCAAATGCAACATCAAAATTTATTTTCATGAGCAGCCCCATAGGAGGTTCCATTTCACATTCTCGCATATTTTGGTAAGACTCATGTCCTCAGTATCTTCTATTTCTTTTATATAACTGGATATGAAGTTTGAAATCTCCCTACTCGTTTGAACTTTTCTGTCATGCACTCTCTTATTTTTGTCAGACCATAGGACCTATAGGGCACAACAGAATAGTCTCTGTTGGAACGCTGAACTTTCTCTAAACACCCAGGTAAGCCACAAAGCTTCCCAGAGCTAGCCTTTTCATAACCCATGTACAACCTATTAAATTCCAAACTTCTATTGAAATAGGACATTCTCAGAAGACATGGTCCAATGTTTTAACAGCCTCTTCACACCTAGGACATACCACGTTGACTACCAATCTCTTATAGTGCATATTAGTAAGAGTAGGAATAAAATTCTTTGATATTCTCCATATTGTAATTTTGATTTTAGCCAGAAGTTTTAGGCTCCATAACTTCCTATAAAAATCTCTAGAAATGGGATAGGGGTTGAAAAACCTATTTGTAATAGTTTATAGGCACTGTGAACAGAAAATTCTCCAGAGGGTTCACCTCCCCATGCCATCACATCATCATATGTCTCCTTTGCCAAAGGAATTTGCAGTATCCTGGTCGCATCTATTCCCGAAAAGGTATTGGTAATGGTTTCTCTCCTCCATTCTCTGTTAACATTATCTATTAGTTTTGCAACCAACGACACATTATGCTACGAGAATTTCTAATTAATCTATAATTATCTGAACCGGGAACCTATACATGTTCAAATATGAAAATCCTTTCACCCAATTCAACCCTCCAACACAAACCTTCCTGTAGTAATTTCCTTGGACCAAATACTTTTCCAAGTGCAGGATGTTAAATTCCCTAAACTTCTGTTTAAGAAATTAGAACTTGGGTAACATTTTGCTTTTAAAAAACGAGCTAATAAAGAATTCGAATAGTTAAGAAGTCTCCGACCCTATTTAGCTAGTAAAGCCACATTAAATTTCTCCGAATTTAGAAAACCCAAACCCTCTCTTCTTTCAACTCAGATAATCTACCTTATTCGCACCAACGAATACCCCTTCTCTCATGACCCTTTTGCCATCAAAATCTCACTATTATACTCTCCAATTCCCCATACAACGATTTTAGCAATAGGAAGCAAGCTATTGAATAAGTCGGCATGGCTTGTAGCACAGAATTTATAAAAACCTCCTTACCCCCTTGTGAAAAGAGTCTTGTGCTCCATCCATCAATCTTCAGTTTTATTTGATCCTTCAAAATCTAAAAAGAAGCCTTTTTCCGTCCGCCCATCGCATTGGAAAGACCTAAATACCTCTCCGGGTTATTCGAATATCGGACACCCAGTTCACGTGATATAAACATTTTTTCTTTTGCAGGGGTATTTGTGCTATAAAAGGCAATGAATTTATCGAAATTGACACATTATCCTGAACAAACCTCATACTCCTTCAAAATCCTCTTCAAATTTGAGCTCCTCTCCTTGTGGCTTTCCCAAAAAGGACACAATCATAGCAGGTGCGATATCTTAGGACCCCTCCTACTCACATTTTCCCCTTTAATTAGTTCCCCTTAATGGAAGCCCTCATGACGGTAAATAGTCCCTCACTACAAATTAGGGAAAGAGTAAGGCTCAACGGATCACCTTGTCGTGACCCTCTAGAGGGACGAAAGAACTGCCCCATACTCCCATTAATATTTGATTGAGTAAGAAACCATCAAAACACACTTCATCACGGTATCCATCTAGGCCTTCTTGAAACCTATTTTCTCCATCATTGCTCTTAAGAAACTCCACTCAACTTGGTCGTATGCCTTGCTCATATCCAATTTTAATGCCATAAAACCCTTCCTCCCTAATCTCTTCTGACAGAATGTATGCAAAATTTCATAGGCTAGCAAAACATTATCCAAAATCAGTCATCTGGCACTAAATAACTTTGAACGCTATCAATACAAACATCAAGTACTTTCTAGAAATGATTAACCACCATTTTTGCTACCACTTTGTATAAGCATTACACAAACTAATGGGCCTAAGTTAACCATGTTTGTAGGATATGGAACTTTTGGAATTAAAACGATATTTGTGAAATTCATAGGATCTAAGTCCTTGCATTTGTTTAAAACACCTAAACAGTACAAACTTATATCACTTCCCATGATATGCCAACACCTTTGAAAAAAATAACATTGGAAAACCATCTATCCCTGATGCCTTTGTTGGGCCCATATATTTAAAAGCCGCAAAAACCTCATCTTCTGTATACTTTGCCATTAACATATGTCGTCATAAATACACCTCTCCACCCCTGATAAAATATGCTCCACCTCACCTACCCCTTTTGTTGCAAACAAGTCTTCAAAAAAACTACTTGCGATTTTTTCCATATCAACTTCCTCCTTGGTTACCCTTCCATCTTCATACTCCAAACATTTAATTGTATTCATTTTGAGAAGCAAAGCTATGAAAGAAAGTTGTATTTTGCTCCCAAAACACTTCATCTTTTTAATCTCCCAATTCAATTGGATTTTTGTATCAACAAGCTCTACCAAATTTTCATCATCCCGTTCTTTTCCATTAACTGCTTCAACTTCCTAGTCAAATCCTTTTTCAAACCTACCCTACCTTGTTTGATCATTCTCACCCAAATCCCCAACCCATCTCGAAGACTCTCTAACTTAGTATATATATCCCCCGAATTCGCCTCTCAATTTCTCTTTACTTTGCTTTCGAATGAATCCTCTATTGTCTACCACGGTTTAAAGTGAAATCTGTCTTTCCCCATCCCATTCACTCTATTTTCTGTTTGTATTAAAAGTAGACAATGATATGAAAATAAGTGTGGTAAGTGTTGAATTATTGAATTTGGAAACCTACCCAACCATTCTTCATTTGCCACCCCTCTATTCAATCGCTCCCTGATATTAGTTTCGAGACATACCCCCTTTCCTATGTGTACCACGGTCTTAAGTAACCCACGTCTATTAGCCGACACTCTATTAGAACTCCTCTAAACACCTCTGTTCTCCTATCATCCCTAGGATTGCCCCCTACCTTCTCAAAAGAGTACATAATCTGGTTGAAGTCTCCACACATGAGCCATGAAAGTTTCTAGGTGTAGCCTAAATTTCTCAAAACATTCCACAAATCACTTTTGTTCCTCACAAACGGGGTCCCATAGAAGCCAATAAACCTCATTCCTCCTCTACCATGTTGCCTTTGACCAACACATTAACATAATTCCTGGAAAAACTACGGAAATTAACAGTAATAGCCTCTTTCCAAGCTAAATAGAGGCTCCCTCGCGTTCTATTCGCCGACACCTCTATACTGTTTAAGAAACCAAATCTTTTCCTCACATTTTTCATCTGTCTACCATCTAAATTTGTCTCTATAAAGAAGACCATTTGGGGATTATACACCTTCAATATATGCCAAAGTTATCTAACAACCTATAGACTCTCCAATCCACGGACATTTCAGCACATTAGTTTCATTACGACCGATTGGCTTGCCCCTTGGCAGCAACCGATAAATAGTGGTTTCGGATCACCAAAGTTCCATCTCTTCTTCCCAATGAATCGGCCACTAACGATCCACTATGTAACACCCCAAACCCGGTCTATGCGTTTAGACGAGATTTGGTTTGTCACACCAAACATATTTTCGTTTCTTTTCAAGATTTACGATAAATTAATGCTACAAAAACTTTTGAAAATCGAGTTTAATAAAAATTTAGTACGAGGATTTGAAATTTTGGTGTTTCAAGAAAAATAATTGTTTGAAAACTTAACGTCAAAATATAATTGTCAAAAACTTAAGATAATAAACTTTGAAGAAATTTAAAATAATTTATAATGTCCAAAAATTTTGTTATAAAACCAATGTTCTTAAGAAAACTTAGTAAATATAAGATAAAACCATATTAAGAGTTTAGAAATAAAATTTAAACCATCCACATAATAAAATCCATAAAACATACTTAGAGGCCTTATTACATCAAACCAATAATAGTAATTAAAATAAAAACTTAAATAAAGTCATAGTTCATAAAACCCAAGTTCGTAGTATGGCCTCCACCAAGTCATCTCAGGCCCAAGTCCACGTCAATTTCCATTACCCGAAATGGTTAATAAAATTTGGGTGAGTTACAAAGAACTTCGATGTGCAACTCACTTACCACCATTTTTGGGCGGATCGTCAAGATATCATCTTTGGGCTTGAGCCCATTTCTGGATTCAACCATACATCATAAAATAACATAAATAAAAAAATGCATGTAAAATGAATTTCCCAAACCAACCTAGTATCCATCCGCTATCACCCCCATACCAACCAACACACACTGGGGATCAAGTCAACCCACCCCGCCAAACACACCAAACATGGGCTTAAAGCCCTTAAATAATTTTGTAGTGCACTCATCAGAACTAGATTGTGACATTGTCACCGAACTAGAGGCATTAAGCCAAATTTGTGGCAAAACCACCGAACTAGAGGCATTGAGCGAATTTGTGCAGAGCCACCGAACTAGATATTTGGCAAGCGGCCATTCTTCTCTTCATATATATCCCACCCATGCAATTATGCATGTATAACAAAATATAATCATATAAATGATTTTCAATTAATCCATAACATCGGTGGGTTTATCATTAATCATTTCATTAGGCCCATATAAATAAATAATTTAGTAATTTGCCCATTTAACGATTTAGTGGGCTTTGGCCTGCTTTTTGAACTAAAGTATTTTGGCCCAATTTATCGAACTAGAGTATTTTGGCCCAATTTATCGAACTAGAGTATTTTGGCCCAATTTATCGAACTAGAGTATTTTGGCCCAATTTATCGAACTAGAGTATTTTGGCCCAATTTATCGAACTAGAGTATTTTCACATATTTCTCGGTTTTAACCGTTTGCATGCATTTTCACAAAAGTATCAATTACTATAAAATTTCCGGATTTACCATTTTCACGATTTTATCGCAATACTTATGATTAGAAATCTAACAGAAAATGAGTGTGAATTTACACACTGGTTATGGAGAGAACTAAACTTTCCGATCTTCAACACCTATACGTATTGCGTTAATTAAAACACTATAATGAAACCGATCTAAATATAGCGATCTAGAAATTTACCCGGATTTCGTGAAACTTCTACTTGCGATTTCTCTCCGATCGATGGTTCGCTAACCGAATCGAAACCACGAACAAATAATGGTTCGAGAGTACGAACGACTTCGAACAATTGATTTTCCTCGGTTGAACGTCCGCAACCGGTGGAAAATCCCGGATTCGAAATAGTCCTTTGCTTGTACTTAGGGAATAATAGAACCTCCCTTCTTAGAAGGCTAAACACCGCCCTTTTCTTCCCTATTTTGAATGTCTTTAAAGGCAAAGAACATTAATCTAATGATATCGAAATAATTCTAAAGTTTAAAAGATATGATTTCCTTACCACGAGAATCGATTCCAACGCTTTGTCACCCACAACTTCTTGATTCCAACTTTCCGTTGTCGCACTAAAGTTTAACAAAATAAACGTTAATAAAATGAACGTTTATTTTGATCTAATAAAGCCTACAAACCAACATCAATATTCGGCCATAACCACTATTAGCTAATCGAAACGAAAGAATCTCTTACCTAATCTCCACGTCGAAAAGAAAGGATTTGAGAATGGTATTGATGGATGAAAGATTCGGCTATGTGAGACTAAGGAGAGAAGAAAATAATTTGGCTTGTAGTCACCTTCATATTCGGCCATGAGAGTGTAGGTAGAGAGAATTTCAATTGAAAAGAATAAAATAGGAGAAAGATGGTGATGATGCTGCTTTGATTTCAAAGTGAATAGAAGAAAAAGAAAAGAAAAAAATAAGCTTGAGAGAGAGATGGATATTCGGCAATGGTGAGAGAAAAGAAAGAGAAAAGCTTTTGGTGTAGGTGATTTTTAAGCACTAATGAAAATAAGGCACAAAGAATACCAATTGATGTGCAAAAATGACCAAATGGTCAAAAATTAACAAGGCTTACCAATACTCAAATTCGGCCAAAGGGAGAAAAGGTTGAGAGAATAGCAAAACTATGCACAAAACTAAAAATGACCAAAACAAAAACTAAAATTCCTAGCCAAAACTATCACCAAAATTCGGCTCCCCCCCTAGCCATAATGCCGTCCATATGCTTGGTCATTAAGCCAAGATATTGTTTCCAAAATACTTCCTTGATTCTTGCCTCATATCCTCACATTTTCCTTATTCTTTTGATACCCTTCCTTAAGTTCAAATTTTCCTTATTCCTTTGATATACTAACCAAAAATAACAAGTCAACACCTTCCATATATGCTCTTGGCCGACACTTGCTATACATGGGCAGAAAAATCAAAAATAAAATTCGCCTAGATGCTATTTAGGGATTGAACCTTCACCCCATGCACTAGCTCATGCGCCAACACCACTTGTCCAATAACTCATCTTATGCTACATATTGACACTTAAATTAATTTATGTGTCAAAGCCACTTAATCCACTTCCATAAATAATTTCTCAAAATTAATAATATTCCATCTAATAAAATTTTAAATCCTTCTTCAGGACTATACTAACCACGAAAATAAATCAGAAAATTTTACTTTCTAGAATAATTACTCAAAGCACACAAAGAAAATAAATTACTCGAATTTTCAGGGTGTGACACACTACGAGTTCCACCATGGTCTTTTCTTTCCCTCACCTCCTCTACTAGACACTTCTCTAAATCATGTTCCATTTCTACTAGCCCATGTACCTTGGATGAATCCCCTCTAAAATTTTCCAACACTTCGAATCCCCCTTTAAACTCAAACCCAAAACAGGATTAACACGATAAAAAACATCTCCTTTTAACCTTCCTCCTCCTTCCCCCTTAGCCAAATACTATTCATTACTAAAGCCCTTTTTTATTGAGCCCATAACGGCAGATCCCGTCCCATTTCCACTGTTTCTATACCTGTCGGCATCCTGACCTAACAGAAGGAGTCACTATGTCCTAGGCAGCCACAGAAGAAGCAAAAAAAAGTTAGCCTTTCATACTCAAAATTTACATATGAACAACTACCCCTTAAACATGATTCTCTTCTTTCTCTTCAATGGGCGTCTGAGATCTGGCCTAACCCAAATTTGCATATAATTGTTCGAGCACTTTTCTAGATTTTTGGTATCATACTCCAAAAACGTCCCCGCAAAATCACCCAATTGCTTAGCAATATGTTCAGAGAAAAACCTCGACATTAAATCATGAACTTGCACCCAAAAAAGACACATAAATTAATGAGACCTTTAGTGCATCCTCCCTACTGTCTAAATGATGGAGCACCAAGAGATGATTATTAAAAGTCTATGGAGTACCATTTTGCACATGCTCTAAATCCATTTTATGGAAAAATTGAAACAGAAAGCATTTCTCTCCTATATTTGAGATATGGACTCCTCTCACAAGGTGTCACAAGTTTGCCATTGTGCTTCTCATTGTCGGAACAAGAATCACACTTGCTATGGGAAAACATCCAACCAGACAAACATCATAAACCTCCTTTGCGGGATCATCCTCTTAATGAACTTGTAAGGTCTCCTTGTAACAGCCCGAATTAGGGGCTAGTTGGAACAGTTGGGTTGCAGAAAAATATTTTGATATTATTTTATGTGTTATAAGATGTGCCGTAACCATTTTTTTTAAAAAATGGGAATCGACTTTGGTTTAGAAAACGAAAATAAAAAAAGGGAGTCGCCACTGATCTTTATTTGGTGTGATCGGATCACCTTTGTTTTAATAAAACGTTTTGATTTACTAAAACAGTGATTTTTTGGGTCTACGAAATTTGAGAAAATGGGTTCGGGAGACGGTTACGTGCGAGGAAGGGTTAGCACCCTCGTCACGCCCAAAATTGGTACCAAATTGATTAATTGGTGTCTTAATGTCGTAAATTTGAAAAGATTTTAAAATACGGATCCTTTAGAAAATGTTTGGATAATTTGGGCTGAAATTTGAGATTTCTTTGTTCCAAGAGGATACAAACATCACATCCAGCACGTTAGGACACGATATTATAAACCTTCATAATCAAAGTTATCTCGTGATTTATGAAGTTTGTTAAAAGGATGTTAGGTTATTTAGTCAAACGGAAAATCGTAACCCAGCACGTTAGGGCACTATTCCCCGAATTTCTAAACACGAAACATTGCCTTATTTAAAAATCTTTGGATGGAATATAATACTTTTGCAAGGCGTATTTTTGTTTAATAAGGTTAAACTAAGAAAATAAATATAGATATTTGGGTTAAAAACTGAGATTTCTTTGTTCTGAAAGGATATAAACATCACATCCAGCACGTTAGGACACAATGTTTTAATCTTTCGCAATTAAAGTCATCTCATGATTTACGAAGTTTGTTAAAAGGATGTTAGGTTATTTAGTCAAACGAAAAATCGGAACCCAGCACGTTAGGGCACTATTCCCCGAATTTCTAAACACAAAACATTGTCTTATTTAAAAATCTTTGGATGGAATATAATACTTTTATAAAATGAGTTTTGTTTAACGATATAGTACAAAACTAAGAAAACAAATATGGATGTAGATATATAAAAATACTAATAATAATAATAATGATGATGATAATAATAATAACAATTGATAAACGAAATGATAAAGAAAAGGTATATATGTACGTATACAGATAATAAATAATAGAAATAATAATAAGGTAGTAAAATGAAAAATAATAAAGTAAGAAATAATAATAATCAAAGTAAGAAAGATTATGTTTACAAAAAATTAATAAAATGATAATAATACATAGTAATAATAATAATAAGATGAAAATGATACAACATAATATAATCTTAAATGTAATAATAAGG
Source organism: Gossypium bickii (assembly GCA_025503065.1). Taxonomy (NCBI): domain Eukaryota; kingdom Viridiplantae; phylum Streptophyta; class Magnoliopsida; order Malvales; family Malvaceae; genus Gossypium; species Gossypium bickii. The sequence continues at coordinate 112,745,675 of CP106710.1, read as the reverse complement.
TTAAAAAGATATATAAAAAATTAATGACAATGGTAATAATAGAAAATAATGCTTAATAATAATAGTAGTATAGTAATAATAATAAAATAATAATAGTGATAATAATAATAATAATAATAATAATAATAATAATATGGTAATAACAATAGAAACTAATAACTTTTTATAAAAGCATATATATGTATAAAATATAGTGTAGTAATAATAATGATAGTAATAATAATAATAATATAGCATTAAATATAATACTAGATGTAATGTGATAATGATAAAAAATAAAATAATAAATGAGTAAAGAGAAAAAGGACGAAAATTGGATTAAAAGCAGAATGATGGAGTAAATTTGAAATAAAATAAAATAACAAGGAAGGGCTAAATTGTATCATGCACATACAAGGAGGGACCAAATAGGTAAAATTCCCTACCTTGCGGAACATGCAAATCTGGCATGGACCAAAATGAAACAAACGCGAAAGTTATGGGGTAAAATTACAAAGCCAAAAGAAATGAATAGTATTAATTGGAAAATGGTGAAAAAGCGGAGGGACTGCACGTATAAATATCCCTTTTTTCAGCAAAACACGCGGATCTTCGAGTAGGCGGGTCGGATCGGGCCAGGTCAGGTAAAACGACGTCATTTTGGGGCTTTTGGACGCCGGCCAAAACGACGTCGTTTTGTGTTGTTTATATAAGTTAAAAAAACCCAAAAAAAATCACTTTCTGCTGCTAAAAAAAAATTTCTCACCCCCTTTGTTTTCTCTGCAGGTCAAGGATGTTTGGCCGGAATCCAGACGCCGGACCACCGGTGGCCGGAAGTTCAAAAAGAGGGTAAAATTTTGTATTTTTTATTCCTTTTTAATATTCTTTAATAATATGTAAACATATATGCTGAGAAAGAAAAGAGAAGAAAGAATATTTCGAAAATAAAATGGAGAGAAAATCACCTCTTTCTCGCCTCTGTTTTAGATTTTTTTAGTCGATTTTAGTGCCTTAATCTCTGCCTCTTTTGTACTTAATCTATTTGCGCTTGTATTCGAAGTCTTTTTTTGTATTGTATTGAAAAAAAACCTCCTTTACATTGGTGTTTCATTTGGCTTATATAGCCATTTACAATGCTATTAGTCTTTCTTTCTATCTTTTCATGTTTTAATGCAGGTGCAAGTGGTGTGGGCGGTGGAGATGTGACGAGGCGGTGGCCGGTGGCTGCAGACGACGTCAGAAGGCCAAGGGTCAGAAGTTAGATGCCGCACCTAGGGTTTGTTGCTTGTTTTGTTTTGTTTTTTTTTTTTAATTTTCTGAAATGGGCTAGGGTAATTGGGCCTTTAGGTTTGGGCTTAATTGTTTTTGGGTTAAGCGGGCTGTAATGGGTTTGGGTAGATTTAGGTTGGGTTTGTTTTTCTTTGGGCCGGGCAGAAAATGGGTTATACAGCTGCCCCTCTTTGCTCATTGTCATGTAACAAGAATGGAGCAAAGACTTTTAAGAAAGACCTATTTTGCCCGGTCTTGTAGAGTCCTGACTGCTTTGGTGCTTCTCTTCTTCAAGTAGCCTCACTCCAGTCCACCGCATCCTGTCACTTCGGTCCACTCCACTGCTACTTCAGAGAGATAGGACATGTGGCTTCTTCTGTTACAACTTCGAGGGGATGGGATTTATTTTTTATTATTATTTTAACTCGCTCCACTGTGACTTCAGGGAGAAGGGACTTGCAGCCTTCAGCCTATCCCACTGGGGGTCAAAAAGATAGGATAGTGGCTTAAATCGTGTTCCCTACTGTTTAGGGAGCCAAGATTTGCCTTCGATCTTGCCCCATTACTGGTTAGGGTGACAAGATCTACAATTTTCAACCTATTCCACTGCTGGTCAGGGCAATAGGACGGTCTTCAACCTATTCCACTGCTGGTCAGTGGCAATAGGACAATCTTCCACCTATTCTGCTGCTGGTCAGTGGCAATAGGACAATGGCTTAAATCATGTTCCCTACTGTTTAAGGAGATAGGATTTGCAATCTTTTGACCTATTCCACTGCTGGTCAGGGCAATAGGATTATGGCTTAAATCATGTTCCTTACTGTTTAGGGAGACAGGATTTGCAATCTTTTGACCTATTCCAATGCTGGTCAGGGACATAGGATGATGGCTTAAATCATGTTCCCTACTGTTTAGGGAGACAGGATTTGCCTTCGATCTTGCCCCACTACTAGTTAGGGCGACAAGATCTACAATCTTCAACCTATTCCGCTGCTGATCAGGGCAATAGGACAATCTTCCACCTATTCCACCGCTGGTCAGTGGCAATAGGACAATCTTCAACCTATTCCACCGCTGGTCAGTGGCAATAGGATAATCTTCAACCTATTCCACTGCTGGTCAGTGGCAATAGGCCAATCTTCAACCTATTCCACTGCTGGTCAGTGGCAATAGGAATCTTCAACCTATTCCACTGCTGGTCAGTGGCAATAGGAAATCTTCAACCTTGCTACGCGGTTCTCTGGGGAACCTGTCCTGTAGAATTAGTTTTACGTGCTTATGCATGCAAATGATGCGGATGCTATGATTGAAATGACTCAAATGCTCCTAACTACATGTGCTATGGACGACATTTACATGAATGCAGAATGTCATGAGAATGATGATTTTTCATAATGATTAAGATACAATGATCGTAATAAATCGAATGCTCCTAACTAGATGATATTATGGAGGACATTTGCATGAATGCAGCATGTCATGAGAATGATCTCTTTTTAAAAGCTTAGGGCTATAATCGCTCGTTTGCTCGTCAAGGTCACGGCACGGACGCAATATCTCATCTGATATCTTTGACAGAGAATCTGGGGAAATAGTCATGATTTTAGACTCCTCTTCCTCGGACGTTTCCAACCCCTAGGTGTGGTGGTTCTAGACAACAGTCCTGTTTCAGGTTCCTGCGCTATTTAGAGGCTTCCAGAGTAATAGGTAGAACTCCTTTTATGGAAGCATTATGGGTCCATCGACCGTTATTTCAATTGCAAACAGCTTAAAAGATTTAAATGATGGATAATAATGGAATTTATGAAGAATAGAATTGGATTAATCAACAAAAGCAAACATTATTGGAATACAAAAAATGGGTGCAAAGAAAAAAGTAGGTGCCCTAGATATCACAGCCCGAGCTTCACTACCCAATCCTTCCAAAGATCATTTTAAGCTAAATAGATGATGGGAGATCTGCAGTGCTTTGTAGATGTTCTGAGGTGTAACATTCCTCCTTTTTGCTAATTCTGAGAGAAGAAAATCATCACATACCCCTTCTTTTGTCAGAATTTGAGTCGCCCTTGTCGGGTTTTCGACTCAAAACCCATTTGGTCTCAAAACGCCCTTTGTGGGTTTTCACTTTGGCCTCTCCGCCTTTTTTTTTTTTAGGTCTTAAAGAGCCATTTGCGGGTTTTCACTTTAGCCTTTTCCCTCTTCAAGCATAATACTTCTTAACTGAATCTGAATTTATAGGATTGGATAAGTTTTTCCCATCCATCTCGGCCAAGACCAATGCTCCTCCAGAGAAAGCCTTTTTCACCACATAAGGTCCTTCCCAATTTGGCATCCATTTCCCTCTGAGTCTCCCTCGTGGAATTCTCTTGGGCGCACATTTTTGTTGTACGCTCGTATCATTCGCTTTTGGTACATCTGACCATGACGGATAGTTTTCAGCCTCTTCTCTTCAATCAAATTCAACTAATCACATCGAGCCTGGATCCATTCTGCTTTGTCTAATTTCAGCTCGAACAAGACTCGAAGGGACGGAATTTCAACTTCAATGGGTAAAACTGCCTCCATTCTACAAACCAGTAAGAAAGGAGTTGCCCCGGTGGAGGTTCGGACCGATGTTCGATAGCCGAAAAGGGCAAATGATAACTTCTCGTACCAATCTTTGTATGTCTCAGTCATTTTCCCCACTATCCTCTTGATATTCTTATTAGCTGCTTCTACTGCACCGTTCATCTTTGGGCGATATGGTAACGAATTGTGATGTTTGATCTTGAATTGTCTGCAGACCTCTGCGATCATGCTGTTGTTCAAGTTGAACGCATTATCAGATATGATCCTGTCAGGCATTCCATATCGACATATGATTTCCTTTTTATGAACTTGCTGACTGCTGATTTTGCCACATTAGCATATGAAGCGGCCTCTACCCATTTAGTGAAGTAATCGATTACCACGAAAATGAACCAATGTCCATTGGAAGCTTTTAGAGAGATTGGTCCAATGACGTCTATGCCCCACATAGAAAAAGGCCATGGGGAGGTCATAATATGTAGAGGTGAAGGTGGTACATGAATCTTGTCCCCATAAATTTGGCATTTATGACATTTCTTAGCATAATCAATGCAATCTCTTTCCATGGTAGATCAATAATACCCGAATCTCATAATTTGTCTAGCCATTGTGAAACTATTGGCATATGTTCCACAGACACCCTCATAGACTTCTTCCAGGATCTGATTAGCCTTGGCGGCATCCACACATCTCAATAGTATTTGATCCTTTCTTCTTTTGTATAGGATCTCTCCGTCTAAGACATAGTCACAGGCTAGTTTGTCAGTTTCAGTCGCTTGATCGGGGTATTTATGATTTCTCACATATTTCAGTATATCGTGGTACCACGGGTGATCATTTTGCTCCTCTTCTTCCACGTTGTAGCAATAGGTCAGGGTCTCGTAAATACTCATTTGGATAGGTTTCATGTCCTCTTCTTTGTTTACTCGGACCATGGAAGCCAAGGTGGCCAGAGCATCAGCCAACTGATTTTCGTCTCTTGGCAGGTAACTGAAAGTGACATCGTCAAACTTCTTGATCAATTCTTGGACCAAACTCTTATATTCGACCAACTTGGGATCTCTTGTCTCCCATTCTCCTTTAAGTTGTTAAATTACCAGTGCAGAATCTCCATATACTGCCAGTACCCTAATTTTGCGTTTTATAGCGACACGGATACCCATGATACAAGCTTCGTATTCTGCCATATTGTTTATGCAATCAAAATCCAATTTACAAGTAAATGGGTAATGATCTCCATTTGGGGATACCAGAACTGCCCCAATTCTATTGCCCACAGCATTCGATGCCCCGTCAAATGTTCAATTTCCAAAGACGATCTTCTGGGGTACCTTCTTCAGTGGTTACCACGTATATTAGATCTTCATTAGGGAAATCGAAGTCAAAAGGCTCGTAATCTGCCAGAGCTCTACTGGCTAGAAAATCTACTATTGTACTTCCCTTCACTGCCTTTTGGTTCACATAAACTATGTCAAACTCAGAAAGAAAAATTTGCCATCGGGCCATCCTTCTATTCAAAGCCATCAACTCCATCATATATTTCAGAGGATCTAGCTTCGAGATGAGCCAAGTCGTATGGTACAACATATACTGCCTCAATATCCGAGTTGTCCAGATCAAGGCACAACACAGTTTCTCAATTAGTGAGTACCTCGTTTCACATTCGGTGAACTTTTTACTAAGGTAGTATATTGCCTTTTCTTTCTTTCCTGACTCATCGTGTTGGCCAAGCACACATCCCATTAAATTATCAAGTACCATCAAATAGAGGATTAAAGGCTTATCTGGATTAGGCAGTGTCAATACTGGAGGATTGGACAGGTATTGCTTCACTTTGTCGAAGGTCTTCTGACATTCCTCGTCCCACACACCTGGATTGTGTTTTTTAAGAAGACGAAATATGGGGTCACATTTCTCACTTAGCTGTGAAATGAACCGAGCAATGTAATTTAATCTTCCTAAGAAACCTCGAACTTCTTTTTGAGTGCGAGGCAGAGGCAGTTCTTGTATAGCTTTGACATTGTCTGGGTCAACCTCAATCCCCTTTTCACTGACTATAAATCCTAGCAGTTTCCCTGATCTGGCTCCGAAGGTACATTTTGCTGGGTTAAGCTTTAGCTGGAATTTCCTCAACCTCAAGAATAATTTCCTTAAGACTTGGACATGCTCCTTTTCAGTCCAGGACTTGGCGATCATATCGGCGACATAAACTTCAATTTCTTTGTGCATCATCTCATGAAATAGGGTTCCCATGGCTCTCTGATATGTTGCTCCCGCATTCTTCAGCCAAAATGGCATCACCTTATAGCAAAAAGTTCCCCACATAGTTATGAACGTGGTCTTATCCATGTCTTCAGGAAGCATCTTTATCTGGTTGTATCCTGAGAAGTCGTCCATGAATGAGAACAATGAATAACCAACCGTATTGTCCACTAAGGTGTCGATATGAGGTAACGGGCAATTGTCTTTCGGGCTAGCCTTGTTTAGATCCATGTAGTCTACACACATTCGTACTTTCCCATCTTTCTTAGGGACGGGGACGATATTGGCTACCCATTCTGAGTACTTAACCACTTGCAAGAAACCCGCGTCAAATTTCTTCTTGACCTCTTCTTTTATTTTCAGCAGAACATCTGGCCTCATCCTCCAAAATTTCTGTTGGACTGGCTTGTACTCTTCCTTTATGGGCAAATGGTGTACCATGATGTCTGTGCTTAGCCCGGGCATGTCTTGATATGACCACGCGAAGACATGTTTGAATTCTTGGAGTAACTCAATGAGGTCTCGCTTTGTCTCTGCGGTAATACCAGCTCCGATCTTCACTTTCTGCTTTTCTTATCCGTCTCCCAGGTTCACTATTTCCACTGACTCTTTGTGAGGTAGGATTTGTTTCTCCTCTTGTTCTACCATCCTCAACAGTTCAGGAGATAGGTCACAACCTTGGTCATCTTCAAAATCCTGAAAATCTTCCGTACCCATATCTTGCTCAAAGGGACATTCTGAGTCATCGGTAGCGTTACTCAAATTATTGATATTTGGGGACCTATTATGGAGATGAATAAAGGCTCATAGAACAAAGGAATCTAAGCATGTTTATTGGCATCATTAATGAAAAATGGAAATATTTAGAAGAATATTTAAAGAATAAAAGAATAATGATGATAAATGAAGTGAAAATGGAAGAAGATTTGCTCAAAAGATGGCGGAGATGTATTTCATTGAAAATAACGATGCCTTATACAAAGTCATGCTTCACAAAAGGGGCTCTTATTGCTTCTAGACTTAAAGTAACAAGTGTGTTCCGAGTATTACTCTGAATAAGTTCTAAAAGCTACAGCCTTCTCCTCCGCGGTCCAGTTGTTTAGAACACTGCCTGGCTCATAGAGGCAGATGTCATTCCAGTTTTTTTCCTCAATTTTCCCCTCGGATATAGCATTGGCGTGCATGTTTCCCCACATTTCTTTCATGGTTTCCTCATTCTGCGTTCCTCGTCCTGGATGGATAATCCCTCCTGATATAAAAGCTCTCACGAATATGGGGAATTATCATCGGTTCCCATTTAATCTCATTTCCACCCAAACGTGCTTTTCTTCTTTCTTGTTTCTTTTCTAACTCTTTCTTTTTTGCTTTGCGTCCGGCTTGAATCCTAAGCCGAAGAGGTCTTATTTTTCTTCCAATCTCGGGACCTCGACCTCTCCTTGGAGATACCTCCCAAGTCCTTTCCTAGGTACGGCTCTGTTCCTGACCATCAGTTGTAAACCCATTTTCGTGGTTTTAGATAATTGAGGCACTGGGATCTTGTTCCCCTCGATGACGAATGTTGCGTTGAAAAATTCCAAAGAGAGGAAGGAACACTTAGTCACTTCGTCATTTGCTTCTAAATATGGCGTACCGTTAGTTACAGTCGCGATAATGTCCTCTTCAGTATTTATTATCACCAGACGGCCTTCTATGACTAATTTCAACTTTTGGTGCAACGACGAGGGTACTGCTCCCGCTGAGTGTATCCAAGGTCTCCCCAGCAAGTAATTATAGGACAGCCTGATATCTATTACTATGAAATCCACTTCATATGTACCTGGGCCGATTAAAAAAGGTACTTCGATCCTTCCCATGACTTTCCTTTCAGTTCCATCGAATGCCCTTACTACATTGTGGCAGGCCTTTATGTGAGAGCTATCAATAGGTAATCGATTCAGTGTTGACAGTGGCAAAACATTGAGTGCTGATCCATTATCGACCAGTACCCCTGGTAGTGTGTATCCTTTGCACCGTGTGGTAATGTGGAGAGCTTTGATGGAACCCGTACCTCCCAGCGGGATCTCGTCCTCATTAAAGAAAATGAAGTTATCGGTATTTATATTGTTAATCAGGCAATCCAACTTGTTAACGGTGATATCATTAGCAACATAAGTTTCATTCAGTACCTTCATCAGTGCATTACGATGGGCCTCCGAGCTTAATAGCAAGTCTAGCACAGATATGCGAGTGGGTTGTTTGTGCAGCTGCTCCACAACACTGTACTCGCTATACTTTAAGAATTTTAGGAACTCTTTAGCCTCTTCTTCCTTTACTTGCTCATTTATAGGTGGTCCTTGCTTGGTCACTTTCTCCTTCTTTTGTTTGCCCATCACGACTTTCTCTTTCATGGGTTCTATTCGTGCATTTGTCGTGTCGTAACGCTTTCCACTGCGAGTATAGGAGCCCACCTCTCGATCTTCCTCTGAAGTGCCGAGCAAGTCTCCTTTTCCAGGAATTGTCACGTGGCAATCATAACTCCAATGCACCTTTTTGTTATCTTTATAAGAAAAGATTGCAGGTTTCCGAATTATGACCTTTGGCGTTACCTTTGCCCCTACTTCACTGTTTTTTGGTCACGAGATGATGACCAATGGATAGGTAACCTTCGGGACCTTTGCTGTTGACTTGTCTTCCAACGCGCAAATGTTTTCTCTTTCTTGGCTTCCATCACTTTCATAGAATTCCATCTCTTTATCGTCCATCAACCTTTTCACCAGCATTTTGAACTCGATACAGTTTTGGATCTCCTGCCCCTCTATGTTGTGGAATTCACATTCGTTTCTTATTTCTTCATACTCTCTGGCCGGGTTCGATACAACTAATCCCCTCTTCATCATCTCTTTCCAAACCCCTCTCATCAGAGTTTTCAGCTCTTCGACATTTATTTTAACTCTTTTCCCCATGCTCTCACCTATCACATTAACCCCATATTAGGTAATGGATGCTCCGTGCTAGGGGTATCCTCTACTTCTACGACGCCCATCTGTATGAGTTTTTCCACCAATTTCTTGAAGGCAAGACAATGCTCTATTGAATGCCCCACAATTCCTGCATGATATTCGTATTGTGCATTCGGGTCATACCATTTAGGGTACGGGGGCTGCAAGGGTTTTAAGTAATGCGGGGCAACCACATGTGCATCAACTAAGTCCTGGTACATCATTTTGTACGTGACTGGGATCGGCGTGAATTGGATTTTCTCCGTATTTTGTTTTGCGTTGGACTCTTATCTAGACGGGCTCTGCTGATCGGCGATTATAGTCCTAGGCTGGTTCACAGTAATAGGCTTTGAATAGCTTTTGTTACGGGTGCTTATGTTGCTTACATCATTCTCTCTTTTCTTCGGAATCGTCTTTGTAGCGTTTTCTCCCACCTCTATCTTGCCACATCTGATCGTACTTTCTATCATTTATCCCGACATCACGACATCTGAGAAACTTTTAATGGTGCTTCCCAGCATATGATTGATGAAAAGAGCCTTCAAAGTATTAATAAAGAGCATGGTTGTCTCATTCTCCAAGAGCGGTGGCTGAACTTATGTTGCTATTTCTCTCCACCATTGGCGTCATCATTCAAGCTCGCTTTGGCTTTTTCTCCATATTTTGGAGCGTGATTCTATCGGGAGCTATATCAGTTACATGACCATAGTGTTTCATAAAGGCCTGTGCCAGGTCCTTCCATGTCTTAATCTGGGAGCGACTAAGCTGATTGTACCATTTGGCCGCAGACCCCGCCAAACTGTCCTAAAAACAGTGAATCAGTAACTGGTCATTATTAACGTGTCCCACCATCCGTCTATAGAACATCGTGATATGCGCCTCGAGATAGCTAGTCCCGTTGTATTTTTCAAATTCCGGTGTTTTGAACTTTGGCGGAAGGACCAAGTCTGGGACCAAACTTAAGTCCTTAGCGTCTACCCCGTAACGGTAGTCAGTAGTCTCCATTTCTTTAAATTTTTCTTCTAACCACTTGCAATGGTCTCCGAGTTACTTCGGCAGGTCTACTTTTACCTTGTCCGTTTCTTCCATTTCATCGAAATCAGGGACCACAGGGTTAGCCGGACTTTCTCCTGGGTTAGTACCCGAACCAGTCGGGAGGTGCGTCGGTATTGCGATACCAACTTGATATTGTGGCCTGATAGTAACAGACGTCCTTTGGGGATACACATTCGGTGGTGCTTGGGTATTTGGCGGGGTAAAACCCAGAGGGTAAACGGGGTCGTCATTATCATTCCCTGAGCTAGCAGCAACTCCCTTTCCCTTCTCACGTTCTTTAGCCAACAACTGCGTCAGCTGGTTTATCATGTTATTTTAGGATTCTTGCATCCGCTCTATCATGTCCTGTTGTATCTTGGTTAATCGTTCTTGCATTTGATCCTGCATTTCTTTTTGCATTTTCTCTAATCTTTCCATTCTTTGATCCATTACTTTTGTTTTGCCTCTTGTACCGTAGCGATGTTCCAGGGTAACTGCCATAATTTTAGGGTCCCTTTGTGAGATTCAATGTGTATGATGCAATGTAATGTTGATGCATGAGATGTATGCAACAAAAAGGCATTGATTCCGATTCAATTTCCATTAGAATAACTTTTCTAGAAAACAAGTTTCTTCACATAAAACGGATTACATATAAGGCCTTGCCCTAATACTTAAGGCCTTGACTTTCTCAAGAAGCCAAGCTAACTCTTGACCTCTCTTTGACTGTGACTCGTACATTAAACTTAGTACATCAGCTCGGACTGCTAAGGTTTGTAAGTGATCTGCCACCTCTCTCACTTGGGCCACGGCTACCCCGATAATATAATCCCGGTCTCTAACCTGGCTCTGAGAGTGATGCAGTTGTTGTTTCAAACGTTCCTCATTGACTTCAAAAAGCTCTGCCGGTAGCTCACAATCGTGTAAAGCATATTCTAGCTCTTCAATTCTTGCTTTCATCTCTTCAATTTTGCTCAGACTAGCCTTTAATTCAACTACAGAGTTACGGCTACGATACTGATACAATGATCTTTCCAATTTTGACACCCGAGTCTTTAATTTTTTCTTTCTCGTTTTGACTTTCTACCAGATTCCTTTTCAGAGTATCCTCCTGCTCTTGAGTCTCTCCGAGTTTCTTTTCCCATTGACTTGCTCTATTCTTTTCCTCTTTAATTTCTTGACGCCATTGTTCTAACGGTTTTCCAAGTCCGCAGTTCTCATCGACCTTCGTAGCTTCTTGTAGTCCGTCTTCAAACTGTCCAAATCTTCTTCGGCCTTATTCTTCCCCTTTCTCAGCTTCTCAGCTTCTAGCTTCTGAACGTCGACGTCCAATCCCAGCTGCATTTTCTCTTCCTTTAGTTGTTCTATCCTTTTTTCTAATTCCAGGTTCTTTTTCTTAAAGTCCTGTTTGATAATTTCAAGCTCAGAGGGGATCACCTGCAAGTGCTCTTCCAGTGATCGGGTATTTTTTTAGTCCGATGTGGGGATGTTATCATTGATTCTCTGACTCCTCCACCAGTCATATTCATGGGTTGTTATCAGGTTAGTAGCAAACATTTTCATTCTACGAGTTCGACTCCAAGCACTCGATATTTCACGAACTCCCTTTTTACAATTATTTCTCTTGTATTCAAACTCGAATTGAACTAAACCTTGTGTCGCTGGTGTAAACTGTCTCGATCTGTACTTTCTCAACACGAGGAGAGGAGCATACCCGACAGCTCCCCATATTCCTAGTAGAGGAACCCAATCAAAATCTCCATACCGGTATAAGATCTCGTCAAGAACCATCAAATGAGCCCTCCATTCTATATCTTCTTCTTGCAGATTTTACAGAATCATCATCCAGTTTTCTTCTGTAAGATCGTCCCGTCTTGGTGTGGCTGCTAACTTTTTCAGCGAAGAATAGTCCTTGGAGAAGATTCGACACGATACCTTTTCCGCTTTCCAAAAGTGACTGTGGAACTATGCTAGTAAGAGTTGTGTGCAACCGGTGAATCTTCCTTCGCTTGCTCTTCTGCATGTGTTTAGGGACCTGAAAGTTTCGGCTAGAATTGCAGGAACGGGTGTGAGTCTTCTATCCAATCTGTCAAATAAGTCAGAGACCGCCTCGTCCACATGCCCTAGAACTTTAGGGAAGATAATTAGTCCATAAATGCTCAAGGCAAAGATATCAACCTTTTTCTTCACATCAGGATGTACTATGATCAAATCCCTTAAATTTTTCCAAGGAATGCACTTGCAATCTCCCTTTTGTTTTATCCGGGCTGTAACCCACTGCTCGCTCATCTCCATAATATTCATCAGCTTTTTTAAGAATGTGGGGATATTAACAGATCTCACATAAACTTTGTCAGTTTGAAACTTTATGGAACTGAGCAAAGCTGTATACTCTTCTCTAGTAGGTACCAAGTCCACTTTCCCAAAAGTAAAGCAACTATAAGTAGGGTTCCAAAACTGGGCTATAGCTCGGAATAAGTGCTGGTCTACCTTGATGTCAAGCAGATAAGGCAAATCACCGAAATGACAGTAGAACAGTTGCTTGATCTCGTCGTCCTATTGATTCCATATCTCTTTCATCTCTTGAAGATTATTTTGGGTTACGCTGATACGTGTGAAGTCCCACAATTCTGACACGTACCCCTCTGTAAGACTATCACCTTTCTCTTGCTGCACTGTCTCGACCCATATTCGAATGGCCGCATTGTCCTCCACTTTATCAAGAAACCCCTTTTCCATAACAAGCTATCTATTTAGCAATCGAATGTGAATCAACACCTTTTTTGATGAATATGCCATGCAAAAATAAAAATGAAGCAAGTCAGTATTTCATACACAGTAAGCAGGGAATAAAATACCTAATCGGGTAACCACTAGAGTTTGGCATGGCTCTACCTAGGGTGGTTCTTAAGGCTCACTATATGGGGTTCGGTTCTAGAGTAAAGGTACCTGAACCAGCAGATTCCTCAATCCTCACCCATTATAGGCTCATACGGACTGAGTTCGATGCAGGGGAATACATTTCCCTATGACTGCACGGAGATGAAAATCTCACGAAGACTTAGGTACGGATGTATCCCGAAAGCGATTCACTATCCTGCACGGAGGTGAAAACCTCACGAAGGAGTAGCTTCTCACTCCCACTTAAGAGGGTGTGACCACAACGGTCATGCAATGTAATGCCGAGATTAAAACAACATGCAATAAAAGGATCGTAATTTTTCAAATCGAATTTTCAAATTTTTGACAACAGACAAAGAATAATCAATTTACGGCTTGACTCTCTTTATAGTCCCCAGCGGAGTCGCCAAGCTGTCGTAACCATTTTTTTTTAAAAAACGGGAATCGAATTTGGTTTTGAAACGAAAATAAAAAAAAGGGAGTCGCCACAGATCTTTATTTGGTGTGATCGGATCACCTTTGTTTTAATAAAACATTTTGATTTACTAAAACAGTATTTTTTTGGGGTCTATGAAATTTGAGAAAATGGGTTCGGGAGTCGGTTACGTGCGAGGAAGGGTTAGCACCCTCGTCACGCCCAAAATTGGTACCAAATTGATTAATTGGTGTCTTAATGTCAGAAATTTGAAAAGATTTTAAAATACGGATCCTTTAGAAAATGTTTGGATAATTTGGGCTGAAATTTAAGATTTCTTTGTTCCGAGAGGATACAAACATCATATCCAGCACGTTAGGACACGATATTTTAAACCTTCGTATTCAAAGTTATCTCGTGATTTATGAAGTTTGTTAAAAAGATGTTAGGTTATTTAGTCAAACGAAAAATCGCAACCCAGCACGTTAGGGCACTATTCCTCGAATTTCTAAACACGAAACATTGCCTTATTTAAAAATCTTTGGATGGAATATAATACTTTTGCAAGGTGTTTTTGTTTAATAAGGTTAAACTAAGAAAATAAATATAGATATTTGGGTTAAAAACTGAGATTTCTTTGTTCCGAAAGGATATAAACATCACATCCAGCACGTTAGGACACAATGTTTTAATCTTTCACAATTAAAGTCATCTCATGATTTACGAAGTTTGTTAAAAGGATGTTAGGTTATTTAGTCAAACGGAAAATCGCAACCCAGCACGTTAGGGCACTATTCCTCGAATTTCTAAACACAAAACATTGCCTTATTTAAAAATCTTTGAATGGAATATAATACTTTTATAAAATGAGTTTTGTTTAACGATATAGTACAAAACTAAGAAAACAAATATGGATGTAGATATATAAAAATACTAATAATAATAATAATGATAATAATAATAACAACAATTGATAAACGAAATGATAAAGAAAAGGTATATATGTACGTATACAGATAATAAATAATAAAAATAATAATAAGGTAGTAAAATGAAAAATAATAAAGTAAGAAATAATAATAATCAAAGTAAGAAAGATTATGTTTACAAAAAATTAATAAAATGATAATAGTAATAATAATACATAGTAATAATAATAATAAGATGATGAAAATGATACAACATAATATAATCTTAAATGTAATAATAAGGTTAAAAAGATATATAAAAAATTAATGACAATGGTAATAATAAAAAATAATGCTTAATAATAATAGTAGTATAGTAATAATAATAAAATAATAATAGTGATAACAATAATAATAATAATAATAATAGTAATAATAATATGGTAATAACAATAGAAACTAATAACTTTTTATAAAGCATATATATGTATAAAATATAGTGTAGTAATAATAATGATAGTAATAATAATAATATAGTATTAAATATAATACTAGATGTAATGTGATAATGATAAAAAATAAAATAATAAATGAGTAAAGAGAAAAAGGACGAAAATTGGATTAAAAGCAAAATGCTGGAGTAAATTTGAAATAAAATAAAATAGCAAGGAAAGGCTAAATTGTATCATGCACATACAAGGAGGGGCCAAATAGGTAAAATTCCCTACCTTGCGAAACATGCAAATCTGGTGTGGACCAAAATGAAACAAACGCGAAAGTTATGGGGCAAAATTACAAAGCCAAAAGAAATGAATAGTATTAATTGGAAAATGGTGAAACAGCAGAGGGACTACGCGCATATCCCTTTTTTCAGCAAAACACGCGGATCTTCGAGTAGGCGGGTCGGATCGGGCCGGGTCAGGTAAAACGACGTCGTTTTGGGGCTTTTGGACGCCGGCCAAAAAGACGTCGTTTTGTGTTGTTTATATAAGTTAAAAAACCCCAAAAAAAATCACTCTCAACTGCTAAAAGAAAAAAAAATTCTCACCCCTTTGTTTTCTCTGCAGGTCAGGGGTGTTTGGCCAGAATCTAGACGTCGGACCACCGCGCCTCTGTCGCCGGTGCCGCCGCTCCGGCCACCTACGCGGTGGCCGAAAGTTCAAAAAGAGGGTAAGATTTTGTATTTTTTATTCCTTTTTAATATTCTTTAATAATATGTAAACATATATGCCGAGAAAGAAAAGAGAAAAAAGAATATTTCGAAAATAAAAGGGAGAGAAAATCACCTCTTTCTCGCCTCTGTTTTAGATTTTTTTTAGTAGATTTTAGTGCATTAATCTCTGCCTCTTTTGTACTTAATCTATTTGCGCTTGTATTCGAAGTATTTTTTTTGTATTGTATTGAAAAAAACCTCCTTTACATTGGTGTTTCATTCGGCTTATATAGCCATTTACAATGCTATTAGTCTTTCTTTCTGTCTTTTCACGTTTTAATGCAGGTGCAAGTGGTGTGGGCGGTGGAGATGTGACGAGGCGGTGGCTGGTGGCTGCAGACGACATCAGAAGGCCAGGGGTCAGAAGTCAAAAACCTAGGGTTTGTTGTTTGTTTTTTTTTTTTTAATTTTCTAAAATAGGCTAGGGTAATTGGGCCTTTAGGTTTGGGCTTAATTGTTTTTGGGTTAAGCAGGCTGTAATGGGTTTGGGTAGATTTAGGTTGGGTTTTTTTTTTTTTGGGCCAGGCAGAAAATAGGTTGTACAAGATGTTTATAAAGATGCATGAGAATTTTGGTGCTTCAGTTTTAGCGATTTCAAGCTTAATCGCGAAAAAGGACTAAATCGCATAAACTACAAAAGTTCTATTTTATTTGCTAGAGGTGCCAAATAGCTATAGAATATTAATTGGAGGTCCCTAATGTGCAATTAGGCCTTGTTTTAAGTGTGTTGGTCGGCCATGTGGACAAGGGAGACAAGAGCATTTATTTTGGTCAACATTTGGTGAAATTAGGTGATAAAGATGAATAAAATAAGATGAAGAAAATAAGCTATCATCTTTCACTATTAATCTCTTCTCTTCCGCCGAAAATTGAAAGGAAATAAGGGTTCTTAGAGTTCAAATTTTCAGCAAAACAAATCACTTACAAGTAAGTGATTTTGGTGGTTTTATTTGATGATTTTTGTAGTTTTGGAGCCCCCAAAGCTTAAGCTAGCTAATGAGGGGACTAATTTGCATTATGGTTGAAAGTCTAGGGACTTGACATGAAAGAGTTTATGTTGTTTTCTGAGTTTTTATGAAAGAAAATGAATGTTAGGGAGATGAGAAACAACTTTTGTGAAAGGTGTTGTCATGAAAAACACTTAAATGGACTAAGTTGTAAGTGTTGTAATTTGGTAAAAAATACATGAAATAGTTGGATTTGTGGGTAGTTGTAAGAGAATTAAATGTTCAGCTAGGCTTGTTAAATAAGAAAATGTGATGAAAAGCGATTTACGAGCCTAGGGGAAAAATCGTAATTTTGCTTAAGTGTAGATTATGATGTATTACGATTTATAAAGTGATTGAATAAGTGAATTTCACTATTATAGATCAAGAAGAGTGCGGAAACAACCTTGATCGAGGAAAAGGGCAAGGTAAAGGACTAGATCGCCAATTAGAGCATTTTGCATCGAGGTAAGTTCGGGTGCTAAATAATGCAACTCTAAGTGAAATATTAATATTTCGATGTTGTATAAATTGTATGTTGCCTCCATGTATGTATTAATACGTTTGACGAGATGTCAAGAAATGAAGTCTTAAATTGAATCTAAGAATAGAGGGAAAGCAAATGTGATGACACTGTGATAATTAAGGTCCCGTGTAAGACCATATTTGGAATATGGCCTCGGTGTGAGATTTCGTATAAGACAATGTCAGGGACATGGCATCGATAGGATATTTCCTGTAAGACCCTATCGGGTGTATGACGTTGATATAATATTATGTGTATGAGACTCAAGAGTGTTATTTAGCATTTTGAGTGATTCAACAGGTATGTTGACAATGAGAAAGTATGTGGTTATACCATGAGAGGTACAGGTATGTGTTAGAACTCATTGAGATGAATTCAGTATATGATGAAACAATGATAAGTTTATGTGTAAACAATTCATTACCAGTATACATGTTGTTAATTAATGGTGTATTGTATGAATGAGATTAGTCATGGCTGAGATGAATTGAATTCAATAGATATTGGATAGTCCCCGTATAATTCTAATTATAGATAAATGGTGGGCTATGTGCGATACCACCTTAGTGTTCATATACGATGGGCTGTGTATGATACCATCGTTTACATTATCATTTGCTGGGCTATGTGCGATACTACTTTGTTACTCAATTACGATGGGCTGTGTGCGTTACCACCGCTTATACTATCATTTGGTGGGCTATGTTCGAAACCACCGTAAATATTCTTAATGGTGGGCTATGTGCGATACCACCCTATTATAGAATAGTGGTGAGCTGTGTGCGAAACCACCGGGTGTTAGGTTTTATTTCAAGGGTTCATTGAGAAATTGTTTAAGTGCTGTTTCAGGCGATTTTGTGGTGATAAGTGCAGGGAATGTATGCTAATAAATGTGAGCATTAAGGTTGTTATATGGTTAGAATGTGGTAAGAGACGGAATGAGTAAGCATTATGAATGATTGAATGGGTAACCATGAGTTTAAGAGTAAAACTCATTATAATACCTTGTGGTTGAGTATAATCAGTGAATATCAATAGTTGATTATTAATTGCATATGAACTTACTAAGAATTATTGCTTACTCCTCTTCCTTTCCTATCTCTTATAGGTTAACTTAACTAGCTCGGGTTGGAGACCGTCGGAGATGTTTTCACACTATCGAGTAGTCATTTGGGTATGAGGTTTCAAGTCTTTTTGAGATATGACATGTATAAGGACCTTATTTCGGTTTAATTAAGTCATTGTTAATGTAGCCAAATGTGTTGGCCTAAAAGAGTTATGGGTTGGTTGTGTATAACCTTGGACAATGGCTCATGTCGATTGTAATAGTGCTATTAATTGTTCTCCCTCGTATATGGGAAGATAGTCTGATTTTCATTATTCAAATGTGATAATTCAAGAGTTATAAATGATGATTTAAGAATGTTGTGTAATGATATGTGAATGTGAACAAGTGAGGGTAGCTAAATGGCTTGGAAAATAGCCTTGAATTGGTCCACACGGGTAGACACACAGGCGTGTGTCTAGGCCGTGTGTGACACACGGTCAGTCCCATAGGTGTGTGACTGGGCCGTGTGTCCCCTGCCTGTTAGTGTTACAAGTCAGTGTCGACCACGGGCTAGACAAATGGGCGTGTGCCTAGGCCGTGTGGCCCTTATGAGGTTGCTGACGTCACAAATAGAATACCCAGGTTTTTACACACGGGCGGACGCGGGCGTGTCCAGGCCGTGTGGAGCACACAGGCCAAGCACACGGGCGTGTGTCCGGCCGTGTGAAAACACCTGTAGGTTCGAAATGAAAACAAATTCCACACAGGTTAGGGACATGGGCGTGTGTGCCCACACGGCCTGCCCACACGGGTGTGTCCCATTTCACACTGGCGTGTGGCCCCTCTTTAGGTGAAAATTTTTAAATGCATAAAAGTTTCTGGTTGGGTTCTGAAACCCTCCATATGCATGTTTCTGGTCTCGTAGGTCGTTAATGAGAATGATTTGATAGTGAAAGAAATATTTTAAGATGGAATGAAATTCCATAGACTAAAGTTGTATGACCAAGTGAGTTAAGTCCGGTAATGCCTCGTACCTGGTTTCAGCATAGGATACGGGTAAGGAGTGTTATCATTATCCAAAGTAATATTTGCCAAATCATTTTCCATTACAACCAAAACCAAATAAAATGATTTGCAACCTCGTACCCATCATCACTGTCATTTCCCAAAAAATAAGACGGAAAAAAAAAACAACCTAAAATAGACTTGCTAGAGTAGCAGACAGAGGCGTGCTAGCAAAGTAGTCTTTTTAACGAATAAAATTATTAAAATTAATTTGTAATAGTATTGCACAAATTTTAAATCAATAAAGGAAAGAAAATTACATAAATAGATAATATTGTATAATTATATTTTATTGCATAAATAATAAAAATTATTATTTCCGAAGGATTTTTTTTTTTTTTTTGGCTTTATTAGCCCATTTGATTTTAGATCGACAAATCCATCAATACATTTTTCGAGTATATCTTTGTAGCCTTTATGATTAAACATTGCTCAAAATATAAATGTTGGTAGAAATTTAACTTAATTTTTTTCCAAAATGAGTTAACAAATACTGAAATGCAAATTGCAAAGTGAATCAATAAATATAATTATTTTTCAATTAAACTAAATTAACAAATATTGAAATTAAAGTTTCAAAAAATTAATATTAATATAAGTAACTTATATATTTTTCTGAAGGTGTAACTTATATACTGAGATGAATGAAAAAGATTAAAATATAAAATATCATAATTGTAAGACCCAATTTATGCCCGGGCCTAACTAACCAGCTTATTAAATTAAAACCCAAAAAAATTAAAACCAAAACCAAATATTAACAGTCCATAGTCCATTTACATTTCCTAAACCCCCAACCCATTTGCAACCCAACCAAAACAGGCCCTAAAACTCAATCGCTAAACCTAACTAAAACCCTAGGGTTCCCCTAACAGCGCCTCCATGCGCGCCTCCGTACCGCCAGCAAGCCTTCGTACGTCGCCTCGTACCTGCACACGAAGCAACAAACAACCAGCAAGCAGAAACGACAACAAACATAGAATAAAAAATTGTATTTTCATTTTCTTGGTATAATTTCTTTTCGGTTATATAAACAAAAAAAGCCAATGATTGTAAAGGGCTTTTTTTTCTACACGATTTTACGAATACAAAAATACAAAAAAGAATATTGAAAGGTGATTTTCAGATTTGATTTGGTTTTTCTTTCCCCTATTCTATACTCTCTGTTTCTTGCTTACTGCATGCGAAAGAACAAAATAAATAAAGGAGAAGCGTTTATCTGTTTAATACGTCGCCGGATTCCTATTCACTTTGCCAAAATCGAAGCTTGAACGGGATTTTTGGCCGCGAAGGTGACAATACCTTCGGGTATTCACAGAAAGGGCTAGATTTGGCCTTCACTCGACACCGTCACTGATTACTGTGGCGTAAGGTCGTCGGATGGCCTTCTGACGCTGTTGTTTTTTTAGGCGGCTGATTAAAGAGAGGGTTAGAGAGTGTTTTAGGTTTTTCTGAAAAGAGAAGCGGAGAAAATGAAGACTTTAAAAAAAAAAAATTTGATTCTTATACCAACTAAAACGACAGTGTTTTATCAAGGGTCTTTTTAATACAAAACGGCGTCGTTTCAGGAACATCCGCACGCAACCCGACCCGTTTCCTTAGGATCCGTGCATTTTACCTCGAGTGGGATATTTACACGTGGAGTCCTTCCATTTTTTTTGCTGTCTGCAATTCAGTTCTTTTATTTCTTTAAATTTACCCGTTAATTTTGTTATTTGTTCACTTTAATCCTGTACAAAGCGGCACCGTTTAAATGGAGCGGGAATATTCCCATTTTAATCCCTGTATCTTTAGATGTGTTTCATTTCAGTCCCTAGCAATGTTTTTCATGTTCCGTATTTTAAAAAAATTGTTTTATTATTATATATTTCAAGATTCTGTATTTTTTTATTAAATTGCTTCGCATTTTATATATTATTTATTTCAAATATATATATATTTTAGTAAGTTTAAATTCTGTTTGTGATAACATAAGTTGTTTTTAAGTTAATTATTTTAAAATCATTTTACATATTATCTTATTATAAAATCGTTTTCCATAATATTTATTTTAAATATTTTTATATATCATTATTATTTATTTTATATCAAATTTTTATTACGTATACATTATTGCAATTGACACATATTATTTTATGTATAATATTTGCTTATTTATTTTAAAATTTGCTATATTTTTCTTTGTTTTTTAATTAGCTATATTCTCAATTTTTTATTCTTGATTAATAATGTTGATATTTTCAAAATAGAAATTGTGTGATTATTGATTGTGCATGTATTGGATTGTAGATGCATATTATTCCTGTCATCCATTTGTATAAATGTTGTATTCGCATATTATTCTTTCATGTTCGATATTATATTTCTATTTCTCATGATTCAATAAAAACATTTTGAGTCGTTTTTAATCACTTATTTAAAAGTTTCAAAATAAGGCAATGTTCGTGTTTAGTGGTTACGAGAAAATCGTGCTCTAACTTACTGAGTTCCGATTCTCATCGTTTAAAACCTAATAACCGAGTATCCTTTCTCTCTTAAATCAAAATGCATGATATTTTAAATAATAAACTTATTCTCGAGAAGTTGAGACATTGCACCCTAACTTACTGAGTGTGATGTGTTATTTTCTCGAAATAAGAATTTTAAAAGAACAAAGGTAATATTCCGTATTAGGGAATTTTGAGAAATAGTGCCCTAGTTTACTGGGTTGTGATTTTTCATTGGACCCAAATAATTGAATATCCTTCTTATTTTTAAATAAATAAGTATTGAATGTCGAAAGATAAATCTAATTTTGAGAATATAAAATGTTGTGCCTTAACTTACTGAGTACGATATTTTATTTCTTCGAAATAAGAACTTTCGGCATCCAATATGATACTGTTCAAATATATCTTAAGCAAAAAGGATCGTATTTTAAGATATTTTCAAATTTTCGACGTCAGGACATTAATTAATCAATTTGGTACCAATTTTGGGCGTTGCGAGGGTGCTCATCCTTCCTCGTGCGTAACGACTCCCGAACCTATTTTCTTATATTTCGTAGACCAAAATTATTGTTTTAATAAAAATGTTTTATTAAAATAATCTATCTCAAGGTGATCCGATCACACCTCGAATAAAAGGTCAGTGGCGACGCCATTTCCATTCGTCATTTTAAAGTCGATCCTCATTTTTCAAACTCGTTTAAAAAAAATGGTTTCGACAGCTTGGCGACTCCACTGGTGAAATTAGAGAGTCAAGCCGTAAAATTGATTAATTTCTGTCATTTTGTCGAAAATTGAAAATTGGATTTGAAAAATTACGATCCTCCTATTGCATTCACTTGCGTCATCTTATTTGATTGCTGTGGTTTGAGTCTTGTATAATACTTTTATATCATATTTCATGACCGTTGGGTCACACCCTTATAAGTGGGAGTGAGAAGCTACTCCTTCGTGAGGTTTTCACCTCCGTGCAGGATAATGAATCACTTTTGGGATACATCCGTACCTATGTCTTCGTGAGATTTTCGTCTCTATGCAGCCATAGGGAAATGTATTCCCCTGAACCGAACTCGGTCCGTATGAGCCTATAATGGGTGAGGATCGAGGAATCTGCTAGTTCGGGTACCTCTCCTTAGAACCAAACCGCATATAGAAAGCCCTAGGAACCCACCCCAAGAAGAGCTTTGATAAACCCTAGTGGTCACCTAGATATGTGCTTGAATGTTTCATATGCTTTGATTGTTATTCCTATATATTGTACTGACTTTTTACTTAGCGTGCATTTTCATATTAGAGAGAGATGTCGATTCGGGTTCGATTGCTAAATTAGGGAGCTCGGCATGGAGAACGAATTTCTTGATAAAATAGAAGACAATACGAATGTTGGTATATTTGTAGTCCGTTTCATGTAAAGAGTTTTGTCCTTTCTAAAGGAAATTGAGTTAGAATTGACACCTCTTTACATTCATTTCATGCATGTGCTAGATTTCATGAGGAGAACTTGATTAATTAAAAATTATTCCAGTCAACCTAGGAGATATGGAACAAAGGTTGGAGAGAATAGAGCAAAGACAAATACTGATGCAAGAGCAGTTGGCCAAAATTCAACGGGACATGTGAGATCAAATGAATATGATGCGCCGGATAACCCAATTACTAGTTGAAGGGCTTGAAAAAAAGAGTGGCCCAGTGGTCAGCAGTGTGGATGGTGACGAAGACATCGTTTATTCCCCGATAAGTATCCCGACTCAACCAAACACGCATTCGCATGGGGTACCAGTCATTATTGGACCCCAACGTCAGACTGATACTTCGGCCCTGTTAAACTTCTCGATAGGTTCAGGTTCTAACCCGGAGGATGATCGAGCCAAACCGATTGCACTGACAGAAACAAAAGAAAAAGAAGAGTGGACTTTAAAAGCTCCGAAGAAAAAAGAAAATAAAGCGAATAGTATAAGAAGGTATAACAAGGGTAACCAGGAGCTGATCACAGTGGGCCAGCCAAGGATTGTAATTACCATCTGTCAGGTCTCCTCAGGGCAAGAACTCGATCCAAAAGTAGAAAAACCCCAGTTCGCACCCATCCCAATCACGTATAGGAAGTTATACCAAATGTTGTTTGAAGCGCATGTTGTATCCCCTTTTTACCCGAAACCGATGCAACCTCCATACCCAAAATGATATGACCCAAAGGCCCAATGTGAGTACCACGCGGGGGTCACAGGGCATTCGATAGAAAATTGCCTTGCTTTCAAGAAATTGGTGGAAAAATTCATCAACATGGGTGTTGTGAGGTTAGATGACGTGTCAAATGCAGGAATATGAACCTGGGAGCGTTTTAAGCAATTGGACTGCGAAAGAAATTCCAGTAGTATTTAGAGCTTACTCGAAGTAATGTACAAAACGCACTTGTTGCTTTTAGCCTAGAAGTAACAAGAATCTTTTTGTGAAATAGGCTTGTGTCCAGAGTTCTTATTTCAATGAGATGCATCTTTTAAGTAAATATCTTTTCTTCTTTACATTTCATACCATACATGCTTTGGTTTTTGGAATATTCTTTCATTTTTATTTATAACTATACCACACAAATAATCATCTTTAGAATCATTTATTCTTTGGAATTTGCTTTCGTACCCACAATGGGTCCCCAGATATCAAGTTCATGGGTGACGCTGTTACTAACTCCCTTTCTGAATGAAATATGGATCTAAGGGATTGCAAGACTTTGAAGATGACAAAAATTGTAACCTGTCTTCTGATTTGTTAATACCGGAT